>CM024650.1:20015359-20118681 GCA_014182695.1 Eucalyptus albens
CCTGGGCCTGGGCCTGGGCCTGGGCCTGGGCCTGGGCCTGGCCTGGCCTGGCCCTGGCCTGGGCCTGGGCCTGGGCCTGGGCCTGGGCCTGGGCCTGGGCCTGGGCCTGGGCCTGGGCCTGGGCCTGGGCCTGGGCCTGGGCCTGGGCCTGGGCCTGGGCCTGGGCCTGGGCCTGGGCCTGGGCCTGGGCCTGGGCCTGGCCCTGGGCCTGGGCCTGGGCCTGGGCCTGGGCCTGGGCCTGGGCCTGGGCCTGGGCCTGGCCTGCCTGGGCCTGGGCCTGGGCCTGGGCCTGGGCCTGGGCCTGGGCCTGGGCCTGGGCCTGGGCCTGGGCCTGGGCCTGGGCCTGGGCCTGGGCCTGGGCCTGGGCCTGGGCCTGGCCTGCCTGGGCCTGGGCCTGGGCCTGGGCCTGGGCCTGGGCCTGGGCCTGGGCCTGGGCCTGGGCCTGGGCCTGGGCCTGGGCCTGGCCTGGGCCTGGGCCTGGGCCTGGGCCTGGGCCTGGGCCCTGGCCTGGGCCTGGGCCTGGGCCTGGGCCTGGGCCTGGGCCTGGGCCTGGCCTGGCCTGGGCCCTGGGCCTGGGCCTGGGCCTGGGCCTGGGCCTGGGCCTGCCTGGGCCTGGCCTGGGCCTGGGCCTGGGCCTGGGCCTGGGCCTGGGCCTGGGCCTGGGCCTGGGCCTGGGCCTGGGCCTGGGCCCTGGCCTGGCCTGGGCCTGGCCTGGGCCTGGGCCTGGGCCTGGCCTGGCCTGGGCCTGGGCCTGGGCCTGGCCTGGGCCTGGGCCTGGGCCTGGGCCTGGGCCTGGGCCTGGGCCTGGGCCTGGGCCTGGGCCTGGCCTGGGCCTGGGCCTGGGCCTGGCCCTGGGCCTGGCCCTGGGCCTGGGCCCTGGGCCTGGGCCTGGGCCTGGGCCTGGGCCTGGGCCTGGGCCTGGGCCTGGGCCTGGGCCTGGGCCTGGGCCTGGGCCTGGGCCTGGGCCTGGGCCTGGGCCTGGGCCTGGCCTGGGCCTGGGCCTGGGCCTGGGCCTGGGCCTGGCCTGGGCCTGGGCCTGGGCCTGGGCCTGGGCCTGGGCCTGGGCCTGGGCCTGGGCCTGGGCCTGGCCTGGGCCTGGGCCTGGGCCTGGGCCTGGGCCTGGCCTGGGCCTGGGCCTGGGGCCTGGCCTGCCTGGGCCTGGGCCTGGGCCTGGGCCTGGGCCTGGCCTGGCCTGGCCTGGGCCTGGGCCTGGGCCTGGGCCTGGGCCTGGGCCTGGGCCTGGGCCTGGGCCTGGGCCTGGGCCTGGGCCTGGGCCTGGGCCTGGGCCTGGGCCTGGGCCTGGGCCTGGGCCTGGGCCTGGGCCTGGCCTGGCCTGGGCCTGGGCCTGGCCTGCCCTGGGCCTGGGCCCTGGGCCTGGGCCTGGGCCTGGGCCTGGGCCCAGGCCTGGGCCTGGGCCTGGGCCTGGGCCTGGGCCTGGGCCTGGGCCTGGGCCTGGGCCTGGGCCCTGGGCCTGGGCCTGGCCTGGGCCTGGGCCTGGGCCCTGGGCCTGGGCCTGGGCCTGGGCCTGGCCTGGGCCTGGCCTGGGCCTGGGCCTGGGCCTGGGCCTGGGCCTGGGCCTGGGCCTGGGCCTGCCTGGGCCTGGGCCTGGGCCTGGGCCTGGGCCTGGGCCTGGGCCTGGGCCTGGGCCTGGGCCTGGGCCTGGCCTGGGCCTGGCCTGGGCCTGGGCCTGGGCCTGGGCCTGGGCCTGGGCCTGGCCTGGGCCTGGGCCTGGGCCTGGGCCTGGGCCTGGGCCTGGGCCTGGGCCTGGGCCTGGGCCTGGGCCTGGGCCTGGCCTGGGCCTGGGCCTGGGCCTGGGCCTGGGCCTGGGCCTGGGCCTGGGCCTGGGCCTGGGCCTGGGCCTGGGCCTGGGCCTGGCCTGGGCCCTGGGCCTGGCCTGGGCCTGGGCCTGGGCCTGGGCCTGGGCCTGGGCCTGGGCCTGGCCTGGGCCTGGGCCTGGGCCTGGGCCTGGGCCTGGGCCTGGGCCTGGGCCTGGGCCTGGGCCTGGGCCTGGCCCCTGGGCCTGGGCCTGGGCCTGGGCCTGGGCCTGGGCCTGGGCCTGGGCCTGGGCCTGGGCCTGGGCCTGGGCCTGGGCCTGGGCCTGGGCCTGGCCTGGCCTGGGCCTGGGCCTGGCCTGGGCCTGGGCCTGGGCCTGGGCCTGGGCCTGGGCCTGGCCTGGGCCTGGGCCTGGGCCTGGGCCTGGGCCTGGGCCTGGGCCTGGGCCTGGGCCTGGGCCTGGGCCTGGGCCTGGCCTGGCCTGGCCTGGCCTGGGCCTGGGCCTGGGCCTGGGCCTGGGCCTGGGCCTGGGCCTGGGCCTGGGCCTGGGCCCTGGGCCTGGGCCTGGGCCTGGGCCTGGGCCTGGCCTGGGCCTGGGCCTGGGCCTGGGCCTGGCCTGGGCCTGGCCTGGGCCTGGGCCTGGGCCTGGGCCTGGGCCTGGGCCTGGGCCGGGCCTGGGCCTGGCCTGGGCCTGGGCCTGGGCCTGGGCCTGGGCCTGGCCTGGGCCTGGGCCTGGGCCTGGGCCTGGGCCTGGGCCTGGGCCTGGGCCTGGGCCTGGCCTGGGCCTGGCCTGGGCCTGGGCCTGGGCCTGGGCCTGGGCCTGGGCCTGGGCCTGGGCCTGGGCCTGGGCCTGGGCCTGGGCCTGGGCCTGGGCCTGGGCCTGGGCCTGGGCCTGGGCCTGGCCTGGGCCCTGGGCCTGGGCCTGGGCCTGGGCCTGGGCCTGGGCCCTGGGCCTGGGCCTGGGCCTGGGCCTGGGCCTGGGCCTGGGCCTGGGCCTGGGCCTGGGCCTGGGCCTGGGCCTGGGCCTGGGCCTGGGCCTGGGCCTGGGCCTGGGCCTGGGCCTGGGCCTGGGCCTGGCCCTGGCCTGGGCCTGGGCCTGGGCCTGGGCCTGGGCCTGGGCCTGGGCCTGGCCTGGGCCTGGGCCTGGGCCTGGGCCTGGGCCTGGGCCTAGGCCTGGGCCTGGGCCTGGGCCTGGGCCTGGCCTGGCCTGGGCCTGCCTGGCCTGGGCCTGGCCTGGGCCTGGGCCTGCCCCTGGGCCTGGGCCTGGGCCTGGGCCTGGGCCTGGCCTGGGCCTGGGCCTGGGCCTGGGCCTGGGCCTGGGCCTGGGCCTGGGCCTGGGCCTGGGCCTGGGCCTGGGCCTGGGCCTGGGCCTGGGCCTGGGCCTGGGCCTGGGCCTGGGCCTGGGCCTGGGCCTGGGCCTGGGCCTGGGCCTGGGCCTGGGCCTGGCCTGGGCCTGGGCCTGGGCCTGGGCCTGGGCCTGGGCCTGGGCCTGGGCCTGGGCCTGGGCCTGGGCCTGGGCCTGGGCCTGGGCCTGGCCTGCCTGGCCTGGGCCTGGGCCTGGGCCTGGCCTGGGCCTGGGCCTGGGCCTGGCCTGGGCCTGGGCCTGGGCCTGGCCTGGGCCCTGGGCCTGGGCCTGGGCCTGGCCTGGGCCTGGGCCTGGGGCCTGGGCCTGGGCCTGGGCCTGCCTGGGCCTGGGCCTGGGCCTGGGCCTGGGCCTGGGCCTGGGCCTGGGCCTGGGCCTGGGCCTGGGCCTGGGCCTGGGCCTGGGCCTGGGCCTGGGCCTGGGCCTGGGCCTGGGCCTGGGCCTGGGCCTGGGCCTGGGCCTGGGCCTGGGCCTGGGCCTGGGCCTGGGCCTGGGCCTGGGCCTGCCTGGGCCCTGGGCCTGGGCCTGGGCCTGGGCCTGGGCCTGGGCCTGGCCTGGGCCTGCCTGGGCCTGGCCTGGGCCTGGGCCTGGGCCTGGGCCTGGGCCTGGGCCTGGCCTGGGCCTGGGCCTGGCCTGGGCCTGGCCTGGGCCCTGGGCCTGGGCCCTGGGCCTGGGCCTGGGCCTGGGCCTGGCCTGGGCCTGGCCTGGGCCCTGGGCCTGGGCCTGGGCCTGGCCTGCCTGGGCCTGGCCTGGGCCTGGGCCTGGGCCTGGGCCTGGCCTGGGCCTGGGCCTGGGCCTGGGCCTGGGCCTGGGCCTGGGCCTGGGCCTGGGCCTGGGGCCTGGGCCTGGCCTGGGCCTGGGCCTGGGCCTGGGCCTGGGCCTGGGCCTGGGCCTGAGGCCTGGGCCTGGGCCTGGGCCTGGGCCTGGGCCTGGGCCTGGCCTGGGCCTGGGCCTGGGCCTGGGCCTGGGCCTGGGCCTGGGCCTGGGCCTGGGCCTGGGCCTGGGCCTGGGCCTGGCCTGGGCCTGGCCTGCCTGGGCCTGGCCTGGGCCTGGCCTGGCCTGGGCCTGGGCCTGGGCCTGGGCCTGGGCCTGGGCCTGGGCCCTGGGCCTGGGCCTGGCCTGGGCCTGGGCCTGGGCCTGGGCCTGGGCCTGGGCCTGGGCCTGGGCCTGGGCCTGGGCCTGGGCCTGGGCCTGGGCCTGGGCCTGGGCCTGGGCCTGGGCCTGGGCCTGGGCCTGGGCCTGGGCCTGGGCCTGGCCTGGCCTGCCTGGCCTGGCCTGGGCCTGGGCCTGGGCCTGGCCTGGCCTGGCCTGGCCTGGGCCTGGGCCTGGGCCTGGGCCTGGGCCTGGGCCTGGGCCTGGGCCTGGGGCCTGGGCCTGGCCTGGGCCCTGGGCCTGGGCCTGGGCCTGGGCCTGGGCCTGGGCCTGGGCCTGGGCCTGGGCCTGGCCTGGGCCTGGGGCCTGCCTGGCCTGGGCCTGGCCTGGCCTGGGCCTGGGCCTGGGCCTGGGCCTGGGCCTGGGCCTGGGCCTGGGCCTGGGCCTGGGCCTGGCCTGGCCTGGGCCTGGGCCTGGGCCTGGGCCTGGGCCTGGGCCTGGCCTGGGCCTGGGCCTGGCCCTGGCCTGGGCCTGGGCCTGGGCCTGGCCTGGGCCTGGGCCTGGGCCTGGGCCTGGCCTGGGCCTGGGCCTGGGCCTGGGCCTGGGCCTGGGCCTGGGCCCTGGGCCTGGGCCTGGGCCTGGGCCTGGGCCTGGGCCTGGGCCTGGGCCTGGGCCTGGGCCTGGCCCCTGGGCCTGGGCCTGGGCCTGGCCTGGCCTGGGCCTGGGCCTGGGCCTGGGCCTGGGCCTGGGCCTGGGCCTGGCCTGGGCCTGGGCCTGGGGCCTGGGCCTGGGCCTGGGCCTGGGCCTGGGCCTGGCCTGGCCTGGCCTGGGCCTGGCCTGGGCCTGGCCTGGCCTGGGCCTGGGCCTGGGCCTGGGCCTGGGCCTGGGCCTGGGCCTGGGCCTGGGCCTGGGCCTGGCCTGGGCCTGCCTGGCCTGCCTGGGCCTGGGCCTGGCCTGCCTGGGCCTGGGCCCTGGCCTGGCCTGGGCCTGGGCCTGGGCCTGGCCTGGCCTGGGCCTGGGCCTGGGCCTGGGCCTGGGCCTGGGCCTGGGCCTGGGCCTGGGCCTGGGCCTGGCCTGGGCCTGGGCCTGGGCCTGGGCCTGGCCTGGGCCTGGGCCTGGCCTGCCTGGGCCTGGGCCTGGGCCTGGCCTGGGCCTGGCCTGGGCCTGGCCTGCCTGGGCCTGGGCCTGGGCCTGGGCCTGGGCCTGGGCCTGGCCTGGCCTGGGCCTGGGCCTGGCCTGGGCCTGGCCTGGGCCCTGGGCCTGGGCCTGGGCCTGGGCCTGCCTGGCCTGGGCCTGGCCTGGGCCTGGGCCCCTGGGCCTGGGCCTGGGCCCTGGGCCTGGCCTGGGCCTGGGCCTGGGCCTGGGCCTGGCCTGGGCCTGGGCCTGGGCCTGGCCTGGGCCTGGGCCTGGGCCTGGGCCTGGGCCTGGGCCTGGGCCTGGGCCTGGGCCTGGGCCTGGCCTGGCCTGGGCCTGGGCCTGGGCCTGGGCCTGGGCCTGGGCCTGGGCCTGGGCCTGGGCCTGGGCCTGGGCCTGGGCCTGGCCTGGGCCTGGGCCTGGGCCTGGCCCTGGGCCTGGCCTGGCCTGGCCTGGGCCTGGGCCTGGCCTGGGCCTGGGCCTGGGCCTGGGCCTGGGCCTGGGCCTGGGCCTGGGCCTGGGCCTGGGCCTGGCCTGGCCTGGCCTGGCCTGGCCTGGCCTGGCCTGGCCTGGCCTGGCCTGGCCTGGCCTGGCCTGGCCTGGCCTGGCCTGGCCTGGCCTGGGCCTGGGCCTGGGCCTGGGCCTGGGCCTGGCCTGGGCCTGGCCTGGGCCTGGGCCTGGGCCTGGGCCTGGGCCTGGGCCTAGGCCTAGGCCTAGGCCTAGGCCTGGGCCACTGAGCCTAGGCCCTGAGCCTAGGCCTGGGCCCTGAAGCTCAGGCCTGGGCCACTGAGCCCTGAGGCCTAGGCCTGGGCCACAGGCCACTGGGCCTAGGCCTGGGCCCTAGGCCCTGGGCCTGGGCCTGGGCCCTGGGCCACCACAGGCCCTGGGCCTGGGCCTGGGCCTGGGCCTGGGCCTAGGCCTAGGCCTAGGCCATAGGCCTAGGCCTAGGCCACAGGCCTAGGCTGCTGAGCCCTGCCTAGGCCTAGGCCTGGGCCACTGAGGCCCTAGGCCACTGAGCCTAGGCCCTAGGCCTAGGCCTAGGCCTGGGCCTGGGCCTGGGCCTGGGCCTGGGCCTGGGCCTGGGCCTGGGCCTGGGCCTGGGCCTGGGCCTGGGCCTGGCCTGGGCCTGGGCCTGGGCCTGGGCCTGGGCCTGGGCCTGGGCCTGGGCCTGGGCCTGGGCCTGGGCCCCTGGGCCTGGGCCTGGGCCTGGGCCTGGGCCTGGGCCTGGGCCTGGGCCTGGGCCTGGGCCTGGGCCTGGGCCTGGGCCTGGGCCTGGGCCTGGGCCTGGCCTGGGCCTGGGCCTGGGCCTGGGCCTGGGCCTGGGCCTGGGCCTGGGCCTGGGCCTGGGCCTGGGCCTGGGCCTGGGCCTGGCCTGGGCCTGGGCCTGGGCCTGGGCCTGGGCCTGGGCCTGGGCCTGGCCTGGGCCTGGGCCTGGGCCTGGGCCTGGGCCTGGGCCTGGGGCCTGGGCCTGCCCTGGGCCTGCCTGGGCCTGGCCTGCCTGGGCCTGGGCCTGGGCCTGGGCCTGGCCTGGGCCTGGGCCTGGGCCTGGGCCTGGGCCTGGGCCTGGGCCTGGGCCTGGCCTGGGCCTGGGCCTGGGCCTGGGCCTGGGCCTGGGCCTGGGCCTGGGCCTGGGCCTGGCCTGGGCCTGGGCCTGGGCCTGGGCCTGGGCCTGGGCCTGGCCTGCCTGGGCCTGGGCCTGGCCTGCCTGGGCCTGGGCCTGGGCCTGGGCCTGGGCCTGGGCCTGGCCCTGCCTGGGCCTGGGCCTGGCCTGCCTGGGCCTGGGCCTGGGCCTGGGCCTGGGCCTGGGCCCTGGGCCTGGCCTGGGCCTGGCCTGGGCCTGGGCCTGGGCCTGGGCCTGGGCCTGGGCCTGGGCCTGGGCCTGGGCCTGGGCCTGGGCCTGGGCCTGGGCCTGGGCCTGGGCCTGGGCCTGGGCCTGGGCCTGGCCTGGCCTGGCCTGGGCCTGGGCCTGGGCCTGGGCCTGGGCCTGGGCCTGGGCCTGGGCCTGGGCCTGGGCCTGGGCCTGGGCCTGGGCCTGGGCCTGGGCCTGGGCCTGGGCCTGGGCCTGGGCCTGGGCCTGGGCCTGGGCCTGGGCCTGGGCCTGGGCCTGGGCCTGGGCCTGGGCCTGGCCTGGGCCTGGGCCTGGGCCTGGGCCTGGGCCTGGGCCTGGGCCTGGGCCTGGGCCTGGGCCCTGGGCCTGGGCCTGGGCCTGGGCCTGGGCCTGGGCCTGGGCCTGGCCTGGGCCTGGGCCTGGGCCTGGGCCTGGGCCTGGGCCTGGGCCTGGGCCTGGCCTGGCCTGGGCCTGGGCCTGGGCCTGGGCCTGGGCCTGGGCCTGGCCTGCCTGGGCCTGGGCCTGGGCCTGGGCCTGGGCCTGGCCTGGGCCTGGGCCTGGGCCTGGGCCTGGGCCTGGGCCTGGGCCTGGGCCTGGGCCTGGGCCTGGCCTGGGCCTGGCCTGGGCCTGGCCTGCCTGGCCTGCCTGGGCCTGGGCCTGGCCTGGCCTGGGCCTGGGCCTGGGCCTGGCCTGGGCCTGGGCCTGGGCCTGGGCCTGGCCTGCCTGGCCACCTAGGCCTAGGCCTAGGCCTAGGCCCTAGGCCTAGGCCTAGGCCTGGCTGACCCTCAAAGGCCTGGGCCTAGGCCCTGAGCCTAGGCCCACCTGGAAGCCTGGCCACCAGGCCACTGAGCCACTGAAGCCCTAGGCCACTAGGCCTAGGCCCTGGCCTAGGCCTGGGCCCTGGGCCTGAGCCTAGGCCTAGGCCTAGGCCCTGGGCCTGGGCCCTGGGCCTGGGCCTGAGCCTAGGCCTGGGCCCTGGGCCTGGGCCTGGGCCTGGGCCCCAGGCCTAGGCCTAGGCCTGAGCCTGGGCCCTGAAGCCTAGGCCTAGGCCTAGGCCTGAGCCTGGGCCTGGGCCTGGGCCACTGAGGCCCTGGGCCTGGAGGCCTCAAGGCCTGGGCCTAGGCCTAGGCCCTGGGCTAGGCCACTGAAGCCTAGGCCACTAGGCCTAGGCCTAGGCCTCAGGCCTGGGCCTAGGCCTAGGCCTGAGCCTAGGCCTGGCCACTGAGCCTGGGGCCTGGGCCCTAGGCCTAGGCCTGGGCCCTGAAGGCCTGAAGCCTAGGCCCTGGGCCTGAAGGCCTCGGCCTAGGCCTGGGCCCTGGGCCCTGGGCCTAGGCCCTGGGCCTGGGCCTGGGCCCTGGGCCCTGGGCCTAGGCCTGGGCCTGGCCTGGGCCACAGGCCTGCAGGCCCTGGGCCCTCAGGCCTAGGCCTAGGCCTGGGCCCCCTGGGCCCTAGGCCACTGGGCCTCAGGCCTAGGCCAAGGCCTAGGCCTGGGCCTGGGCCTGGGCCACCAGGCCTAGGCCCTGGGCCCTGAAGCCCTGGGCCACTGAGCCTAGGCCCTGGCCCTGCCCTAGGCCTAGGCCTAGGCCCTGGGCCCTGAGGCCTGGAGCCCATGGGCCTGGGCCTGGGCCTGGGCCTGGGCCACAGGCCTGAGCCACTGGGCCTACAGGCCTGACCTGGCCATAGGCCTGGGCCCTGGGCCCTGAGCCTGGGCCTGAGGCCCTGTGCCTAGGCCTAGGCCTGAGCCCCGCCAGACCACAGGCCACTGAGCCTGAGCCTAGGCCCTGAGCCTGGGCCACCTAGGCCTAGGCCTGACCTAGGCCCTGGGCCCTAAACCCTAAACCCTAAACCCTAAACCCTAAACCCTAAACCCTAAACCCTAAACCCTAAACCCTAAACCCTAAACCCTAAACCCTAAACCCTAAACCCTAAACCCTAAACCCTAAACCCTAAACCCTAAACCCTAAACCCTAAACCCTAAACCCTAAACCCTAAAACCCTAAAACCCTAAACCCTAAACCCTAAAACCCTAAAACCCTAAACCCTAAAACCCTAAAACCCTAAACCCTAAACCCTAAAACCCTAAACCCTAAACCCTAAACCCTAAACCCTAAAC
Organism: Eucalyptus albens; assembly: GCA_014182695.1. Taxonomy (NCBI): domain Eukaryota; kingdom Viridiplantae; phylum Streptophyta; class Magnoliopsida; order Myrtales; family Myrtaceae; genus Eucalyptus; species Eucalyptus albens. The sequence goes on from CM024650.1 coordinate 20,024,663, forward strand.
CCTAAACCCTAAACCCTAAACCCTAAACCCTAAACCCTAAACCCTAAACCCTAAACCCTAAACCCTAAACCCTAAACCCTAAACCCTAAACCCTAAACCCTAAACCCTAAACCCTAAACCCTAAACCCTAAACCCTAAACCCTAAACCCTAAACCCTAAACCCTAAACCCTAAACCCTAAACCCTAAACCCTAAACCCTAAACCCTAAACCCTAAACCCTAAACCCTAAACCCTAAACCCTAAACCCTAAACCCTAAACCCTAAACCCTAAACCCTAAACCCTAAACCCTAAACCCTAAACCCTAAACCCTAAACCCTAAACCCTAAACCCTAAACCCTAAACCCTAAACCCTAAACCCTAAACCCTAAACCCTAAACCCGAAACCCTAAACCCGAAACCCCAAACCCCAAACCCCAAACCCCAAACCCCAAACCCTAAACCCCGAACCCCAAACCCTAAACCCTAAACCCTAAACCCGAAACCCGAAACCCCAAACCCCAAACCCAAAACCCCAAACCCCAAACCCTAAACCCCAAACCCCAAACCCTAAACCCCAAACCCCAAACCCCAAACCCCAAACCCCAAACCCCAAACCCTAAACCCCAAACCCTAAACCCTAAACCCTAAACCCTAAACCCTAAACCCTAAACCCTAAACCCTAAAACATGATGAAACTTTTTATTGACATCACTAGTCGATTCTCCTTAGCCTCATGTTGGTCAAAGCACATTGGCATTAGGTCGAATGTGAAAAGGTAGAATTTTTCCATTACACATATGAGATGCTAGTTAGATTTGTATTGAAAACTTAGGGCTAGTAAAGGCCGAAAGAGCATAAAAGGAATTTACCAACTTTCCTACTAATCCTCATTTCAATATAGGGTTAGAGGGTCAGACTGAGAGCAAAAAGGAAAATGATGATAAGAGGTTGTTCAAGAATTTTTAACCTGAAATAAATGTTGTCACAAGAATCGCAAGAACAAAGGGGAAGTTGTTTTAGTCGAAGGAATATAAGAAAGTCTACGTGCAGATGCTAAATAGAGAGGTCATCAACCCTCAAACGGTAGACTTTGATTTTCTGGATTCCAACAAGGTAAATTTGCAAGAGAAATTTGCCAAGTTTCAAATGGAAAGGTTCTGTGTGGAGTCATTTGATACTTATCCTAAATTGACTGCTCATTTCTATTCCAACCTATCAGTTCTTGATCCCACTCGTATTCAATTCACTGTGAGTGAAAAATATTTTGATGTTGATGTCGATTTGTTGGTTGATATTCTAGAAGTAGAAAGAAGTGGATTCTTGCCCATAAATGTCTCCAATGAAGAGGTCACCAAGTTTATGGCGAAGGACAAGATTCCTAGGGAAAACATTACTAACTCTAGGATTTCTGCCTTTAACATTTTACTCCATAAGATTGTGATCAACTACATCAAACCTAAAGCTGCTTCTAAGATTGATGTCTCAAGATTCTAGGCAAAAATCATGTGGGTCATCTTTAATGGAGTTGCTTTCTCACTTCCTCATACAATTCTACTGCATATGTACAAAACCATCATGAAGGAGAAGGGACAACTTCCATACACAGTTTTGGAAGATAAGTACACTATCAGTGCCAAAAGTTGTGTATAGCGCTCACTTTGGTGTCAAAAGTTTTCATCGAATCATTTAAGTGCCAAATCAGAGAAAAAAACGATCATTTTGGTGCCACCGGCAAGAGATTCCAGTCAAAATGATTACATGGGTTTTATATTTAGAAAAAAAATCAAAATGGCTTTTAAACGATGTCGTTTTCTGTCTTTCTAAAAAAATGATGTCGTTTTGCCGTCCTATGTGGATGGCCTCACAAAAACAACGCCACACAACTCATTTGGCGATTTTTTTTTTTTTTGGTATTGAAATTAGGGTTTTTTTGTCCACCGTTGCTCAGCCACCATCTATCGGCCGCCATCCCTCAGCCACCGTCGCTCGGCCTCTATCGTAATTGCTCGCCATAGCATGACAAAAGAAAAAAAAAAGAATAGAAAATCTCAAGGGAGAGGGAGGTGTCGACGGTGAAGGCGGACGAGGGGATGGTGGGGCCATGGCCGCCGCCGTCATCGCAGGCTGGCTTCATCGGCGACCTCCATGTTCCAGATCTTTTTGGCTACCATTGGCCGGATCGCTCGTGCTTCTGGAGAGCTCACGCTTCCTCTGCATCTAGCGATATTCCTTGGGAAAAGGCGGTGGTGGCTGAGATTCGAGGATTTGAAAGGTCAACAAGGTGATTGAAAATGGGGAAAAACTACTGGGGGAGGGGGAGGTGAGTGCGTGATTTCTTTTCTGGAAAACTACTGGTGTTGTGCTTGTGCACTATTAGTGTTGCTAGTGCTGTTCTTCGGGGAAGAAGATGACGCCTTCTCTATCTCTCAATTTAGGGATTTAGGGTTTTGAATTGGGGGGAAAGATATCAAACGGCGTCGTTTTGTTGTTTAAATGCTTACTATACTTTCTAGCGAGCCACATCAACTTCAAAAATTAATATAAAAAAAAGTGTCATGTCGGATTTCCGGCCAATTTGATCGGCGTTGGCATTAAAATGATCGTTTTTCAAATTTGTTGGCACTTAAGTGATCCAAAATAAACTTTTGATACCAAAGTGAGCACCGTACACTACTTTTAGCACGATAGTGTACTTATCCCCAGTTTTGGTAACCAAACTTTTTCAACATTTTCATATTCAATGGCTTTCCAATTTTTGCTCCAGAACCATTCTTCCCATAGGACACCTGGGAAAGGAAAATCTATCATCTACCCTTGAAAGATACCCTTATAATCACATATCTAGGAGTCATATAAGAGAAATCCAAGTAGTTGATCACCTCCCTTTAATTTTCATTTTTTGGCCATCATAAGTGAGGATCCAGCACCTCTTTTCCAATTTTAAGGAAATTTCACAATGACCAATGGATAACATTGCTGACCAACAGTTAACACCATTGATAGAACAACTGCAAGTTAAAAGTGAACACAATGAATATGAGAGGTGTATGCTAATTAGCATCATATGACAGCACGTGATAACTTGCAATCACTAGCCAAGAGAAGATAGAGTAAAGTGCTATCACCTGTTCGAAATTCTTCCTCCTGCCCAAGTCGTACTTCCACCTGACCCCTTTCTTCTTCTCATAAACCTGTAATGTTAACTTCAGAGGGTCATGCACACCCACTGGCAAAGAGATCAATATTGTGAACATGGTTAATTATTCTTGTATCAGACTTCCAGCCAAAATAATAAAGTGAATGATTCATTTCTTGCTTTGCTAAATTTTCTTGTTCATAGTACTCCATAATGATTATCCGAACCTTTAAGCAATCGTGTTGATTAGGTTTATGATATTTCACCATCCTGTACTGTTTCATTTTTCTAAAGTTGGAATAGCTGACCATCAATTCAAATATTCATACGCTAGGGAAAGGTGATGACACCTTCAAACACAGCGTCATTCTTTTAGGCACATTGTTTCCTGTTGGAATTCAAGTTGGTGGAAGACGACTTACCTGATTTTGATGCGCAAACAACAATTAACCCCGGAACGAACATTGAGTTGCGAATGAATTACAAACAAAAAACTATCTCATGTCGATCTAGATGCAATCACAAGGAAAGCACCCAATTTCCATGGCGTAAATGCAAATCATTATGGTAAAGAAGAAAATGGAATGCCTTGATGGAAAAGGGGAGAGAAAAAGAAGAAAAACTTTATGAACGTATGTTTTTCCAACCCCTCCAACGGTTGTCTTCAGGGGTCTTTTATATGACCCAATCACACCCCTACATCGTAGCATATCAAGTCCAAATGGTGCGGTCCAATCACACCCCATTATGGACGTACTAGCTAAAGTACAACATCTCACACTCGGACATGATGGGCTTGATATCGCTCTATCAAGAATAGAAGACATTTAATATTTATCAACTTTACAAAACAATTCATACTAGCAAATAAGACGTGCGACCAATGAGTACACTTGCACTCGGGAGCTCAAATTATGCACCTGTTAGGGATGGCATAATGGCTACAACGCCGAAAAGAAACAAACAATCAATGTCTCATAGTACCCCAGACATATTTTGTTACATCAGTCCAAGTATACTTGACTATTCTCAAAACACCATGTATTTACAATTACATCCGCAACCACAAAGGGTGATATAATTGGTCGACCAATAAATATATGTGATAAATGTAAAACAACAATAGTCTTTCTTTGCACTCATACAAACCCTTATGGGCACCCTAATATTCTTGTAGAATTTATAGCCGGACAGTTAAAGAATAGAGTTTCTCTCTGCATTTTAGAACAACTGCTTTCCTAGACACGTCTCATAGGCCATATCTATTCATGACCGCTCGTAACGTGCTAAAGTAGCAACATTGATCTTTTACTTCGAGAACACAGTTAGAAGTAACATATAGCACAAAATTGAGGTAAATTATAAATTACATCAAGGGCTCACACGATAAGTAAATAGGGATAATTTTACTCATCTTCCCTTATTGGTCGTACAATGCACATGTAGTATGAATTACATGCTATAGTAGATTACTCTTTCTATAAGAGTGTATGTCATTTATCAAATATATCCACTATACGGATCTTAGCCTAAACATAGTCACGTGCTTCTCACGTACTCATGTTTATCCTGAGTGCTATAATAGCTCGCTTTCTATAGCGCCCAATTAAGTACTCGCATCCAGCATCTTTCAAGCATACATGATTGTGAAAATATCATGTTCGGTCTTGTTATAAACAAATCACTGACCTCATCTTGACTCCAATCAAGGTGGCATATTTTATGTACCGGACTTGCTCTTCAACATTTATTTGTACATAACGTCTCATCTCAACGTGCTATCTAAAGCACTTGAGGCGATTGCTCGTGTGAGTGAGCCAATCATTGCCTGCTGACATACTTTTCAAAAATACATGTGTGTTTGTGCTAGTCTCATAGTGGATTTGTACTTATTGATAAAACATTAAATCATTAATAAACAAACAAATACAATAGATCTGTCCACAAATACATAAACCAATTATCCTCTACAATAACAGATATCACATTCTACGCAATCCTAGTGACATCCTATGGGTCAGGAATATGTCTCTAGGAATAGCCTTCGTAAATGGATCAACAACCATTCTATTGGTTGAAATATATTATAGGATCACTTCTTTCTGCGCTATCATATCTCTTATGAAGTTTTTCTTTATGTCAATGTGCTTTATCCTTCCATGATACTTGGGATTTTTTACATAGGCAATGGCTGCTTGACTATCGCAATAAACTATCACCGGTCTTGAAACTTCAGTGATAGTGGCTAAATTTTCCAAGAAACGTTTTAGCCATACTGCTTCTTATACTACAGCAAAACATGCAATAAATTCTTCCTCCATCGTAGACAAAGCCGTGCATGTCTGTTTCTTGCTATTCCAAGAAATCACACCTCCATTGAGCAAGAACGCATATCCAAGAGTAGATTTACGCTCATCCAGGTCTCCACCCCAATCAACATCTGAATAACCTGATAGGTGTAAATCACTTCCTTAGTAACAAAGTCGATAGTTCATGGTACCCTTCAAGTATCTTAGAATCATCTTCACTACTTTTCAGTGTGCTTGACCAGGATTTGATTGATATTGGCTCACCAATCCCACGGCATAACATATGTCGGGTCTAGTACACATCATAGCATACATTAAATTTCCGACTACATTAGCGTAAGGAACAGTTTCCATTACTTTAATTTCTTCTAGAGTCTTAGGACACATTTCAGTACTTAGGTCTTCACCTTACATGATAGGAGTATCAATGGGATTACAATGCTACATATTGAAACGCTCAAAAATCTTCATAATATAAGACTCTTGTGATAAAGTAAGGAGTTTCCTTGATCGATCTCTTTCGATCTTAACTCCTAATATAGAAGTAGCTCCTCCCATATGTCCTTCATTTCAAAATTAGAGGATAACCATTCTTTTATGGTGATAACCAAAACCTTGTCATTTCCAACCAATAAAATATCGTCCACATAAAATGATAAAATCACAAATCTATCTTCAGACCGCTTGACATATACACAGTGATCTTCCTCGATCATCATGAAACCAAAAGTGGTTATGGCTTAATGAAAACAAATATACCACTGTCTAGATGATTGCTTAAGGCCATATATAGAGCGATGAAGTTTGCAAACTTTATGCTCTTGACCTTTAACTATAAAACTTATTGGTTGCTTCATATAGATTTCCTCATCTAGTTCTCCTTTGAGAAATGCCGTCTTTACATCCATCTGATGTAATTCAAGGTCCAAATGTGCAATGATGGCTAGAATAAAGCGTATTGAGGCAAACCTTACAACTGGTGAAAAGGTTTCCTCATTGTCTATATCCTCTTGTTGAATATAATATTTCGCCACAATGCGAGCCTTATACTTATCAATGGATTTATCCACCCTTCACTTAATCTTGAAGACCCATTTGTTTCCAACGGCCTTACGATTCGGTGGTAAATCAACCAAGTCCCAGATATGGTTTGTTCTCATTGACTCCATCTCATCTTCCAAAGCTTTTCTCCATTATTCCTTATCAAAGGATGAGAGAGCCTCTTGAACAATCTTAGGCTCGGCATCGTCATTATGAGCAATCATAAATGCTTCCCTTTCAATCTCAAAACAACAATGAGAAATATTTTTACGATTACTTTTACGTAATTGAATTTCTCTTGAATTCAATTCGTTAAGCGATGCAACACTCCCACTAGGTCTTGTATGTTGAGGTAAATTTTCATTTCCCTCTACAACATCAGTGGGTGTGTTATCAGGATCTTCCATCTCATATAATTGGAAGTTCTTATCAATCTCACCTCTACTAGGAAAATCGTTCTCCAAAAACGTGACATCTCGTGATTCCATTTCGGTTACACTTCCATTTGCTTGTCCACCAATGAACACGTACCCTTTTGATTGTTCAGAATATCTTATAAAGATACATTTCTTCCCTCTATGACCTAATTTGCCATATTTATGGGAAGAATTATGAACATAAGCTGCACATCCCCATGGATGTAAACTACTCAAGTCTAGTTTCCTACCAGTCCATAATTCATAAGGGGTTGAAGTAACTGATTTTAATGGCACTTGATTAAGTATATAGGCAATAGTCAATAACGCATCTCCCCAATAGGAGATATGTAAATTTGCTTACGTCATCATAGACCTAACCATTTCCAATAGAGTTCTATTCTTTTTCTCAGCTGCCCCATTTTGTTGTTGAGTATCGGGAATAGTTAATTGTCATACAATTCATTTTTCATCACAAAGAGCTTTGAATTGCTCTGATAGATATTCACGTCCACGATCGGTTCTCAATGCCTTTATTGTTTTGTTCAACTAATTCTCTACCATCGCTATATACCGTCTAAAGCAGTCTAATGTTTCTGACTTATGAGATAATAGAAAGACATAACCGAAATGTGTAAAGTCATCTATGAAAGTGATGAAATATGAAGCTCCATGCCTTGCCCTCACATTCAAATGACCACAAATGTCAGAATGTATGAGATGCAATGGAAATTCAACTCCAGTCCCTTTACCGAATGGTTTTCTGGTTGCTTTTCCCGCTAGACAATGTTCACATACCAATAGACTAACATTAGTGAGTGACCCTAAAAAGCCTTCTCTAGCTAATCTTTACATTCTTTGCAATCCAATGTGTCCTAATCTAGCATGCCAAGTACTTGCATCAATCTCAACGTTATTAGAATATGCAATTAAAGAAAAAAACCATCAACATTAATATTGTACTGATCATAATTAATGTCTAACACCATAAAACCATTCGATACATGACCTGAACCATAATAAACTGTTTCATACAAAATGTCAACATAATTACCATGGAAATTCAATACATAACCTAAACTAAGAAGAACAACTACAGAGATCAAGTTTCATCGAATATCTAGAGCATAAAAGACATCATGCAGGAATAGGTTTCGACCACCACGTAAGATTAATTTACATGTGTCGATACCTTTCACTTCAACTCTTGAGTTATTCCCAACATATATCCATCTTCTTCTAGACGGTATCCGACGATACTCCTCAAATGCTTCTCGGTCTCTAGCTACGTGATCTGTTGCTCCTGAGTCTACAATTCACATTAAATGAGATTCAGCAAGCATTACAGTACTAGAAATAAAAGCATTACTTAAAATAATGGAGTAACATGGTACATTTTTCGGTTCAGTGCATTCACGAGCAAAGTAACTCATCTTGCCATAATTGTGGCACTTCATCTTGGCATTGTCCTTCTTCCCACCACGTTTCTCGCGTCGGAAAGTCTTAGCCCTCTTAGGTGCCTAATCAGTCCTCTTTCCTTTGTTGTTGAATTGAGAATTCCTTTTGCGCTTGAAGCCCGAAACCTTGCGCAAACTCAATTCAACAACATAAGCATGGGTAGAGGATCTCGTAGCCTCTAGGTGCTTATCCTCTAATTCCAAATGACGTGCAATATCATCGAAAGTGACAATGTTCTCATTATGCGTCATATTGATCTTCATATACTCTCAATTGTCAGGAAGAGACCTTATAACAACCTGAACTTATTGTTCATTAGTAAGGGAGTGACCTGCCGATTTTAGCTCATGAATCATGTTTGACATCTCCCGAAGATGTTGCCTCATTGTTACATTTGGACGCTTTCAGAATAAGTCAAACTTGATGATGAGTCTCCTCAGCTTAGTGGCACATGTACCCCCAAACTTATCATTCAAGTCAACCCACATAGCGTGAGCTTTATCATAACTTTCAAACTCACACATAAAATCATCTTACATACAGCTCAGCAACGTGATGTAAGCAATGCTATTTTTCTTTTTCCAAGCTTAATAAGCTTCTAGATTTCTCCTTTATTGAGCTGAAGTTCAATGCTCAAGTTCATCCATGGTATGATTGAGGGTTTCCAAAACCTCTTGCTCCTGAAGGATGTACAGAACCTTTCGGTGCCAAATATCATAATTGTCATCGTTCAGCTTCTCACTCTTATTGAGGTCAACCACAATGGTCTTGGATGCCGAAACTATAATCAATTGCTATATCACATTGACATAATAAATGCAAAATCAATACTAGCACACTTGACAGAGTAACACACATATTTAATTTGCTGCAAAGACAAACTAAATTAATGATAATTCAACAAAAGACACAAAAGCAAAAGTTCACTATGTTCCCAATCAACTTTTATGTACAATTGTTCTATTATCATTGATTAGTTTAATTTGTGCAAATTTTAAGTTCTAAGTAAGAACTCTTTCAAATTCTACCAACCTACAAACTCCCACTAGGAAAAATAATTACATGACCTTATGCAATTTCTACATTTTTCCTTAACAAAAAAATATGGCATGATAATAACTAACGTATAAACAACAATCATGCTTTAATTATAGTCAAAATTGCAATTCAACATGCAATGGATTTCCTACCATTGTTAGAATTTTCAAGCAACTAGAAAATTGCAAGTATATTAAACTATATATATGATATCAACGAACCAAGGTCTACACAACATATATGACATCGTTTGCATACAAGCTAGTTACTGTAATTCCTAAACCACAAGAAAATACAAGTTACAAATGAATAAACTATGCATTAAACCCAAAAAAATACGCGTACATAGGGTCTCCTATGCATTTTCATACATTTATAAAATTCAAAAGTATAAATAATTATACCACTATGTAAACAACATTTATACGAACCAAACGCCGCTAACCACACTCCAATCGGAGCCCGCACGCGCCCCCACGTGTCGCCTGAGTGTGCAACGCGTGTGGCGCACACGCTAGCAAGCCAAATGGCTCCTAGCCGGTCTGACCCTTGATCGATCAACGATCAAGTCAGGTCAAGTCAACCTAGGGTCAGATCTTGAGTTGGGTCGCCGGCCGGCCAACTTCCGCTGGCGCTAATGTCATCGATGACGTCATCCAAGCGGTTACCAACCGTTGGATGACGTCATCAATGACATCAGCACGCGTCGCTTCGATGACATGTGCGTGACGCTCATGCGTCGGTCTGCTGACGTCAGCGCATGATGTCATAGGCCTGTTCGCTAGCGTCCCCAGCGCGTCCAGCACGTGGATCCCACGCGTAGTGGCTTCTAGCCGCACGTATGGGTGCGTCCGGCGTCCTCCGGCGATGCTTTACACATCATCAAACTCGTCTCAACGAGCACTTTCACCATATATATTCAAAAGTTGATTTTGGCCAAAAAAATATTTCGAAAATTGGCCAAAACCGCATGGATACATGCGACCCCGAACCCCTTCTTCACTTTGTTTCAATTTTTCGACAATTTACATATCAATTTCAATTAATAAACATCCAACCAGTGTATATATCATACTCTTGATCCCGATATCAAATGATGAACTGGAAAATTTGATGAAAAACAAGGCAGAAACCACGACTGGGCTCTGATACCAATGTTAGAATTGAAGTCGACGGAAGACGACTTACCTGATTCCGATAAGCAAACAACAATTAACCCTGGAACGAACATTGAATTGTGAATGAATCACGAACAAAAAACTATCTCACGTCGGTCTGGATGCGATCATGAGGAAAGCACCCGATTTCCACGGCGTTAATGCAAATCATTCTCGTAAAGAAGAAAATGGAACGCCTTGATGGAAAAGGGGAGAGAAAAAGAAGAAAAACTTTATGAACGTATGTTTTTCCAACCCCTCCAATGGTTGTCTTCAGGGGTCTTTTATATGACCCCATCACACCCCTTCATCGTAGCATGTCAAGTCCAAATGGTGCGGTCCAATTGCACCCCATCATGAACGTACTAGCTAAAGTATAACGTTTCCTAGTTCCAAAATCTGCCTAACTTTGGTTCCTTCCCACAAAGCTACAGATTTTGCAAATTCATTAATTCTTGATATACTGTTGATCACAAACAACTCACAGGTAAGCCCCCTTGGTGGCAACCTATTAATCCCCCCGTTATTTGCACTAAAAGTTGATCAATTAACATTCCTGCATCCAGGATATACATCTAGTTAAGTATGAAGTTAACATACAACATTACAAATGCATTTACCTGAAACCATTAGGCGTAATTTTCCAAGTGGCTCAAGGTCCAGTACAATTTCAAGCACAACAATCAATCTGTAGAAGTTCAATTTATATGCTAATGCAGAAAAAATCACATATAAGCATAACTCAGTTTAACTAATCAATCACAAACCAGAAGGAAATATGAGCAAGACAATAACTTTTCCTCACCTCTATGGAAGTGGTGTTGCTGAAAACAAGAGACCCATGCATAACAAGGAAACAAAGAAGACTCAATGCAAAAGCTAGATTAAGAACTGCATCAATATACAAACTCTGTAATTGTTATACAAACTTAAGAAGATGTACGCAAGTATGAGCTACAAATTCAGAAGACCAAATTGATCTCGCATACAAAGCACTTACCAAATGCCATGAAAATAACAGCCAGTTTGCCTGGAGAGTTGGAATGATCCTTGGCTTCACTAAAGAAGTTGATGAAGCTTGGCAGCAGTACTAAAGTATCCATCGTTGTCTCCAAGAACGTATACAGCTGACAAGGCCAAATTCAAGTCATGAAAGACCAATCTCAATGATGGAAAAGAGGAACCATATTGCACATCATAGAAGAATTTCATGAATGCAGAAGACATTTTACAGAGCCACCAGTCTTGTTTACTTGTGCCTAGCATCTGCTTGTTTTATGAAAAAGAGATATTCGCCTTCTATAAGAATCCTTCACATATATAAGTGATAATAATCACCAAGGTCACAGCAGTATACTATTACCAGCAAGATAGACCAGAAATGACTTGCCCTGTATGATCAGCAATTCAACCTCCAGAAAGTTTATCCCCCTGAATTATTCGACTAACCATAATATTTTCGAATATAAAATATATCACAATGACTTCACCACCACAACCATTTAAAGCGCATATCCTCCCGCTACCCGAATGTTCAATGAGTCCAGACAAAGACGTGATTAAAAAGCATAAGGTTCTGCTGACAACCTTTTATACATAAAGTAGCAACTATCATCTAACTCCAATTTTTAGCATTGAAAGAAAAACAGAAATACCAGGAACAGAAGAAAGAACTTGTAGTTGCATGCACCAACGCAATTGACAACCCAAACACAGTGGTGATCCATCTTAAGAACGCATCTCTGCCTTGCAGAAGAATGGAGGCAAGTAACTTAAGACAATGAAAAGTGCCTCGGGCAAGATGGAGGCAACCCACAAGCACCATCATAATACACGGATTCTGGAGACAGGAAGAGATATTATTGAATTGCTTGAATACATCGAGCAACAGCAGCATTCAACTTTTAACTGACCCTTAAGTCCCAAAAGTTCCTATACCCATAAAACGAAAAAATAAAGGGCAACCAATGTTGAAGATCAAGATGACCAACGGCGAAACACTCACAAATAGAGCAATGGTGACATCGAGGTGGATTTCCATTTTGACAACGACTGCAGAATCCCGAAGGCGGTCTTCCTTCCAATCCATTTGGGGAAGGCCAGGTAGACCCTGACTCTGAGGTCTCATGTGGTAAAGAAGAACCATCACCTTCGAAATTCTCTTCATCTCGTACTGGTCTCCAATTCTCGGGGACTGAACCGGGATCCCTCAAAACCACCATAAAATAGCTCCATGATAACAGAACAAGCTGCAAAAACAAATGGCCGACTTATCAAGCAAACTGAGCGACCCTACCGCATCGTACCTTGTCTACAGCCTATGCTTATCAAATGGCAATAACAGGAGCCTAAACAAAATAGCTCGTCGCAAGGTAAGAAAAGGAGACCTCTCCACCGAAATTCACTGTGTTGGGCAACTGGGTTCCCCTCTTTTTGTCCCTTATTCGTTGCGTCCGATAATAGCAAGCACCTTCAGTGGTGTCAAGAGGCGCTTCACTTCATATTTCAAGCAATTGCAGCACCCAGCTCATACTTTAAGACAAGATTGGAACATCCCAAATTTTCACTTCTGCTTTCAATTAAATTAATTAGGCATTTCATTGACGCGCCTATAGGGCTATTCTCAGAGCTAATCACTCTCGAGATAACTAGACTATCCAGGGAAGCCATTAAGAAATTTTAATGCAATAGACTTGAGAATTCGATTAGAAATCGGCTATTCGACTGTGCTCATCTTTAGAGGCCATTACGGCACAGTTAAAAATCGATTTGAGATCAGAGATAGGTCAGTTCGACTGAGATGTGTGGTTAATCGTGGGTGACACCACTAAATTAGAAAATTCTTGTCGGCCAACACTAGACTAATTTTGCTATCGTTTTAGTTTCTGTGTCCGTAATTGAATCCTCTAGATTTCCACAACAATTGAGAGTCGGCAATGTGTCGAGTGGATTCATTGTGGCTCGAAGAAAATAGACCCCGGGTCTTTGCACTAAAAATTTCTAAAACCTACTAAATAGCCTAGGTCACGTTAAAAATGTGCCGGATTAAATTAACTGCGAATTTGAGTCCAATTTCAGAAATTGAAAGTTCTGTCATGTCACAATTAATTCCAGGAGTGTCAACTCAGTTTCAAAAGATTTTTTTGCAAACCAAGACTTTTTGGGAAAAAGTCGGCATAAAGCTATTTTTGTCTAGAAAAAGTCAAGAATCATTTTTTATCACAAAATTGGGAAGCAAGTGGGATCTTTGGGTGACAAAAAATATCAATTGGATCGATGAGGTGTCGGCTGATTTTATTGAGGCCAATTGGTGTTGAATTAAGATTGGAATTAAGTCCAATTAAGGGAGAAATCAAGTAAATTCGTAGGTCCCCCTTGCCTAGGCTTTTTGGACCATTTCAAGGGTTGCAAATTGAGCCTTGGTGGCTGATTTGAGGCAAAGGAAGGTAGCCATGGCTGAAGATTGGTCAAGGGGACCATTTGAGAGAAAAAAGAGCCAAGGTAGGCCCCCTTGTCCTTTTATCTCTTCTCCCTCTCATCCTCAGCTGGCCGAACTCCTCCTTCCCCCTCCTTATTGTGTTATTCGACATCCATAGCCAGCAAGAGAAGCAACCAAAGTCCACATGCCACCACACGCCGCACGCCATCGCCATCAGCCGCCTCCCACCTTGCTCACACGCCGCCGCTACTCCATGCTCAACTGCGTGACCCCAACGTCCAACAACCTTGTCCTGTGTCTCAGTTGTGTCCCAAGGCTGTCCCGAGCAACTCAAGCTGTTGTGAGCTGCCTCCAACCGCCATGAACCACCATTCAAGCCACTGAAGCCTCCACTGATCCTTGCCGCCCCATCAAGCCTTGTCTCCTCTCTCTTGCAGCCAATATCAGAAGCAAAGTGCAATGGGTTTCTAGCACTGTGTAGGCTCATTTTGAGGTCAATCCCAACCCTGAAAGTTAGGCCCGCTTTGGAGAGAAGTGAGCCCTAACGCGTCCCCGTCGTTTTACACCAACCGGATTGCCAAGCAAGTGAGTTTAACTCACTAATTTTCGCTTAGTAGGTTAATCATGCTTAGGGGTTGATTAGTTTAGGCTAATATGAATTAGGTGGTTAGATTAGATTAGATTAGATTAGTGAATTTAATTAATTGCCGATGCATGTAAGATGGTTAGTTAGTGCAATTAGCGAGTAAACACGTTCTAGTATTTATTTAGCGAACCTTGGAATTTTCTTGGGTCCGTTTCGACGTCCAATTAGGCATTACGGGCCTAAGTTGGATTTATTGGCATTTATTTAATATTTTCCGTAATTATTTGATTAATTAGTTATTTTCCGGAAATTAGACTGGGATAACAGGTGATCGGAATTTTATGTAGATTATTGTGGTGCAGTTTGTTTATTTATTTGAGCTATAATTTGTGCTGAATTAATTTAATTGTGATTTTAGGATTTTATTCATAAATTAAATTATTTTGGTAATTAATTGGAAAATTACCGAGCGTCAGTCTACAGCGCCAAAAATCTAATTTTGGACTATTGAAAGTAGTGAGAAGATCAAAAGTGAAATTATTATATTTTGATTAAAGTCGATCGTGTACCCACACACGAGTATTTTTATCAGGTATGATAAAAATGATGATTTGGCTGTATGGTCAAAGTAGTATACTATAATGGCCTAAGGACCTTAATTTATCAGCTTTGGGCGAGCATATAAATAGTATATCATAATATTGGCTTTGGGTGAGCACATATTATCAGCGTTGGGTGAGCATATATAGTATACTAAATTAGTCCGAGGGCCTTAATCTATTAGCTTTGGGCGAGCATATACATAGTATACTATATTATCAGCTTTCGACGAGCTATACTATATATTTTCAACTTTAGGTGAGCAGTCATGAATTGACAAGACATTATAGATAGTATTGAATGTATCGACTAGGGGAAGGTCGTGATGACATATAATCAACTAAGTCAATTGATCGATAATTCAATCTAGTTGAATAATTATGTGAATTATATTATTTGACAGGATGGAATTGAGGTCAAGGTAAGTCCTCTGACTTGTGGTGTGCATAGGCAGCCCTTAGGGCGTATTTTCTTCCTAGTGGAGTCTTAAAGGGTTGAATTACTGAGACATTATCTCACTGGTTATTGTATAACCATTTTCAGGTCCCTAGTTGACATCGGTGGAGAACCAAATGCCTAAAGTTTAGAAGGTGAAGCCCAAAAAATAGCGTTCTTGTATCGCTAGTTAGTCATAGGACAATTCTATTTTGGTGAAAGTCTATTCCTTTTTGTAGGCTTTTGTGTATAAAATTGTGTTTATAAAAATGTCTTTTGTGAAAAATCGATCCTACTTTCCTATCCCATTGTTTTATTGTCTAGGGATTATTTATATGCTTTCGCATGCGTATAAAAATGAATAGGTCCACGATGCATCCTAGGACGTTGCTATTAATCAATCATGTCAGGATGGGCACGCACTCGAGGATCGAGGTGTGATAGAGATGCTCCTATAATGAATTAGCCGAGAACATGTCCAACTGTGGGCGCCGCCCTAACACGCTT
This sequence comes from Eucalyptus albens, assembly GCA_014182695.1. Taxonomy (NCBI): domain Eukaryota; kingdom Viridiplantae; phylum Streptophyta; class Magnoliopsida; order Myrtales; family Myrtaceae; genus Eucalyptus; species Eucalyptus albens. Next base: position 20,040,765 of record CM024650.1, read on the forward strand.
AAATTTGCAAGCAACCTTGATTGTCGTTCCGACACGCACTATCTAGGGAATGGAGGAAGCAAATATAAGCAAGAGGACGAAAATGAGGGAGAGGGGGCAAAAGGGGTTTACCAGGAGGTGGAAGAGGATGAGGACGAGGAAAGCGAGGAAGGAAGAGAGACCGCCGCGGAGGAGGCGGGGAGCCCAGGTGATGACCACGATGGCGTAGCAGGAGACGAAAACGATGGTGAGGATGAGGAGGATCATCAAGTAGCCGAAGAACTTGAGGCCGGAGCAGAGCTTGAAGAGGTTGATGTCCATCGCATTTCCGCATCCAGTCGGAGACGGCGGAGGAGGGAGCGCGAACCTGCTGCTGGCCCGGGAGGGGAACAGCCGTTTCCAGATATCGCGAGCCAGAGCTTTCCCCTTTCCCGATTCCCGATTCCTGATTCCAATTCACATTCACCACCAATCGGAGAAGCTCGAAGCTCGAACCTCCCAAACGAGACTTCTTGATTGTAATCTCTCCGAAACTTCCTCCCCAGTCGACGACGACGAAGATCACGATCTCTGGGCTTTTAGCTCTGAAGGCATTAATATCACTCAAGATATATTGTTTGCTTCGATGTCATGTCCCTCTGCAATTCATCACCACCACTCGACAAATCAAATTTCTGAATTGACATGTTTTGCATCTTTGCCTCACTTCAATGGAATTTACTGTTGTCATCTAGCTTTTACTCGACTTCAACTGGTATTGTTCGTACGTACTTCGTTTAGGCTTTATACATAAATTTTTTGAAAAAATTCGTGATCTTTAAAACCGCTTCTCTACTCTTTTTCGACGTTGGACTTACTTGTTTATTCTTGAGGAATAAATGAATATTGAGATCCATGATGAAGGATCTCCTTTGGACACCCTTATTTATTAGGGAACACGACTACAACATCATCGATGCGAAGGGAGTTTGGCGAAGTCCTCGTGCGCTTGTGAAATCAATGTCTCGTCTCCCTCCTCATCACGGTACGCCTCGGGTTGGGCATGCCTCTTCATAGAACTCTCCAAATACATTTTCTTCCTCCATTCTTCAGACGGCTGAGATCCGCTCTGTGCCGCTAGCCAATCATTGTACTCAAGCTATAGAAGAAGAGGGAGAAGAAGGTGCAAACTTAGTCAAAATGGAATGGACTTATCAATGTCCAAACATGATTCTTTAACAATTGTCCCAGCTGTTGAAAGTGGAAAGTTTCTCCATGTATGTTCACAATGCTTACCTGAGAGTTGCCTAAATTATGAGTGTATCGCTTTGGTATGCCCAAAGCTTCAAGTTTGGAGTAAAAATCTTTTACATCATCTCCTCCTCTGATGGAAAAGCGATTCTACCGGACAAAGCACTGGCTATCCACTTGCTTTGATACTCAAACTAGGGAAATGGTACGACCTGGAAAATCATGTAAATAGAATAATTTACAAAGATTAAGAAAAAGAGTTGGGAAAAATCTACTAAAGGAATCAAGGATGATCGGTGCTTGGTACAAACCTTCCATGGCAATCCTACAAATGATAGCCAAGGCGCCAAATGCGGTGGGTATACGTGCTTGTATAATGGTCCAACACGATTGTCATCTACGGACACAATTCCACTGGTCTCAAGAAAAGGGAAATGATATTTGTACCTGGAACAAGAAATGTAACCAGCATGAATTGCTTTGTTTTCCATCATATTCAATAGCATCAGTTTGCCTTTGCATAAAAACTTAAGCGAGATCAGTGAAAGAATACCCGGTGCGATGTAGAATGATATCGGCGCCTATGGAACTCCCATCGCGGAAAGTGACTTTACCATCTTCATGGGCCTTTTCGATCTGGACTTAGTTCCGCTTCATTAACATATTGAATAGACTACTCGAGGGATCGAGTTTCATAAGATTATTGTGATGAAAGACAGTGAACCCATATATTACCATGGGATGAAGCCACAAATTATCATAGCCGGATTGCATTCCAAGAGTTTCGACTTCATATGATCTAGATGTCACATGAACTTCTTTGGCAACCTGGGCAATGTCCCAAGAGATGTCCACGGCACTTGCAGCACTCCCTATCAGAACAACAACCTGTGGAGAAGCCAAAAGAATAATTCTGTTTACAAGCATGCAATTTGACAATCTTGATCAGGAAAAAGAAACGTACTAAAAGGAAATGGGGAGGGGAGAATTAAAAATCTCTTATCTTTCTTAATATCCTACAAAAAAAGAAAAAATGCCAGATAGTTCCAACTCTCTAATAGAGCAGATTACTCAAAAGGGGGGCAGTTAACTTTATGAAAGATTACTTATTCTAAGCAGTCTCAGTTCACCCCATTACGAACTATGAATGATTTAAAATCTTAGCCCCTTCAGTCTTTATGCACCCCTCATCGACATTTACTGCTCAAATAATAAGTACATCAAATTAAAGAGCATATTCGAAACTATTATAGACAGAAGCGACTGTAAGATGTAGGCATGATAGCTATACAAAGAAATATTAAGACAGTAAACACAGGCCAAGCTACGCTGCAAGACTAGGTGAAGAAGACACCTGAAACGTACTAGATCCTGAAATGGCTCGAGTGTACGATAGTTGTGGCTGTGCATTTGCTTCCCTGGCCACAGATCAATGCCTACACAAAAGTGGCCAAAATCATGACATATGCTTACCTGTGTTAATTATGACACGATATGAGAAAGTGAGAATGGTGATAGAGCTAGTATCAATGCCTATAGGAGAGTGAATAGGTGTAAAAACGAATTTTATAAAACTCAGCAACTTAATTCAATAACAATGGAAGACTTAAGATATAGAATATCTGCAATGATATATATAAGACTATGAACTAAGTAAAGAGATAAGGGAAAGAGAATTGAAAACACGATGATTTATAGTGGTTTGGCTTAATCCAAGCCTACATCAACTCTCCCGCAGTAACAGTCCACCAGCTGGATTTCACTATGAATCAAAAGAGTTGTTACAGTGTCACGTCCTTAATTCCACAGTGTAGAGACTTTGCTACACTTTCTCAGTGTCTCACAAATGTCTAAACTCTCTTTTAAGTACAAATTTTTGTTCAACAAGTAAATCGGCAAAGAACAAGGAGTTTCAAACTTTGGAATTTATCTATCACGCACACACTCGAATAACTAGAGCATCCTCCTTATATACTCCTCAATGTCTTCATAACTATTGGCACCTTCCAAATGAGTTCTTCCAATCTACCCGTTGAATAGAATCAATTAGAGAGATCTCGAGTTACTTAAGGAATGTAAAGATAGCCCACCAATCATGCTCACCCATACAATCAGGATCTAAGTTTCCATAAGTAGAACCTTCCAAGTATACTTCGCCAATCAATGGATCCGAATTACTCGAATTATTTGGAATACGAATAATAGATCTTTAGATGCTATATCCAGCCGTAAGATAATCTTCAACTAAAACGGATCAAATCTTTAAAGATAAACTTACATCTAAATAAGATTTGTCCGTCGATCTAGAAACTATCAATGAGGGCAAACTTTAAAGGGGTGCATGACAACCATTATGTTCTAGAAATAGTTTTACGGAATAGAAATAGAAAAATCTATTTCTATTTCTAGAAAAGTTTCTAAGCAAAAATAACCATTTGATAACGACACGAAATTTCTACTCTAAAAATAGAAATTCGTTTGATAACAATACAAAATTTCTTCATTTCGGACGGCGGTGGACCAGCGATCGGCGGGGATGGACGACCGGCGGCCGGCAACGGTGGGCGACCGGCAACTGGCGGCGGCGGTGGTGGACTGGTGATCGGCTAGGATGGATAGCCAGCAGCCGGTGGCGACAGCGAATTACTAGCAACTGGTGGCGGCAGCAGTGGGGCCTTCTAGCAGCCGATGGCGGTGGCAACCGCCGACAGCGGCGGTGAGCGACCAATGGACGGTGGTCAATGGCAACAAATGAAGGACCGATTGACGAACAATGAGAAGAATTTTTATTTTTGATTTCTATTCTATAAATAGAGAAGTAGAAAATTTTAGCTTTTGATTTCTCTTCCAAAACTTATTTCAAGAATAGAAATCTATTCCAAAAATAGAAAAATTGAATAGGTTTATCAAACGGATTTCTCTTCTAAAAACAAGTCTGGAACAGAAATTTTGGTTATCATGCACCCCCTAAGTCTTGAGTTTGGCAGTCTTTAGACTTTGATGGAAAGAAATGTTTTGTCAACTTCAAAACAAATAAGGAAGTTTTCTCCAACAATCTCCCCCTTTTTTATGGTGACAAAATTTTTCTGCAGATTTAGATACTTTGACCTGTAAAACAATACTTAAGCAAATCAAGATTTCTTGTAGATGAAAATTGGAGGTTACGATAAAGATAGTAGCAGTTTGCAACCACAAAAAACAAGTTAGTCCTGTAAACACAACTATTTTTAATGTAATCAATAATAGCTTAAGTTGCAAGCATCATCAGTCCTAACCCAATCTTAATCAAAACCACACCAACCAAAAGTTAAAGTAAGTCCCAAGTCCCAAAACAGAAAGTTAAAAGGATAGAGTCAATCAAATCTGCATAAAACCTCTCCCCCTTTTTGTCAACAGCAAAAAGTGGAAAATAAATTAAAGAGATGGATAGAGAATGGAGTTAAAATCAAGGCTGTTTGGGCAGGCAAACTAGTGTGAATTCTCCCATAGAATGCACTGTCTTCTTAAGCCTGTCAAAACTCTGCTTCAGTAATGGAAAATCTTCACCTTGCAAAGATTGAACTTGAAGCTTCAGGGCATTCAACTGTTCATGCAATGATACTGAAGTGGCCTTAAAAGCATTCTTGAGATCCTACATCTCGAATCCCATGGCATATTGTTGCTTTCTGACGTCCAAAAGAACTTCCATCAATCTTGAAAATCTGTTGTCTAAGTAGATGCATTACTAGGACCAGCTGAGTTAAGGATTAGGATTTTGAGAATCAATGGATCTTCAGCAGATTGTCCAACATGGCTGTCTTCTGAATTGTGTGAGGCATACACATCCTCAAGATCTGCTGTAGAACGACTCACATCACTTGTAGGAAAAGATGAAGAAATACCTTTTGGATCAACAACTACCCCTATTTTGATGGCCTTAAGTGGAGTAGGTGAGGTTTCCTCATCTACAAACCCACTAGATAGAGAGATAGCCAAGGTTGGCTCGAGAGAGTCATCTTGACCCTAATCTTGTTCTCCTTCTCTCTCTTCTTCCTCCTCTTCTCCTCTCTCTTCTTCTTCCTCTTCTCTTTTTCTTCTTCTTCCTCTTCTTCTTCTTTTTCTTCTTCTTCTGCTTCTTCTGCTTCTCTCCTTCCTTCTTGTGAGACTCCTCTCTCTCTTTCCTATTCTTCTGACTCTTCCCTTGTCTCACGAAAGCTTACAAAACTCTTTAAGTTTCTCAAGGCTGCTATGGTCAATTCATCCTCATCTTCCTTATCTTGCAAGATGAAAGTTCTTTTCTTCTTCTTCATAGGAGCAACAATGGGCTTCTTGCCTTTTCTCTTCACAGCAGCAGAGTCTTGTTTTGCTTTTGTGGGAGACTTTTCCTTCACATGCTCCAACACTTTGTTCAACTCTTTCAATCTCATCTTTGTCACCATTTTGAATCCAATCACCATAGGAGCAATGGTTGTCAAGCATAATAGTGCATAAATGTGAATTTTAAAGTGCCGAAAGAGCTTCAAGATAAGAGCATAATAAGGAAGTTGTTCCTTATCTTTTTCAACAGTGCAGTACATATGAAACAATATGGTGTGAGGCAAAGAGGATATATATCCAGAGTTGATAGCATACATTAACTTAGTTTCTGATCAAGAAACATCTGTCTTAGATGTTGATTTAAGACGAATGCAATTTATCACAATCTTGTGTAACAAAATGTTAGAAGCACTCATCCTTGAATAAGAAATTTTTCCATCAACATTCTTCTCTTACCAATGACAGAATAGCATGTGCAATAGACACATTAATTGGTTGAAAACTCGATCTTTCTACCCCAATTATGTCAACCAATGTGTCTGTATCCACCAAAAACTCTTTGTCCTTCACAGTGAAAAGAAAACTGTTTGCATTCAAGAAGGACAAGTTCGAATAAAAGCATGCGGTGAGTTCTAGAAAAGCAAGAGTGGTTTTAGAACAAAACCGTTCTAGTTGTAGTAAAGCAAACTTCTCACGAAGATTAACCTTTATTGATTCAAGAAAGTCAAAATCAACAATTCGAGGGTTCATGACCCCTCTCTTTAGAAGTTCCAAATAAACCTTCTTGTGCCCCTTTGATCTAAACAAATTAGAGCCATTAGTAACGTTTACAGCCACACCTGATCTAGGCTGAAAATGAGCAAACAACCATTCATCGTTGTCCTGAGGTTGATGTGTAGAGCCATAGAATGGATCACTCGGTATCTTCTCAAACGTTCTATCAGCCGTTCCTTTCTCTACAACTCCCAATTTTTCCAAATCTCTCAAAACCAAGGTTTCATTCTTGAATCCTCTATCTTTTAAGAATTCATCGATTAAGAACATTGGCATACCTCCTTTCTTCAGATTAGAGTAGAGCTTACAAGCAACCTTAGGAGTTAGAGTTCTTACAGGTTCAGCATCCTTTATGACTTCTTCTTCAAGATGAGTCAGTGGAGAAGGTTGACGCTATTGAGAAGGTTGTTGCTTACTCAAACGCAATGGTGGAGAAGAATCTTCTTCCTCAATTAAGTCAAAATGGGTAGGACCCTTAGGCATAGATCGTGGTCCCCTGCTTGCAATCCTTGAAAACTTTCTCAAAGACATTGTCGCTTCAAGGGAGGAATTCACCACTTGCTCGAGAAAGGAGATAAGTGTTTGACAAATCGAGAATGAAAGTGAAGGCATATAGGAATTTTGTATTATAGGGTTTCAGTGCAAAAACAAAGAAGACAAGTCTCGGCAGTATATAAAACAAGTGAAGCAAGGTAAACGAAATGTCATAAAAGGAAATAAATATACCTTTTTGAAAAGGATAACTTCCATTTTCGAAACTAACTGTCTTTTCAAAATTAATAACTGCCTTTTTTGAAAAAGTAAAGGAAACTTGGAAAGATGATTTCCATCAATTAGTGATAAATAATCGTACCTTTTCAAATTTAGAAATAACTTACCGTTGTAACTCTGAGTCTGAACACATTCAAACTTTACCTTTTAAGTCTTGTGCACATCCAGACTCTACTAGGTAAGTGATATAATGTTCAGTTTGGTGCGAATAAACTCAAATAGACCTTTCTCCAGTGGCTTTGTAAATATATCCGCCAGTTGATTCTTTGAGTCAATCAATTGGATCATGACTTCTCCATTTTGAACATGGTCTCTAATAAAATAATGTTGAATCTCTATATGTTTTACTCTTGAGTGAAAAATTAGATTCTTGGTGAGATTAATTTCGCTGTTGTTATCACATCTGATCTCAGTGCACGAATCTTTGATTCCAAAAACTCTTAATTGTTGTTTTATCCACAAGATTTGAGAACAACAACTTCCAAGAGACACATATTCTTCTTCTGCTATTAAAAGAACTATTGTAGTTTACTTTCTTGAAAACCACGATATTGTCCTGTTACCAAGCAATTGACAAGTACCGGATATACTTTTTCTTTCAACTCGGCAACTTGCTAGATCTGTGTCTGAATATCCAAGGAAAGTAAAGTCTCCCTCCTTAGGATACCATAGACCTATCTTCGAGATTGTTGCAACGTATTTGATGATGCATTTCGCAGCACTTAAATGAGACTCTTTTAGATCTGATTGAAATCTGGCACACATGCAAATACTAAACAAAATGTCAAGTTTAGAAGCAGTAAGATAAAGAAGTGAACCAATGATACTCTTGTACAAGTTATGGTCAACTTTCTTTCCTCCTTCATCTTTGTCCATCTTCAAAGAACTTGACATTGGTATATCAGTCTTTTTACAATTCTCCAAACCGAACTTTTTAACAATTTCTTTAACATATTTTTCTTGGTGAATAAAAATCCCTTCCTCTAATTGCTTTACTTGTAGTCCAAGAAAGAGGGATAATTCACCCATCATGCTCATCTCAAATTCTTCCTACATAGACTTAGAAAAGTTCTTGCATAGATTTTCGTTACATGATCCAAATATTATATCATAAACATAAATTTGAACAAGTAAAATTTTTTACCATCCCTTTTAATAAACAGAATAGTATCTACTTTACCTTTGACAAAACCATTTTGGATTGAAAATTTAAGGCGCGCATGACAATCATTCCGTTCTAGAAATAGTTTCTAGAACAAAAATAGATTTTTCTATTTCTATTTCTAGAAGAGTTTCTAAGTAAAAATAACCGTTTGATAACAATACAAAATTTCTACTTTAAAAATAGAAATTCATTTGTTAACGACACAAAATTTCTTCCTTTCGGACGGCGGCGGCGACAACCGACGACCTTTAATATAAAAAATAAAAATAAAAATGATTTAGTAACAAAAAATAAATCATAAAAATAAAGAATAAAAAAATAAATAAAATAAATCATAAAAATTAAAATTAAAATATCATTAAAAATGAATTTATTTTATTTATTCTATTTTATTTTTTTATGAATAAATTTATTTTAAAATGAATAAAAAAAATAAAAGTAAATTTATTTGGCAAAACTCTCAATGTGCAAATAAAAATAAATTTATTAATAAAATAAAAATAAAATGATAAATAAAATAATTTATTTATTTTTAATAAATTTATTTTTTTATTTATTCTTATTTTTAATAAAATGAGGAGAGGCGGAGGAGGAGGAGGAGGAGGTAGAGACGTAGAGAAGACGAGGGAGGACTCACCGAAATTAGGGTTTAGTGGGAGAAATTATTTCGACTTCTCTTCCGAAATCGAAGTAGAAAATTTCTACTTCGATTTCTCTTCCAAATCAATTTTTGGAATAGAAATCTATTCTAAAAATAAAAATACTGAGTAGGTTTATCAAACAAGTTTCTATTCTAGAAACAGGTCTAGAATAGAAAATTTATTTTTGGAACAAAAATTTTGGTTATCATGCACCCCCTTACTTAACTTATCATACCAAGCTCGAGGTGCTTACTTTAAATCATATAGCACACTTTTCAATCTGAATATAGAGTCGATTTCCTTGGGTCTTCAAAATCGGGAGGTTGTTCCACATAGACTTCTTATTGGATAAATCCATTCATGAATGGGCTTTTGATGTCTATTTGGAATAACCTGAAATCCTTATAACAAGCAAAAGTAAGTAGTAATCTAATTGCTTCTAACATTGCTACTAATGCGTAAGTCTCATCATAGTCTATCCATTCTTCTTGCGTATATCATTTGGCTATGAGTCTTGCTTTGTTCCTTATAAATTTTCTTTCTCATCTATCTTATTCCTGAAAACCCATTTAGCTCCAATAACAGATTTACCTTTTGGTTTAGGAGTTAATTCCCAAACATCGTTAACATTGAACTGCCTGAGCTCTTCTTACATGACTTCGATCCAGCTTTTATCAGTTAAAGCTTCTTTTATGCTCTTAGGTTCTATTTCAGAAATAAGAGCTATAGCACTAGACTCTTCATGCATTTTGGATCTAGTGTGAATTCCCTCATCAATGTTACTAATGATGAGTTCTTTGGAATGACTAGACTTGTGCTTCCAGTTGCTGGTTGGTCTGATAGATTGCTGAACTTCTTCACCAATTGATTCTTCAATATTTGTTCTTTGTTGCTCTTTAGTAATCTGAGCTTCTTCAAGGGATTTAGACTTTGTAGAGTCTGGAACAGGTTCTAATTCTTCAAGGTGAGTCTGAATCAATTGATTTTGTAAAGAGTCTTGAAATTTGACATTCATTGATTCTTCCACAGATTGAGTCCTTTTGTTATATACTCTGTAAGCTTTGCAGGTGGTTGAATATCCAAGGAAAATTCTTTCGTCTGATTTTTCTTCAAAGTTACCAATTCAATCATTTGCATTTTTCAAAATAAAATATTTGCAACCAAACACATGAAAATTAGAAACAATTGGCTTCTTTCCTTTGAATAACTCATAGGGAGTTTTCTCTAGAATAGGCCTTAAGAAGACTCTATTAATAATATAACATGCTGTAGAAATGTTACTTTCAATTAAAAGTGTTCTAGTCATTTCTTGCAACAATCTATTCATCATTTCCACAACTCCATTATATTCTGGAGTGTATGAAGAGGAGAACACATGTTGAAAACCAGATTCATTACAGAATTTAGCAAAGTCTTGATTTTCAAACTCACCTCCATGGTTTGTCCGTATACTTGAAATAACATTCCCTTTCTCATTCTAAACCCTTTTGGCAAATTTAGTAAAATAAGAGAAGGTTTTAGACTTACTTGCCAGATACTCAAGTAAATTGTGAATAATCATCTATTATTACTAGGCAATACTTCTTTCCACCAATGCACTGAGTCCTAATTGGTCCGAAGAGATCCATATGTAGGAGCTGTAGTACATGATTAGTGGAAACTTGATTTATTGATTTGAAAGAACTTCTAACATGTTTTCCCAATACACATGGTGTGCATAAGTTAGATTTTTGGTACTTGAGGTCAGGTAGTCCACGAACAAGTTTCTTTGAAGAAATCTTTGCAATTTGCTTCATGTTTATATGGCTAAGCTTTCGATGCTAGAGATTTTCTTCATCTTGAATTGAAATTAGACACTGATATCTTTCTAGATTGATATCCAAAAGATAGATATTTCTATGTCTTCGTCCAGTAAAAGATTGTAAAAGATCTTTACTAATGCCTGAATATATTCATTCTTGAAAATTGATCTTGAATTCAGTGTCACACAATTGGCTAATGCTAAGCAGGTTGTAGTTGAGTCCTTTCACTAAGGAGACGTTGTTGATTGTGAGACTTCATATCTTTACAATTCCACATCCAACTATTCTTCCCTTGCTGTTTCCGCCAAATGAAACTTTTCCACAAATTACTTGCTTAAGTTTAATAAAACAATATGAATCTCCAGTCATATGCCTTGAACATCCACTGTCCAAATACCATTTGACCCTTTTTCTTAATAGTGACCTACATTTAAAAAAGAAACTCAAGCTTTCTTTGATACCCACACTTTCTTGGGTCCAGTAGAGTTAGTGCAATATATGGTCTTTGTCCAATCCTTCTTAACAGCCTTCCAAACCATAGGACATTCTTTTTCAAAGTGTTCTGAGCTATTACACTTAGAACATCTAAGAGGACTTCAATCAACAAGTTTTACAAAGAATTTTTGAAAATGATTTCTATAGAAGGCTTTTCTAGGTCTTTGTTTGATTCTTTCATTTACTTTTAGAAAATCAATTAAAGGAATAGTTTCATATGTCATTACCAAGCCTGATTTGTTAAAGTAAGGCCTTTGTACTGAAAGAATCTTTTCCAATTTTTCAAATCCCATGGAAACCTTTTTGAAATGTTTGAAATATGGTTTTTCAAAAGTGTATTTTCTTTTGAAAGAGATTCTACATTTTCTTTTAAAGTAATAAAACTTTTATCTAGATTTTCAAACTTTTCTTTCCATAAAATTTCATGTTGCTTTAGGGTAAAGTTTTCCCTTTTTAGCTCGTAAATCCGCTCAAGAGAGGTTTTAAGACTCAACTACACCTTAATATGAATTTGAAAATTGCTTACCTCAATTTCATTATCTGAGTCTGAGTCTGTATCTTTCTTTGAGTTTGAATCTAATTTTGATTTTGCCATTAAACAAATATTAGCATAATCATCATCACTTTCTTCGCATTCGGTATCACTCCAAGTCTCTGCTTTGAGTGCATTTCTGTATTTCTTAGCTTTTCCTTTCTTTTTCTTCACCAAGGGACAATTGGGTTTAATGTGTCCCTTTTTCTTACATTCAAAACAAATCACATCTTTATTGGATTCATCATCCTCAGCTAATTTGTTTTGAAATTTTTGAGAGCTTTGTTTCTTCTAATTGAATCTTCTTCCCTTCTTGTTCAGTTTTCTAAATCTTCTTATCATGAGAGTAAGCTTTTCATCGTCCATATCATATTCAAAATCTGTAACATCAAAATCATCATTAGATTTTAAAGCAATAGATTTTTTACCTTTGGAATCTTCATCTTTGTTGATTTGCTCCACTTCATAAGACTGGAGAGTGCTAACCAATTCATCAATAGAGAGTGGCATGATCCTTTGTGTCTCCCTTATTGATGTTTTTAAGTGATTCCAATCTTTGGAAAGCCCACACAACAATTTGTTAACCTTCATGGGTCTTTAGATCGGTTAACCTTGATACTCAAGACTATTCATAATTTCTGTAAAACGACTAAACATGTCAATGATAAATTCTCCCGGCTTCATTTTAAGGGCTTCATATTGATCAAGCAGAATATTGATTCTGGTTTCTTTCACTCGATTGGTTCCTTCATAGGTAATGTGTAGCATATCCCAAACTTCTTTAGCTGTTTTACAAGAAGATATTATGTTATATTCAGTAGGAGATAATGCACAATATAAGAAATAAATTGCTTTTGCATCAAGAGCTTGTCTCTTGGTTATCTCTTCTTGAGCCATTTCGCTAACCTCAATAGCTTTTTTTCCCCTTTCTGAGACTGTTATAGTTTTAGGAATGATTCCTTTGTCTACCACATCCCATTCCAGGGGATCTTTCGATCTTAGAAAAGCTTTCATCTTGTTTTTCCATATAAAGTATTCATTTCCATCGAAGTAAGGTGGTCTGGTGTTGTTTTGCCCTTCAACCAAACCCGGAGACAACATACTAGCTATCGATCTTTAACTCTGAAGTAAAAACACTTCAATTTAAATAAGTACACAAGCTCTGATACCAAATGATAAAGCTAGTATGAACACCTAGATGGGGTGAATAGATGTAAAAACGAATTTTATAAAACTCAGCAACTCAATTCAATAACAATGGAAGACTTAAGATATAGAATATCTGCAATGATATATATATAAGACTATGCACTAAGTAAAGAGATAAGAGAAAAAGAATTGAAAACGCGACGATTTATAGTGATTCGGCTTAATCCAAGCCTACCTACACTCTCCCACACTGACAGCCCACCAACTGGATTTCACTATGAATCAAAAGAGTCGTTATAGTGTCACGTCTTTGATTCCACAGTATAGAAACTTTGCTACACTTCCTCAAGGTCTCACAAATTTCTAAACTCTCTTTTAAGTACAAATTTTCGCTCAACAAGTAGATCAGCAAAGAACAAGGAGCTTCAAACTTTAGAATTTATCTATCACACACACACTCGAATAATTAAAGCATCCTCCTTATATACTCCTCAATGCCTTCATAACCGTTGATACTTTCCAAAGGAGTTCCTCTAATCTACCCATTGAACATAATAGGGGTGAGCGGGTCCAGGGTGGGTAGGGTCTAGACCTGGACCCTGTTCCCTACCCTGTTATAACCGGTTCTCCTTTTCGGACCCCATTCCCTACCCCGTTTTCATTAGACCACGTTCCCGGCCCACCCCCGTGTTTTCCGGTCCGGGAACGGGGTTGACCCTGTTTATATTGGAATCTGTTTTGCATAAAAATTAACCTTAGAAAAGCAAGTCTAGATGAGTTATTTGCAATCTAGCAACGAGATACCCTCAAAAGAGGAATGAAGAACCAAACCATGATTAACAAATTCTTGCGAGAACCGGGTGAGGCCCGAGCTCTTCAAGGGAGTACCGATCATAAGGAAGAAATGATTCATGGGACATGGGACTTCCATCCACCGCTAGCGGTTTGTCAACTGAAACGGGGACGACCAACAGAACCAAGTAACTGAACCTCAGCCATGGAGAACTCACTTGACTATTGCCGAGAAGGTGAGAATAGGTGAGGTTCAATTGTTTTACTGAGCAATCCTTTCCCTTTTCGAGGTAATGAATAGCTCATTTTATGAATAGCCATTACCACATCAGGAGAAAGATTGAAGAGCAATCTTCACCGCTATGCACACTTATACACATGAAGATAACGTATATGCTCATGGGAAGACAAAGACCGGCAACTTGCTTTAATTATAACAACTTTAAACTTCATTAATTCGATAGTATAGATAAAATTCAACGCAAATAGAAGCCTTAGAATATGTCATCTCAGAACATTGTCAAGAAGTACTAAGACTAGATGATAGCATTGGCAAATGCCATTGCTGTGCAAGAACTTTTCAGGAGATTAAAATGCACACAGAGCCCTCGTAATCTAGGCACCGCATAGCAACATCAGCGGATCTGTCGCGGATAAAAGTGAAGAAACCTCAAACGATGTCTCTTTTCACTACATATTGCACACTCGATAAAGCAATTCCATGTACGAAACCTAACAACTCATTTTTCTCTCGAACATTCCATCTGAACCTTTTGCAAAGATGATCCATAAGCGTGACAGAGAGATCCACGTAGTTCATCGGGAGCAAACAAAAACCATACATTGAGTCACGAGACTAAAAGAAGAATTCCAATGCATTTGCTTTCATTCTACCTTGAAACTTGCTAAGGCTGTTCTAACACGTCGAAGAGCAATTTTAACGCATCTGCTCTCATCCTAGTGCTAGTAACTGAATAGACATTCCTCCTCAACCGATTAACTAGATAAAGACAATCAAATTGCAGAAGAAGGAGTAACAAAGACATTCTGCCAAACCAAAAAAAAAAAAAAAGAGAAAAGAAAGAAAGAAAGAAGCGGGGGTGGTCGGGGAGCTCACCGGGATGCGAGCGTCGACAACGGGGCTTGGGCGGAGCAGCGAGGCAGTGGCAGCTTCCCGAACGCGCCGGACAGCGAGAAGACGACTTGCGGGACGCTGCGGTCGCAGGCGAAGTGGTGGGTCCACCCGAGGAAGAAGTCGAAGACGACCGCGCGGGCGGGGAGGGGTGGGACTCGAACCACCGGGAGAGGAGCGGGAGGTGGAGGTCGCGGAGGGCGCGGACTTTGGCGACGAAGCGCAACCGCGGTGGGTGTGGCACGGCAAGACAAGAGGCTGGAGCGAGGAGGAGGAAGCGAGGAAGGGGTCGAGCAGGTGGAGGTTGTTGAGGGTGACGACAACGGTGACGGTGACGGCGGGGGCGGCGGGGCAGGGGAGGAGGAGGAGCTTGGCAACGGTGGTGCGAGCGCGAGGGGAACCGAGAGAGGAGCGCGAGAGGAAGGGGTTGAGCACTGGTTCTCTGCGTCTGCACCTTTGCAAGGTAAAGAAAGAAACAAAATTAGGGTTTCGCCAACCGGTTCCCAAACCGGTTCTCCAACCGGTTCCCAAACCGGTCCGGTCGAACCGGTTCCCGGGTGGGTAATCCATTGGAACCGGTTCCCGGACCGGTTTAAACAGGGTCTGCATTTTTGGAACCGGTTCCCGGCCCGGTTTTAACCGGAACCGGTTCCCGACCCTGTTTTCCGGGTGGGCCGAACCGGGAACCGGGTAAACCCGGTCTGGTTGCACACCCCTAGAACATAATCAATTAGAAAGATCTCGAGTTACTTAAGGAATGTGAAGATAGCCCACCAATCATGCTCGCCCATACAATCAGGATCTAGGTTTCCATAAATAGAACCTTCCAAGTATACTTTGCCATTCAATGGATCCGAATTACTCAAATTATTTGCAATACGAATAATAGATCTTTAGATGCTATCTCCAGCCGTGAGATAATCTTCATCCAAAACAAATCAAATCCTTAAAGATAAACTTGCATCTGAATAAAATTTCTTCGTTAGTTTAGAAACTATCAACGAGAGCAGACTTTAAGTCTTGAGTCTAGCGGTCTTCAGATTTTGATGGAAGGAAACGTTTTGTCAACTTCAAAACAAATAAGGAAGTTTTCTCCAACAAATGGTAGGCGCGATATATATTGTGGCCTAATCAAAATTTGCTCATTTCTTTTGACAGTGCAACAGAAGCAACATGACTCCTTCGAGAACAAGGCCCTCTAGGGGGCCAATCTCTCTATGGTTAGGCATAATATACCACAAGTCGATCATATATCCTTGCTAAGAGATGACAAGAATATGCAACCAATGGTTCGCACACTCAGTTATTATCTCACATTAGTGATACGGAGCAAAATAAGAGAACTTTCTTTAATTTGCTGTACTTCATTGGTCTCTATATACAAGGAGATCAAATGCAAACTCCAGAGAATCCAGACAGGCAAAAATTTGATGAGTCAAAAATGTCCACACTTTGGACTTTTGATTGCTGTTAACTTCGAATTTGCTAATTGTAAGAACATCAGACCAGCAGCAACAGATGCTGAAGCGAAAAAAGGCAAATTCGTATAGGAAACCAATTCACTTGATTACACCTCTATTTGCTTTTGTATGGATTAAGACTCTATCCCTGCTCTGTTTAGACATTCAGGAACTGGTCATATTATGTAAAAGAAGTGCTTTTTCCATCCGATTCTTGGTTCTTTTCGGTAGCTTCTAATCCAAATATCAATAAAAAGAAAACTTCGCAAACGTGTTCATAGATAGTCACCGTAATTTCTGAGATAAATAGAGTTCAAGAATCTTCATAGAAGAAGAATTTTGCAATAGTGTAAGTGAGAGTCTGAGATCCTCCTCGTCCAAATAGACACGACTCAACAAAGCAGAGCAAATTGAAGACTCGTTCCAGTCGAACCAAAGCTAACCGGCGCTAGCAGACCTCCAAAAGCGCGACAAATCCCATCAACCATTCCATTTCGGTTGCCGAACATAATCCATGGCAACTCGAATCAAACATGCTATGTGCAAAGCATGGCCAACACCACAATAAGGACGCAACAACAGAAACAGGAAAAGCACCGTAAAACTCAAATCTTTTTGTAGCCTGCTGAATCCAGTTGAACTTATTGAAATTCAAATTAACTGCAAATTATATACTCTACATATCCAATGAGATCAAACATTACCGGGGATTTCGGTGATTCGGGGCTCTGTGTAGTGCCCATTACAGACAACTACTGCATCAAAAACTTCCTCTTCTCCACTGCCGCCACCGCCACTGCTATTCCTCATCATGCACGTCACCTTCCACTTTCCACCCTCCTCCGCCATCCCAACCCCAACAATCTCCTCCTTGAACCTCACCATTTCTTCAAGCTCAAACTCCCTCACGAAATCCACCAGGTACGCCAGCACCTCCTCGTGACCTGAGTACCTCCTTGGGTCGCCCGACCGGTCCGCCCTTGGCAGGAACGGGTAGTCCCTAAACCCCATCACCTCACGGGGCAGGTTGGTGCATAGGGACTTGTAAAGGCTCAAGTGGATCACAGGTCGGGACGGATCGATCCCAAGTGGGTCCAGCTCGGTGGCATGCGTGTAGACCCAGGTGCCGTCAGCGCAGGGCTCTTGCTCGAAGACGGTGACCCTATGGCCCTCACGGCGGAGCTCACGGGCAGCGATGAGGCTAGCAGCTTCGGCGCCGATGACCGCCACGTGGCGGGAAATCATTGAGGCAGCCATGTGCATGGTCGTTGACAACAGCAAACTTTTTCGTGCTCGAAAAGATGACGAATGAATGGTGACAAAATCTATGGTGGGTGGCAAGAGAGTTTTATCAGCGGCTAGGCAATCTCTTTGAGAAAATATTGGCTAGAATCGAGATTCTAGCGTGTCAACCTACTAGTCTATTCACTGGACGACACGTGTCGTCCGGGCCCCACTGTGTCAGAACCTGACACACACTCCCCTTGTGACATCTTAAAATTTTCACTTCTGCTTTCAATTAAATAAATCGGACATTTCATCGAAGCACGTATAAGGCTATTCTCAGAGCTGATCACTCTCGAGATAATTAAACTATCTGAAGAAGCCATTAAGAAATTTTAATGCAATAAACTTGAGAATTCGACCAGAAATTAAAAGTACTAGTATGAACACCTAAAGGGGGTGAATAGGTGTAAAAACAGATTATGCAAAATGCAGTGAAAACCTTTACTTCTAACCTGAGTCTGAATAACAACAGACTTTTGAAACTGAATCTGAAGAGCGGCAAACTTTGAGCGAGATCAGACTTTAGTAGTTAAACAGAACTATGAACAAAATAAAGAGATTCAGGGAAGAGAATAAGAACACAAGATTTATAGTGGTTCAGTTTAATCCAAGCCTACGTCCATTCTCCCATGCTAACAGCCTTCTTGGCTAGATTCCACTATGTAATCAACAAGAGATTACAACTTTGAGTGCAAACACTTAGTAGTAGATCACACTATCTTACTAAGTCACTCTTTTAGTATTTCTCTCACGATCACAAACGTTTAAGCTCATCAAAGACAAGTGTATGATCGAAGTTGGCTCAGAATTTGGAATTATAAATTCTATGCTTCGTCTCTTACTTGCTTATCAGTCCTTGATCTCCTTAAATACTCCTCCACTTCCAAACTAGCTGTTGGATAATATCTCAATGATCGTCTTCCAATCTACCCGTTGGACAGATCTGTATCTAGAAAATTTGGTAGCCGTTGAGTGACAAAAATAGAATCCCAAATTGATTCCGATTGCCCATACAAACAGAATCTTAGTTTTCATAAGTAAAGCTTCTTCGTAAAGAAAGTTCTTGTCTTCAAGATCTAATTGTTAATCAATTAGATTAAGTCAATCAAATCTATCTTAATGTAGAATCCAAACCAGATCATTAGCCATTATATGATTAGGGCTTATATTACGTTATGTCAAGTTGTTTCATTCTGAATCTGCTTCGTTCTAAATATGCTACGTTCTGATGTAAAGTCTGAGAGTGTTCTGTCTGAGATAGAGTCTGAGTGCAATAGACTTTACAATTTGAGTATGAACATTTTCTACTTCTAAGCAGATTTAACTTTAAGGTCTGAACACAGTCTGAATAAGTTCAGTTTCAGTATAGAAACTATCTTCCGGTTCTTCATTCACGTTCAATCTGGAATTTGTCGAGTTGGCAAACTTTTGATATATAATAGACTTTGACACTAAAGTCTAGCAGTCTTCAAACTTTGACACAAAAGTCTGGAAATCTTCATAATAAACTTTGGACAATATCCTTTACATGTTCTATCATCTGCATAATCTCTTACTCAACCATTAAACACGTTAATAGCCTTTGATTTATTTTATCATCTTCAAAATATCATAAGGGATTTCCCTAATAGGAATCGGCTATTCGACCGTGCTCATCTTTAGAGAATATTACAACACAGTTAAATGTTGGTTCAACTAAGACGTGTGGCTAAACGTGGGTGACTCCACTAAATTGGAAAATTCTCGTCGACCAGCACTAGACTAATTTTTCTATCGTTTTGGTACCCTGTGTCTATATTTGAATTCTCGATATTTTCATAACAATCGATAGTCGCCAATGTGTCAAGTGGGTTCATTGTGGCTCAAAGAAAATCGACCATGGGTCATTTGCACTAAAAAAAATTTAAGATTACCCGATAGCCTAGGTCATGCTAAAAACGTGCCAGAGTGAAATTAACCTCAAATTTGAATTCGATTTCAGAAATTGAAAGTTCTGTCATGTCACGGGTCATTTTAGAAACGTCGACTCAATCTCTGAAGATTTTTCTACAAACCGAGACTTTTTGGGAAAAAGTTGTCGTAGAGCCGTTTTTGTTCAGAAAAGTCAGAGAACCGTTTTTGATCGCACAATATGGATGCAAGACTATTCAATTGGTGAGAAAAAAATACTAATTTGATTATTGACTCGATAATGGAATTTATAGAAGTTAAAGTGGATGGATTTAAGAAGCATTTGGTGTCCAATTGATGTAAGACCAAGCCAAATTCGTAGCCCCCAATTGCCATGACATTTGAACCACTTCACAAAGCTTCTAGAAGGCTAAGAATGGCTGAGGATTGGCTAATGACCACAGCTAGTGTGGTGGGCCAAGTTTTGGGAGACAAGAAGATGAGATAAGAGCCAAAGTGGCCCCACTTGCCCCCTCCTTATCCCTGCCGTCGGCCAGCTCCTTCCATCTTCTTCATTATGCTTTGAAAGCTTCTAAAAACCTACAGAGGAACCAGCAAGCTCCAAGCAAGCCAGCAAGCCATTGGAGGAGCCCTCGCTGTCGCACCGAGCCATCGCTCGCCCTACCGAGTCCTTACTGTTTGGGCGTCGTACAATGCCATGAGGCTCAACCAGAGCCCGTTTAGCCACCTCCGACTATCACGCCCCGATCCTTAAGTGCATGCCCATCCCTCTATCGTCGATAAAGATTATACGACTTCCCAGGACGAGTCGTTGACCATTTCATTTGATTACACATGCGAAAGTAAAAATAATTCCCTTGACAATAATCATCTCGGGATAGAAAGGCATGACATCACATTCACAAACAAACCACACTTTTATAAATATATTGAGTCATTTACACAAGTCTATAACCAAAATAATAGTTCTAAAAAAGAGGCTGTCCTATCTGATCTACTCTTCAGCTCACCTCAGCTCAGCTCCAGGTTCTCCCTCTATAGCCTTGAAAATTTTAAGCCCACAACGGGGTGAGATATAAATCTCAGCGAGTTCACAGTCTAAGCCTCGATTAGGAGGGAAATACACCTAGAAGTGTCCTAACCACACAATCACTCAATTGGCACAGAGGACATACCTCAGCTCAGTTTCCTTCCTACACGTTACTACAATTTATATCGTAATGCATATAATAAGGGCACATAACAACCGAAACACCTCATCAACTCAACAATCATGCGTTCCAATTGTTAATTACACCCCTTAAGGGTCCGACCAACTCTAAATTTGGTGGTCTTCTGGCATTACCAGGCGTCATCTCACCTCCTTTGAGTACAGTGACGTCTCTTAATTAGACGGCTTCCCCGAAGGGATGTAGGTCCAAAATCTACTACGACCTGAGTCCCAATAAATTGGTAACGTTCGGCTTAATAGCCAAGGATGGTTTTTCTTAACCAACACATGACCAATCAATCTCGACCTATAACACTGTGCATTGCACTCACATGCCTCAATTAAAATGGTTAACCTGGCCTATTTTCTCTGTATTAGAAATACACGGTAAAATAGTTGTGTGGGTATACGGTCAATTCACACTAGAAAAATTGATATCCTCCAATTTAAAATCCCACCGATTTATATAGTATATAAAACCATTTTTGGTGTTAAAACCCGACACCCGGGATTTTCTGAATAAATAATGAATTTAACAAATTTTGGAATTAAATACTCAAAATTCCAAATCAACACACAATTTGCATAAATTAACATCCAATTGCAGAAACTAAACACGCCATTGCAATCAGCACAAAATTCTGGTCACCGGCTATCCCAATCTAATTTTCAAAAATAATTAATAAATAATAAATCACCAAAAATTAAATAAATTACAAAATAAATAAATTTAAAGCATTTAATTGAATTAACCTAATTTAACTAAACTAAATAATCTAACTAACAATTAAATCTAACCATCCTATTTAATTTAATCTAAGTACACTAACTAAATAAACTAACTAATTCCTAACTAATCCACCTAACTAAACTAATTACACTAACTAAATACTAACTATATACTTAATCTAACTAAGCCATTCTAAGCCTAATTAACCTAATTAATCCACCAATTAGCTAACTAACACACCTCTAAATGTCATTAGCCCACTAATTAAGGATTAGAATGCAACTCACCGATTAGCACCAAAATCGGCTCACGGTGACGGCAGCCAATACCTAAGCTCACGGCGAGGCCAACGGAGCTCGGACTGGGCTGAAACAAGCTCACAATGGTCCAGCAAAGCTGAGTTCGATCTGAAAACGAAAGCTGGACAAGCAGGCCGCGGCAACAAAGCTCGGCGTCTAGGAGACTGCACGGGCGAACTGGCGGTCACCAATCAAAGCAAGATGTCTTCGTGGCCGTATGAAGAGAAGACCCGGTGATGCTTCGGTGGAAGGAAGCAGCTTAACCGCTGCTGGTCGTGGGACGCACGAAGAGAAGAAGACGTGTGGAGAGGCCGCTTGTGCAGGGGTTGACAAATCCAGTCAACAAAATGGTAAGAAACCAAAAAGACGGTGGGGGTGAACGTGCTGGTGCAGGTGGCGGTGGGGTGAGGGAAGAACGTGTGGATGCTTTGGTTTGTTCGAAGGTAAGAGGAACAAAAATGAAATAAAAAGAGAAGAGAAAAGATTGAGAGAGAAGCTGAAGGAGGGAGAGGCGGTGGTTGGACGTGCTGAGGAAGCCACGTCTGGAACCAAAAGTCAAGCATTTTATCCATTCAATTTAATGCTTGTCCCCAAGATCTTTATCCATAAATATCCCAATGTTTCCCCCTAATACTTTCTTGTAATAAAAATCCACAATTTATCCAATTTTGGTGCCAAAATGCAGCCCTCCTCTCTTGTTCCGAATTTACTCAACTTTGACTTCAATTTCATCCTCAAATTCTCAAATTCGAAGTCCAATTTTATCAAAGAAAAAGCCTACACATTTCTATAAGTTCCCAACAGCCAATAGTTCAGTTTAAAAATCAAAATTCCTTTCAAAAGAGCTAAACTGAATTTTCGTTCGTTTTCCTAATTGATTTTTAGTAAAAATCTCGGAATCTCCAAAAAAATTTCGGAAAGTAAGTTGACATTCATAAAATGAATCGTAACACGACCAAACTTTCAATTTTTGAAATCGAGCTCAATTTCGCGGTTAATTTCAATTCGACGTGATTTTAGTGCATCCCAATTTACTAGGTAGCTTTTAGGAATTTTTAATGCAATTGACCCATGATCGATTATTTTCGAGCCACAATGTACATCTTCGACACATTGGCGATTCTCAATTGTCGTGAAAATCTCGAGGTTTTAATTACGAACACAGGATACAAAAATAACAGAAAAATCGGTCTAGTGTCGTTCGACAGAAATTTTGCAATTAGGTGGAATCACCCACGCACTAATCACATATCTCTATCGAATCAACTTATCTCCGATCTCTAATCGATTTTGACAGTGCCATAATGACCCTTGCAGATTAGCATGGTCGAGTAGTCGATTCTTGGTCGAATTCTCATGTCTATTGCATTTAGATTCCTTAACGGCTTCACCTGATAGGCTAGTTAACTCATAAGTGGCCAACTCAAAGAAAAAGGCTATAGACACGTCGATGAAAAGCCCAACTCATCTCATCGAAATCATACTAAAAAATCAGGATGTCACACTGACCACTATGGAGCTCCACCTAAGCCAAATTCGGCCCCCTTGGTCCATCCCCGCCGCAATCGAGCCTCCATCTTGCCGTTTCAGCCACCAACCAACACTGGGCAGCAGTTAAACAAGTGGGTTTCCAGCAGCATCTTGGGCCCGTTTTGGAGAGAGTTGATCCCCGTGGCGTCCCCATCGTTTTGAACTGCGCGATTCATTAATCAAGTGAGTTTAACTCACTAATCCTCGCTTAGTAGGTTAATGATGCTTAAGAATTGATTAGTTTAGACTAAGATTGGTTTAGTGAATAATTAGAACGGTTTAGTGAATTAGTTAATTGCCAATGCATATTAGGTGGTTAGTTTTATGTAATTAGCGAATAGATAGACTCTAATATTTATATAACAAGTCTCAGAATTTTTCAGGCCCATTATGGCAGATAATTAGGCTTTACGGGCCTAGGTATGCATTTTTGGCAGTTATTGGCATTATTTAATTATTTTCCGTAATTTATTTATTTATTTATTTTCTGAAAATTAAATCGAGATAGCCAGTGACTAGAATTTTATGCTGATTGCAGTGGCGTGATCTATTTATTTAATCGAGCTTTAATTTGTGTTGATTTTTTGTGATTTGTATTTTAGGAATTTATTCCTAAATTTATTTAATTTCGGTAATTAATTAGAAGATAACCAAGCATCAATTTACAACGCCAAAAGTATTTTGGTAGACCATATTAAATGATGGGATTTATGGAAAGAAAATTATGGTATTTTGACTAAAGCCGACCGTGTACCCACACACGAGTATTTTTATCGGGTATGATAAAAGTTGAGAAATCATTGGTTGATTAGAATGGTATGCCGTATCAACCTACGGACATGATACCTCAGCTTAGAGTGGCAGTATGCCCCATGATTCACATAGCTTCGGTGAGCAAAGTAAGATTCGCACAGCTTTAGTGAGCATTGTTAGTATGCATATCAGCTCAATGACTCCTTATGTCATCTTAGAGAAAGAATGGTATACTATTTATTAGCCATGAAGCAAGCTACTATCTATTTTCAGCTTAGAGTAAGCCGTCTACAAGGTGATCAGACTTTATAGAAAGTATTGATTGGGCCAACCGAGAGAAGGTTGTGATGACATTAATCGACTGAGTCGATTGATTGATAGTTCAATCCGATTTATTAAACTGATTGGTTGATGTGATTTGTGTATCTATGAGATATACTGACTTGCAGAGATGTTACACAATACCTTTATCACAAAAATTAATAAATCTTAAGCTTCATTGTTTAACGATTTAGCAAGAACTAGTATCTCTCTCTTCATTTCAAAATTCAAATGCCAAAAATAACTATTTGGCAATTGATATGAAGCCTCATCGACACAAAATTCCTAAGTCCTCGTAACTTGCTTTATATTCTCATGAATGATAGGTAAATGTGAATGAGTAGATATGATGGTGCCAAACATTTCGTTTTGCCACACAACATCCTTACTTACTTAGTTTTATCTTAGTTGCAAAAAGAGCTATGTCACTACCATCTTTTGTCAATTTTACTAGGCCACAAAAACAAACATAATAAGGAAAGCTAGAAAAGAGACAACTAAAAAGATTAAAAAAGCAACTTCGGAATTTAAAGTTCAATAGAGCAGTCTAACATCGTGACAAGTCTAGTCACAATCTCTCAAACTTGACTATTACCTTACGAAAAGAATCGTTTGCGGATTGTCAAGACTTGTGCAAACATGGATATGGCGAATTTATGCAAATGTTGACATTGTACAAAGTGAACTCAGAAATCTCTCAACCTAGATCATCCTCTTGTATGAATAGGAAAATCTACTAACAGTAAAGAATGGATTTTGTTTGCCTCATATACCCTTCACATTTAACTAGCGTATTCAGTATCAAAAATGAGGAGGCAGGTGAAACAAACTGCAGGTGATGAGCAAATAAAGCACTGACGAAAATTCAATGCAGATCTTAGAAATCAAGGTATTCATAGTATTTTATGCTGTCAAAATGTTACCTATGTCTTTTCAATAGGACCTTAAAAGTCTGATATTCAAGTGCATATGGTTAACAATTCGATGCAAAAAAACCAGATAAAACCAACAAATTTGCTTAAGATCATCAAGCTTCTTATTCTGCCTCTCGTCGACAAGGAGTATCAACTCCCAAGTAAAGTCTCTTTATGCAAACTCAAACAAGAATATGATTTTTATGTAAGAGTTTTTCTAATGTGGACTACATCAATTGATATTGTAATTTACTATTTTTACAATTACCGTAAAACATGGTTGGTCTAAGGTGAGACAGAAGGTTTCTTAATTAGTCTAATATGGGGCTGGCTAGTGTAAGGTGAGTTGAACCTAGCCCGTAATGAGGGGGCTTGGTTGGAAACTCTATTAATAGTACTCAAATCTCTCCTCTAACCATAATTTTCACATGTATCCTCACATAAGGAGGATTAACCTAACGCTAAAAGTAAGGGGCCCCTCATTGAGCCAGTGATATGGAGAGCAATAGAGGAGAATAACTTGACGCATAGGCAATCCCCTTAATGCATGGATAATCTATTTTCTCCTTTCGCTTTAAAGAACGATGGATCCCAAAACATGTGCATTAATCTTTCTACTCAATTATTCATGTTCTTGTTCTAGTTATGAAAATCTTGGAGTTGCACAATTTGCGTCCATCGTGTGGTATCAGAGCCTCCATAACCCTAGAACTCAAACACATAGGATTTTGCCCTAATTTAAGATTTTCAAGATTTTTCATTCAATAAAAATAAAATAAAATTATATATTTGGACTGGGCTCATCGAGACGAGTAGAACCATGGGCGGCGTGTCGTAGGAGGAGGCCACACGCACCCCCACGCGCGGCCACACGCCGCACGCACCCCCACGCGCGGCCACACGCCGCACGCACCCCCACGCGCGGCCACACGCCGCCTAGGCATCGAAGATGCACATCACGCGCCTTCACAAGACCCCACGCGCGAGACGCAACTCGTGCATGCGACGCACACGCCTTGCTGACGTCACAATTGTCACGACCCGATCTCGCCGCCCTCGAAGTTAAAGGTGGGAAGGTCGGGTTTAGGGATACTTGATCACGAAAGTTCCCTCACGAGATCGCGAGCTCTCCCAAGTTCGTACCTTGCACGACAGCGGGTTTATTTATGCGATCTAGTTATTTATAACAACCTAAAAATAGACAGAAGTCGCCACTAGCCTCATTTTGGGGGTCGGCTAGAAAACCTAATCGAGGGTCGGGAGTGTTCCCTCAATTTCTACGCAACCAAATATCTAGGTTTAGAGACTTGGGTTATGCTAATACTTCTATTAGCGCCATTTCAGTACTTAAACAGTATATTGTGTTTTTCCTAACATGTCCATGCATTTCTTTTTACATTTTCGGGATCATCAATTCTAGACTAAGTGATCGTGCATGGTTGGTCACTTTAATTCTATTCTAATTCCTAAAAAAAAAAAAAATGAAAGGAAAACAATCAATGAAATTGAAATTGCAAAACATGAAGTAAACAATCAAGAAAAGTAGTAAATCTATCAAGCAATTCTAAAAATATATAAGAAAACACAATTAAAAGAGAAAACCCGCAACTCGTCGAGTTTTATACAACAAATGGAACCTGAGACATATGTCGGGAAAATGAGTATTACATAATAACGGTCGGAGTGGACATCGACCTCCACCATCTTCACGCCTTCTCCATGTTCCGGGCCCTAATCTAAACCTAAGAAACATGCCTCATCTTATATGACTAAAATAACGCATAGAAATCGTTCTTATAACGAATTGACATAGACATCAAATATGAACATGAATCCAGCAAATTCAAGTCACAAACAACAATTATAACTTGGCGACAGCATATTATGAATATACATAACATTCATAGCCAAGAACATAGCATGTTCAGCAAGAACAACAATGAATCCAGTAAACTTGAGCCATGTATGGTAAGAATACACATATTCAGCGAGCTCACAATGCAGCAGATGTACAAATTCAACAAATAGCACATGCCGAGATTAAGATTATGCAAGCTAATAGTGACTATGTACTTGCACATAAAACCCAAGCAATATGCTATTTTCACTCTAAAGTTTACGGTCTCATCTCACATGCCGAGCATCAGAAACGAAATATAAGCAATATGTCTGAAGAAAAGCAACAAAGGGTCATTATCCCACTAAAAGAAAATGAATTTTATGGCATTTTAGTATGTCCTAAAAATTTCTAGAAGAAAATCACAGCAGAAAATTGCAACAAAATATCACAGAACAAGGTTTAAAAAAAACAATGTAATTGGAAAGGAACCTATGAACAATTTGTTCCAAACAAATCACACGACATCAATAATATCATGGGGAACAACTTTCATGGCAAAAGTTTTCCAACGTGAGCTACATAGGAATTTATGAAAATTCAAGAATGCACAACACCACGTCGGAAATGCTGCAAAATAGCAGGGTATCATGACACAATATCCACATCTTCATATTCGCAATGACCATTTCAACCAACGCAGTTACATGGATTGATGTATCAATACGATGTCCATCTATCCAATCCAAATGGTTTAGAAATTCAAACTAACTATTCATAGCTAAATGCATTGTTGTTGTGGATAGCAGCAAATATAATAGGAGGAATAAAAAAAATGAGATAAAAGGGAATGTTATGATCATCTATCATGAAACATTGACTTAAAAAATATGAACAGAAATCAATCAAAACTGAACATCAAAGCAGATCATCTGCGACACTAGATTAGTGCTCAATCTTTACAAGAAGTGTTAGGCAGGTCAAACAATGGCCAAATCGCACATATAATATGTCTATGGAAGGTTGAGAAGTCTATTACAATCTCCAGACATTAAATCCTAATAACATCATCTACTAGCTTAGTCCAGTTAAAACAGAACATCAGTATGTCTAAAAAGCAAATCAGTCTAAAACTACTGCAGAATTGACAGATTTCAAGGTTTGTACTGTACACCTGCATGAAAATGAGATCTAGAAACTATGCACGAAAGTCCCCACATTTGAATCGAAAACAAGTCTACTTTGATCATGATAAGAGCAAAATCTAGCAAATCCCATCCCATAGAATTTCAACACCAATTTCCATCCATGTGTTGTACAACAATCGTTCATCTTGACTACACAACACGAAACGCGGCAATTATCATAAACGACACACAAGCTAAGGTGATTTCGCAGAAGAGGCTACTGAAGGCATGCAACTTCGGAGCTAGAAAGCATATACAAGTACAAAATAAAAAGAGAAAGAGCGATCGAGCCAGAGAGAGCAACAGATTGTGTGCAAGACAAAGTAATCGAGCTAGAGAGAGAGAGAAAGAACTTGATTGAATCAGAGATAGAACCAAGAGAAAACCTCGGCGATGGAGACAGAACCGAACGTTACCGCTGCGAGGAATCACTGTAAAGAGAGAGTTCAATCTCTCGAGAATGATCCACTGAACCAAATCCGCTATCGTTGTCGTCGTTGTAGTCACCGCCGCTACCATCAATATCGCCGTCATCGCCGGTGATACTACTAGTCAGTTTCAACGAGCCAAATCCGGTGAGCAGAGAGCCAATTAAGAGAGATACGCTGAGTGAGAACCGAGAGAGAGAGAGAGAGAGAGAGAGAGAGAGAGAGAGAGAGTTTTGCCATGGAGGATGATCGATCTAGGGTTTCTGGTACTGAGGAGGAGAAGGGAGCGAGATCAAGAGAGAAAATCGGCCCCAAAGAAAAGAGAGCCCGTTCTCGCCTTGAGCTCGGTCCTTATTTTTTTTTTAGAGAAGCCATTCAGTTGTTTTAATCAAAAATGAGAGAAGCCCAAAACCCCCATTTTTTTGTTTTTCTTTTTTTCTTTCTTTTTTTATATCATTTTTTATGTTTTCATTCATTCATTTTTTTTATCTTTTATATTTCTACAAAAATGGATGTTCAAAAAGTCGACAAAAATTTCGGGTGTCAACAACGATGACGTCGCAATCGAACCCGAACCGATCCATTGACCCAACCTGGGACTGTTGATCTATTGACTAACTCGACCCAACCTGTTGACCAGACTAGTCAACCGATCAAACCGGACGATCGAACCGAGAACCAGTCGAACTACTACCAGTCGAACCGATTTTGACCGGTCAATATGCCCGCACGTGAACTCCACGCACCGCGCACTCAAGCGGCACGTGCAGACGTGTGGATGGTCCGATTGGCGCGTGGCTGGCAGCATTGGATTCATATGCTCATTCTCTATAATGTGGTATATTTATTTTATATGTTTGATGATTTTATGGATGTAAAAATACATACAAAGCCCTAAATACGCGTATTTCTGGTGTATTTTTTGCGTACTTTTCTTGTATTTTTTGTGATTTTGGAAATAGAGGTATTGGGTTACAGGTATGTTATCACATAAACATTATAATAGTGTGATTCATTAATAAAAAATTAAAATTTATTGTGAACTGAAGCTGACTTAATGAGATACAACCATTATGGGATAGTAATTAAATTATGTATTGAGGTGATAAGAAACTGTAAAATGTTATGAAACTTTTGTTGCTCATGCATACTCTTTTACATGCTGGTAACCTTTGAATAATTGATGTTTTAAGAACCTGTGACCAAACTGATTGTACTAATTAACACATTTGCTAAATGTGGGCAATGCATATCAATTAAGTCATTGCATATTGTATCTAAATTAATCTGGTCACTGGTTAATGTCCATTAAGTTGAATATTTTTTATAGTTAAGGAGTATGATAGCATTTATACAGAGCAATAGTATCTACTATTAAAATTTAGATATCTTGTTATTTGGTTTGACTCAATTAATAGGCCACTAGTTGATTACAATGATAATTTGTTACTTAAAAATTGGCTAATAAATCAGTTGTTGGCCTTGGAGTCATTTTTTGCCTTATGAAACTCATGAATGATAATAGATCAGTTGGCAGGCTTGTCGATTTGGTGTATCATGTATTACTATTGATATTAATTTGTGAGAGATCTTTTAAATCAGTATTCTTTTTATATTGTTCTAGCAATCTGTAATCGGGTGCAGAAGATATGATTTCTTCTATGTTATGAGAAATTTCTTGTGTCGCTGTGATCGATGATCTCACTGGAATCTGTCTTTCGGGTTCGCTATATATATATATATATATATATATATATATATATATATATATATATATATATGATTAATTTTTATTAATGAATAAAGTAATGTAATTAGCATGATATGTGATTTTAGTGATTTACTGCCCCTATTACTAAAGTTAAAATCACATGTATATGGTGTATGTGAGAAATAAAGATTATATCTCTGGTATGAGAGAGTTTCAATGATTCAATTGAGTTGTGACCGCCAAAGTGGCACACTTGATTGGGTTTGAGAAATTTCGATCTCGTATATTGAATGGGATGTCTCTTGATCTAATGCATAGTCATACTCCCAAAGGAGGTGATTTTGTATTAGTTCATGGAGGGATACATGATGGTGTGGTAGAGGAGTGATTAATCATAGTGGTTCATATGCCCAAAGATGATGAATTCACAAAAATTGGAATATATTCTCATAACTGCTATATGTGGAGAGTGGACAACTGCATGTTATATATTCTGCCTAAATATGATTATATGATTTTACGTGTAACTCTCTAAATGCGTACTTGTATGTCAAGTTACATAGTGCTCACATAATGCTAATTATATACATTGCTTATTTCTCAGTCACATTTTCTGTAATTAATAAATCCATTATTATTGAGGTTTTTACTGCTTTAAATTTTAAGTTGTGGACATATGATTTGTTGCTTGAGAAAATAGCAATATAATTTGTTTACTGTCCATGAAACATTCCATTCAGAAGCACTTAAAAAGTGGTTTACCAACTGACTACACTACTAAAAGATGATGGAAGCCTTAGTGACTTGAATTATGTCTTGTCTAATACTGGAATTAGAACACATCTGCAAAGATTGTGTTTAAATCCTAATGGCATATACATCTCGTATATGGTTGAAGAGGTTGTTTTCAAAAGTGTTTTTTTTTTTTTATGGTGACCCAGGGAACCTTCGTGCGCTACTTCGTGGCGGAGTAAACCTTGGGGTGAACTGGGCCCCCATCGCTGACCTAGCCACAGCTGAATCGCGCAGCTTTGCATTGAAGCAACTGGCCCACGCTGAGTTTCGAACTCCTCCCCTTGCGGATGGGTACTAAGGTCGAAACTAGCACGGCCACCGCAGGCGGTGGTTCCAAAAGTGTTCTATTTAAGGAAAATGACCGAGATAAAGAATAAAACAATTACAATTAGTCTTAAAAGGTTGTCAAGCTTAATAGTAGCCGTGAATATTTTGGCAATGACAATGTGAAATAACTTAAAAAGTCATTTGTCAAATACTTGGTAAATTTTAGGGTGGTAACTTAATCACCATGCCTAAAAATCTTGGCCGAAAGGCATAAATGCACCATATTGAACATGATGAGTATAATTAGTAAGACTAATTTATCCGATCTTCTGTGGGTTGATATTTTGAAAGCAACATTTTCATATACAAAATGCGTTTATTATCAAAGTTATTTCATAAACTTCTTTTGAGTTATAGACTAGAGATAAATTACTTGAATCATATGAAATTTAGAGGTGTCATGCAGAACTGAGGTTATCTAATCCAATATTAAGTGTGTTGGAATTTAGATCCCCTCGGAATTATTTTGTATCTTACCTAGATTGTTAAAAAGGGTATCAATTTTATAACCCTAAAGAAGATACAAGTATTATGGAATCACATACTGTAAAGTTTCTACAGTTCGACATAATTGTAGAGGATAGCTACTCTTAGACTATTAAGGATAATAGTATGATGGAAAATCATTGTATCTTTGTCTTTGCCTATATAGATAATTGCAATACAGACAATTATGGAATCTCATATACCATAGATTAAACTTGTTGGGGTTTAAGGTACTATTCTTGCTATAGTTTATGATGAAATTTTTTCAAACCTTTCAAATATAGAATGAAGTGGTTATAGCTTTACTCAAGAGATTTGTTAGGAAAAGATGATCAATTATTTCATTAGACTATATAATCTATTTGTGAGAGTATGATTGCAATATCCACTACATAATTGATTTAGCAATATAAATAAATGTTATTTCTTATCATCAATCAAGTATGTGATTAATACCCTAAAAGGCGATATGCAATCTATGAAACATCATAGTATTTGGAAACTTACTGACTTGCCTAAAGACCACAAGTTCATTAGTTGCAAATTGGCGTACAAAACTAAAAAGATTTCAAAGAAAAATTGTGGAGTTTAAAACTAAACTTGTAGCTAAAGTTTTCATTCTGAAAGAGGGGTGGATAGTTAGTGAAGAGATAATTATTTCTTTATAATATTTTTTAAAGATTCTTTTAAAGTGAACGTGGCATTAATATTTTATTTTTTATATGGGGTTACATCAAAGAGATACAAAATCTATATAAATACAACTGGAGGATTTTGCAACAAATTCAAGTAAACTTGTGTATAGACTGAAATGTCTTATTCATGATTTTAAGAAAATTTTCAGACAATATTATTAAAGTTTCATAGTGTTATTATTTTCTTCTATTGAGAACAAAGTAATTCAATATACTCCAAGGTTAATGGAAGGAAATTTATTTTTCTCATACACTATGTACATGATATTTTATTTACAAGTAGTGACCTTGAGGCATCGTCTTTTGTACTGAGGTCCGTAAGGATTGTTCTCGCCATATAAACATTGGATTTTATTAAATTTATCCTAGAGGACATTTGTTGATTGTATTTTGGAAATTTTCAATATACATCATTGCAAGCTAGGAATTGTTCATGTCGTTAAGGGTGATGGACTGAATTCATCATATTGTCCTTATTTAGATATTGAGAAAATCTAATTAAATGGTGTACCTTGTGTCAGTGCATTTAAAAGTATAATGTATGCTCAAATTTACACTAGACTAAATATCATCTTTGCGATGGAACTTCTAGGCAGAAATCAATCATACTGGGTTACTGCCAAGACGGTTTTAAGGTACTTAAAGAGGACAAAATATTATATGTTAATTTACAGACATGTTCAATTCTTACAGCTAGTAGGGTATTCAGATATAAACTTTGTTGGCTGTTAGGATGACATGTGATCAATAATGAAATACATATTTATATTAGCAGGAAGTGTAGTAAATAAAGTTCTATGTCTACTATGTAAGTAGAGTTTGTAATATTCTTTTAGGCTATTACTTGGGCTAATAGGCTCCAGAACCTCATTAAGGAGTTGATAGTTTTTAACTTTATGAATAGACGGATATGGTTGTATTGAGACAATAAATTTGTAATATTATTTAATAACAAATATCTCAAAGGATCTAAATATACAATGATCAAAAAATTTTATCATAAATAAATGGTATAGAAAGGTGACGTAATAATATAACATATTTTCACAGATGATATGGTTGTAAATCCACTAATTAAAAGCCTACGCTCATGTGTATTTGAGCAACATGTCATTAGTATGGGCCTAGGAGCATCATGAGATATTGTTGTTTAATGGGAGCTATTTTGACTTTACTCTGATAAATGTTTCATTTGTGTTCGTTACACTTTGTAACGATTTGATATGTATCAACTTGTGCATTCAATAAAATATTTTTGAATATATTGTTATTATATTGAATATATATTAATAAAGTTTCAAGATACTGTATAAATCTTGAGTAAATGCTAGGGGCATCTGGTTATTAGCCTTGTGCATATGCCTTGTTATACATAAAGAAAAGTTAACCGTAAAGATAAGGCATATGTAGGTTTATTGGAACCATAAAGACATTCTCTAGTGACACAAGTTTTTTTGTGTTGCCTAAGGTAAGAGAATGATGACTTGCAAATGGGATCTTGCTATGATAGATGTTATCCATTTGCCATACTACTATATTGAATCCATATCAATAAAGTTGAGAGCACTCGTGACCATGAAAGGCTCTATGTGTATACATGCACTTACCGCCATGATTCAGTGTTTGAGACTTTATAGAATAGGATTGACTATTAAAAATTATCTCCAGACCAATGTACACACATACAGTACGATTTCAATTAATATAGTTTAAGTGGGAGAATGTAAGAGTTTTCCTAATGTGGACTACATTAATTAATATTGTAATTTATTATTTTTACGATTACCATAAAACAGGGTTGGTCTAAGGTGAGATAAAAGGTTTCTTAATTAGTTTAATATGGGGCTAGCTAGTATAGGCTAAATTGAGCTTGGCTCGTAATGAGAGGGCCTGGTTGGAAACTCTATAAATAGTGCTTAAGTCTCTCCTCTAACCCTAATTCTCACATGTATCCTCACATAAGAAACGTTAACCTAACACTAAAGGTAAGGAGGCTGCCTCATTGAGCCACTGATACAGAGAGCAATAGAAGAGAAGGACTTAATGCGTGGGTAATCCCCTTAATGCGCGGATAATCCCTTTTCTGCTTCTGCTTTAAAGAACAATGGATCCCAAAACATGTGCGTTAATATTTCTACTCAATTATGCATGTTCTTGTTCTAGTTATGAAGATCTTGGGGTTGCACAATTTGCGTCCATCATTTTATGACCAAAAAAATAAAAAGAATACGATCGTTGAAGGCTTAAAAAGATTCTAATCGCCCACGATTGCATATATATACCTGAATTGATGATTTGCAGTGCTCCATCGTGCACTCCAGCTCTCCAATGGAGTAAAATGCTTATGCTATGCTGTCCCCTGCCTACAAATGTAGTTTTGACATATTTACATGAAATTCGTTACCCAAGGCAAAACCTTCATGGAAATACACAGAATTACCTTTTCATATTTCCCAAAGTTTTGCTCACCATCAGGCGAGAAGATTCCAGGTCACAATAGGACCCACATTCCAAGCAATATCCTACACTTGCACGAAAGGACCTATAACTTTTCTCCTAGGCGTTGTGATCAATTTCGCTAGCATAGATAACACCAAGCTTCTCCACCTCTGAAAATTTTACGTAGCCATCACAAGAACAAGAAAAAGATTCCTCAAAGTAGATTTTCAACGTTGTTATTTCTAACAGGAAGACCTATAAAAATTATCATGTCTAAGCTGAGAATTACTTATTATACCGATACATAAGACTCCAAGATATATATGTCTCCAGCATGTCTTGACTAATTGAGTTTTTCAATTTCAGATTTTATGTCAAATGTATCCAAAACTATGCTAGAGCACTGAGGACGAACATAATGAAAAGCACTCAAAACAAGGTCGAAGAGATTCACAACTTAACATTTTTTGCACTAACATCGAAAATAATACTTATATTCCAAAAAATTAAGGTGGTGTTGACAATTCCAGTGTGTCGCTCTACTAGTCCACTCACCAAGCGATACATGTCTCTTGGACCCCACCACGTCAGAACCTCTGACATATACTCCTCTCCCCTCTATCGCCTCTCTCTATCTCTCTCTCTCTCTCTCTCTCTCTCTTCCCTTTCTTCTTTTTTCCTTTATTTCTTCTTCTTCTTCCCTTCGGCCTCCCTTTTCACTTTACTGGGGAACACGCAGGCCTTAGACTTGGCCCCGGGGAGGTCCAGGGGCACCGAGACCTTCCCAAGCAACCTTCTGGAGCTTACCCTGCCGGTCGCCCCACGCCGACCTATGTAGACAGACACTTTCAAGCAGACCTTGCCGGAGAAGATCGACTTCCCGGCAAGCCTATCGAGGTGGACGGTGGTGCCACTGCTAGTGACGCCATTGGGAGTAGGCCGCATCGGGCGGGAGGTAGGGGATAAGGGCAGTCTGGAGGGGGAAGCTCTTGAGCTTGATCTTGCAGAAGAACAAGAGGAAGGAGGAGGGGTGGACGGCAGAGTAGGCGGGCTTGGTGGCGACGGGGATCCCCATCATGAGCAGAGGCTCCCCACCGTGAGCCGAGGAAAGAAGAAGAAGAAATAAAGGAAATGAAAAACGGGAGGAAGAGAAAAAAGGAAGAGACGGAGGCGGCAAAGAGGAGGGGAGTGTGTGACATCCCGAATTTCTGATTCTGTTTTCAATTGAATAAGTTGGGCTTTTCATCAATGCACCTCTAGTTCTTTTCCCTGAGTTAATCACTCCTGGGATAACTAGTATATCAAGTGAAGTTATTAAGAAATCTAAACGCAATAAACTTGAGAATTCAACCAAGAATCGATTGCTTGACTGTGCTAATCTGTAAGGGTCATTACGGCACTATTAAAAATTAATTAGAGACCGGAGATAGGTCGATTCAATAGAGCCATGTGACTAAGTATGGGTGATTTCACTTAATTGCAAAATTCTTGTTGATCGGCACTAGACCAATTTTTTTATCGTTTTGATACCCTATGTTCATATTTGAAACATCGAGATTTTCATGACAAACGAGAATCGCCAATGTGTCAAAGATGTATAATGTGGCTCGAAAATAATTGACCATGGGTCAATTGCACTAAAAATTCTTGAAAGCTACCCAGTAGGCTAGGTCACGCTAAAATCGCGCCTAGTTGAAATTAACCGCGAATTTGAACCTGTTTTCAGAAATTAAAAGTTTTGTCATGTCATGATTCATTTCAGGAACATCAACTCACCCTTTGAAGATTTTTCAGCAAATCAGGATTTTCGACGAAAAATCAAAGGTTATTTTGAACAGGGAAAATTATAGGGCTGTTTTTGGTATCGTTTTTGGGATTCAAGTTAGTTCAATTGATGAGGAAAAATCATAAAAGGGACGATGGCACCTTGGTTGATTTTATTGGGGCCAATTTGGGTCCAATTGGAGAAGAATTAAATTAAATTGATGAGGCAAATGTCCAAATTCGTAGGTCAAGGGGGTGGACAACTTTTGGACCCTTTGGATGGCTTCTATGAGAAGTCTTGGAGTGGATAAGGGGCTGTTCGTCAAGGCTAAAGTGGTGGGGGCATGTGTGATGAGTAGAAGAGGATATTAAGGCCAAATAGGACCACCCTCTCTTCAGCACACTCCTTCTTCTTCCTTTGGCTCACTTTCTCCATTAGTGCATGTTTTGAAAGCTTATAATTGTAGAGAGAAACCAGAGAGAGCCCCCTACCATCAACCACCTCCCTTGTTGTCGTCTGAGCCTCTCGCTGCCCGTCGAGAGCCGCCAAAGCCCACGCCAGCTTGTCTGTCATCCGCGATCGTCCCTCAGTCCATCGTCGTTGTCTGCGTCCGGCCATCAACCCGAGTTTGCATGGCCGCCGTTTGTCACGTTCTAGCCACTGTCTGCCACTGCCAAGCTCGCTTAGAGTTGTTGCAGCCACCGTCACCTATCCCTTGCCATTTTAGCCCTAACCAGCCATCCGTTCCAACCTTTCTCTGCCCAAGCAGAAGCCGAAACCTCCCAGTGGGCTGTGAGCTTCTAGGCCCGTTTCAAGGCCCATCCGGACGTCTGTTAATGTCACCACAGGCTTGGTTGTCACCCGCTTCCATGTCGCCATCGCTGTGAACTCATCAAATCGCTAAACCGGTGAGTTTACTTGCTAAACTCTGCTTAAGAAGTTAATGATGCTTAAGGGGAGATTAGTTTAAGCTAATTAGGGATTAAGTGTTTAGTTAGTATGGATTAGTGATTTAGGGGTGCATGGAAACACTCCAAAAAGTGTTTCCGAACACTTCGTACGGAAAGTGTTACTGGGAACAAAAAAGAACAAAACGCGTTTGGTTGCGTTTGTTCTTTTTTTTTTTTTTGTTTCGGAACGAAATAGAAACAGAAAAAAAGAAACATAAAAAAGTTGTTTCTCCCGAAAAGAAACACTTCTCGGAAGGAACAAAAGAACAAAAACCACTCTTCTCTCTCTTCTTCTTCTCTTCTTCTTTTCTTCTTTTTTTCTTCTTTTTTTCTTTGGCCGGTCGCCGGCCTCGGCCATGGCCGGCGACCGGCCGTCGAGGCTCGGCCTCGCCCAACCACAGCCCGGCTCGGCCTCGCCGTGGGCCGGCGAGCCTCGCCGTGGCCGGGCGAGGCTGCCGCCCCGTCGGCCGGTCGCCTGAGGCCGGTGACCGGCCGAAAAAAAGAAAAAATAAAAAGAAAGGAAAATATTAAAAATTAAAAAAATGTTTAAAAATTAAAAGAAACAAAAAATAATAAAATTTACCAAACGTGTTTCTGTTCATTTTTATTCTCGACCAAACGTTACCAAACATGTTCTTTTGTTCAAAAACTGTTCCCCGGAACAGAAACACTTTTTTTTGTTTTGTTCCCGGAACAAAAAAAGAATGTAAACAAATCCATGCGCACCCTTAATTGCTCAATTATGCATGTTAGGTGGTTAGAATGGATTGATTATGTGCTAAAGAGATAGTGCTATTTATTTGGATAGGTTCGGAAATTTTTTAGGCCTGTTTAGGTGGTTAGATTAGCATTTCCGGCCTAAGTTTGCATTTATTGGATTTATTGGTATTTATTTAATTATTGTTTATATTTATTTAATTATTTATTATTTTCTAAAAATTATACCGAGATAGCCAAAGTGATCGGAAGTGTTAATTGCAATGGTGTGCTTAGTTTCTGCAATTGAATGTTAAATTGTACAAATTGAGTGGTGATTGTAATTTGGTTAATTATTCCAAATTTGTGAAATTTTAATATTTAATTAGAAAAATCATGGGTGTCTGGTTTTGACACCGAAAATGGTTTTAAAGTCTGTATCAGCTTGTGTGAGCAATAACCTATATCAGCTCGTGTGAGTAGCAATCTATATCAGCTTGTGAGAGTAATAATCCCTGGCTATGCCAAAAGATGGATGTGCGTCGGTTAGTTCTTGCTTGTGCGAGCAATAATTGAATTTGGAACGTATGATTATATTGATTATATCGATCATATGGTATTGATTGTATCGAGGGAATCGATTGATTGATTGATTGATTGTATGGATTGATTGATTGAATATATGAATTGTACTAACATGCGGGAGAGGACTGAGGCAAGGTAAATCATCTATCTTGAGTGCATAGACTACCTCTATGCGTATTTTATTCCTAGTTAGAGTTTAGGAGGTGAACTTGCTAAGACATTATCTCACCCCATCATGAACTCAATTCTTTACAAGTCCTTAGATGGCGACCCCACCAGTTCATTATGGTTAGTCTCGGAGGGTTACCAAGCTTGTTACTGATTTCCCTATTCCCAAAGGCCATGGGGTTTAGGTCTACGAGCTCATAGTGACCACCGTCTAGATCGATGTGGGCCTACCTGAGAGGGTACCCATCGATTTAGGGTGTGGTTTCACCGTGGGCTCAATGAATACAGAGTTGGTCTCCTCCAAGGTTTTGAGGTCCCAGCTGTGATAGTTGTTGCCACTTTTGGCGAAGGTACAGCTGACCATCCTAATAGTGCTATTATGGACCCGACACCCCCGAAGCCTGCAGAGTCTGAAGGATTGGTGAACGTGTCTAGCTAGTGGGCTATAGGATAGTTTCCTTTTGAGGGCTGATCTTTTTGGTAAATAGACTTTGTATATAAATTGGGGTGTCTATAAAAGTGTTTTGGTTGTGAAATTGTTTCCTTCTTTTCTTTCCCGTGTTGGTTGGGTCGGCGACACATCCTAGGACGTCGCAAATTTTATCGATCACTGAGGGATGTGCGCACGCTCAAGGATCCAGGGCATACATCCCCGCCCGAAGTGGTATCAGAGTTGGTCGATAGTTGGAGTGATAAGGTGCAAGGGTTCTTGGGATAGTTAGTAGGAACGACCTTTATTTTATACCGGTGCATTTGATTGATAGCTGTTTGGTAGATTGTTTCGTAGTGATTGCTCGGCTTCTAATTTTATGTGGAATTGGAAAGTAGGTTTTTGTAAAGAACTTGCATAATGAGTGATTAGGAGTAGAGGACTCTTAGGAAGAAAACCATTGGACCAGTAACTCGGGGTAGGACGCCGACTAGGGTCGATACCTAAGGTGGTCATGGTAGAGTGTAGGCTTAGGCTTAGGCCAGTGCTAGTGGAGTAGCATTACCTCTAGTCGATGCTAGGGTAGCAGCCCCTAGTGATCCTAGGATAGATAGGATCATGCAGGCGCTAGAGACATTTGGAACTGTGATAGGGCAGCAGGCCTAGAATCAAGCCGCCGCCACTACCGTCGCCGCTACAGCTGCTACTACTGCTGCCGTCACTGCCGCTACTAATGCCACAGCCACACATGTCGAAGTTCCACCTGAGAACGTGGTGGCTAAGAGAGAGAGGCCGATGCACAAGTTGGTGAAGCAGTTCTTAAATCTGAACCTGCCAAGGTTCACGGGTGCAGGAGATCTCGAAGCTGCATCGCCTGGATCCAAGACTTGGAGAAAGCCTTTGCACTTCTAATGTGCACTGGGGGAGAGAAGGTTGTCCTAGCAGTATACCAACTGCAAGGTAACACTATTACTTGGTGAAGAGCCACCAGAGACACGATATTCCCAGAAGGCGTAATTCTGGTGTGGAACGCCTTCCTTAAAGTATTTAATGACAAATACTTTTCTAGTAGTGCCTGAGAGCAAAATATAGAGGAATTCCAACACCTCCATCAAAGGATGGTGACCGTGGATTAGTATGAAGCTAAGTTTGCTGAGCTGTCTCAGTATGCTAAGAGGTGGACTAAAGATAAAGCTAAGAGGTTTAGGAATGGCCTTCGATTCGAGCTGAAGATTCCACTAGTGCCATCCACCTAAAGGATTACAACGAGGTATATGATCGGGCCCAACTGATAAAGAGGAACCTGAGTGAACAGACTGCTGCATATGGTTCAAGGTTCGGTTTGAATAGAGATTGAAACCATTTTGGGAAGAAGCCCATAACCGGAAGAAGGTATCATGTCCCGCCCAATAGGAAGGGTGGAATTGGAAAATTATCACCGAGTCAAAATGGCGCGTGTCGCTTTTGCAAATGGCAACATGGATCAGCCCCGTGCCATTTTAGGACGGGTGCTTACTTTGAGTGTCGCCAGCTCAAGGAAGGACGTATGGCACCACTAGAGGACAAGCTGAGGACTCGCCTGATGTGATCACATATACAGTCTCGTTAAATGACAACATTGCTTATGCTTTATTTGACCATAGTGCATGTGACATCTTGATTTTCAAGTTCTGTTTTTGATTGAACAAGCTAGGCTTTTCATCGATGCACCGATAGTTCTTTTCTCTGAGTTGGCTATTCACGAGATAACTAGCTTATCATGTGAAGTCATTAAGCAATCTAAATGCAATAAACTCGAGAATTCAATCAAGAAACAACTGCTCGACCATGCTAACCTACAAGGGTCATTACGGCACTATCAAAATCGACCAGAGACCGAAGATAGGTCAGTTCAATAGAGGTATGTGATTAGTGTGTGGATGATTCCACCTAATTGCAAAATTCTCATCGAATGGCACTACATCAATTTTTCTGTCATTTTTGTACCCTATGCCCGTATTTGAAATCTCGAGATTTTCACGACAACCAAGAGTCGCCAATGTGTCAAAGATATATAATGTGGCTCGAAAATAATCGACCATGGGTCAATTGCACCAAAAATTCCTAAAAGCTACCCGGTAGGCCAAGTCACGCTAAAAGCACGCCAGATTGAAATTAATCGTGAATTTAAACCTGATTTCAGAAATTAAAAATTTTCTCATGTCACGATTCATTTTAGGAACGTTGACTCATCCTCCGAAGATTTTTCTGCAAATCAAGATTTTTGGCGAAAATTCAAAGTATAGAAGTTTTTGACCGGGAAAGTCAAAGGACCGTTTTTAACTGTATTTTTGGGATTCAAGTTGGACAAATCAATGGAAAAAAAAAATCCTAAGAGGGATGATGGCATCTTAGCTGAATTTATAGGGACCAAATCGAGTCCAATTGAGGGAGAATTGAGGAGGAATTGAAGTGGATTTGGGGGAAATGGGTCCAAAATTCGTAGGCCATGGGGGACTCAACATTTTGGACAATTTGGGAAGTGTGTGGGGGAAGATTAAGGGCTGCAACTTGGCCTTGGATGACAGCCAAGGTGGTGGGGGCATGCAATGAGTGAAATGGATAGAAGGCATGGACTTTTGAGGCCAAATGGTGGTACCCCTTCAGTAGCCATCTTCTTCTTCTTCCCTTGGCCTCACTTTATCCATTGTTAAGGCCTTTGAGAGCTTGAGAGAACCAGAGAAACCAACCCTCACATCTCTCTCTCTCCCCTCTTCAGCCCCAAGCAAATTTGTAGCCTTTTCTCCCCTGTTTTCCTTCTCTTTCTGTTTCTGCTCCAACTGACCTTCATGTGAAAAACCAAGTTAATAATTGGCTTTCTTTGAGAATCAACCCTCGTGCCACCCACCACCATGCTCAAGACATCCAGTTCGTACGGAAGGTGGCCGCTACTCACCGATCTGTTGGTCTGCCTGCCCGCCTACACTGTTTCACCTATTTCGCATGTTTCAACCTTTTACTTCCCTTTTCGACCAAGCCTCCACCCAGCCCAGCCACCAGCAGGTCCCCCTCAACCCCTCGATGCCACTGGTCGCCGGCCAACCCCTCACTAGAGCTCCGGCCAAGCCCGTTCAACTCGTTTCTCCTCCGGCGCCTAGTTTTCAATGTTTCAATAGGAGTCCAAGTTTGTGGCTGCTGTCCCAGCCGTGGGACTACCTTGGATCATCATGGTTGAGGTCCTCGAGCGTAGCCTCCATCGTCGTCATCACATCCGTCTTTCCAGCCCATTTAACGGGTGAGTTTAGCTCCTAATCCTTTATTTAATGACTAAACTTGCTTAGGGTTGGTTTAATTAGTGTTGATTCAAGTTTAGAAGATTTAATTAAGCTATATTAGTCCTAAGATAGGTGGTTAGATGAATGGCTAAGATTAATTTAATTTAATCTTGCTTTATTTACTTAATTGTGGCTTATTGGCTTAATTAAGGTTGGTTAACTTTAATCGATTAATTGCTTGCTTTAATTAGTGTTTTTAATGACTTTTTGATTTAATTTATTTTTATTTAATTATGAAAATTCACTGTTCACGCAATACTATTCATGCGCATTGCTCACCCAAGAATGAAAAGTGCATAATTTCATATATTTTGATCTTATGAGGTGATTTGAGTGTATACATGCATGGGCTTATTCTTTTTTGAGATAGATCTCTTGTACATAGCCCTTAGAGTTGGCCTCTGTGTATAAACTAGTTTGTTTATGAAAAATGTTTTGGTGAAAATGGTATCCTACTTTTCTATCCCATATTTATGTTGTCTAGGGATTTTATTATACACTTCCACATGTGAAATTAAAATGAAGGGTCGACGATAAGTCTTGGGACATCGCTTTCTATCGACCAAGGAAGGGGTTATTGCATGCCCGAGGTTCGGAGCGTGACAGTGCAACTCATTTATTTATAGCTGAGCAATTTGTTAAGTTAAAAGGATTGATTAATGAGTTGTTGGAGTTTGTGGTTAGCATATCTATGCCGTTAAAGGGTAAGGTGTTAGTTACAGTGGGTTGTCCTAGTTGCAAGTTAGTGATTGGTGAGTGAGAGAGGATGATAGATTTGATAGTCCTAGTCATGTGTGATTTTGATGTGATAATTGGCATGAACTAGCTCACCAAGCAATAAGCTAAGATGGATTGCTATCGTAAAGCAATTCAGTTTAACCCGTTAGCGGGTGAAAGTTTCGAGTTTATTGAGAGTCGAGGAGGACCATCGATTACCTTGATCTTGTTGCTTGAGGCAACCCATTTGTTAGAAAGGGGTTGTCAAGGTTACTTAGCAACTCTCGTAGATACGACAGTTGAAGAGCTGAAGATTGAAGATATCGCAGTAGTTTAGGAGTTTCTAGATGTGTTCCCGAAAGAATTGCCAAGCCTGCCGCTAGAGAGAGATAGAATTTGCAATTGAGTTAGCCCCCAAGACAAAGCCAATC
Source organism: Eucalyptus albens (assembly GCA_014182695.1). Taxonomy (NCBI): domain Eukaryota; kingdom Viridiplantae; phylum Streptophyta; class Magnoliopsida; order Myrtales; family Myrtaceae; genus Eucalyptus; species Eucalyptus albens. The sequence goes on from CM024650.1 coordinate 20,084,899, forward strand.
TTTAAGGCTCCTTACCGGATGTCATTATCTGAGTTGAAAGAACTGAAGGTGCAGATGCATGAGTTGTTGAATAAGGGATTTATACGTCTTAGTGCATCACCTTAGAAAGCACCAGTTCTGTTTGTAAAGAAGAAAGATGGTTCATTGCGTTTGTGCATCGACTATCATCAACTCATCAGATGACGATCAAGAACAAGTATCCATTATCGAGGATCGATGACTTGTTTGATCAATTGCAATGAGTGTCGATATTTTCTAAGATCAACTTGAGGACATGATATTATCAGCTGAGGATCAGAAAGGAGGACGTACCAAAGTCAACATTTTGTACGCGATACGACCATTATGAGTTCACGATAATGCCGTTTGGTTTGACGAATGCCACAGCTACTTTCATGGATCTAATGAACCAAGTGTATTAGATCCATGAGAAGGATCAGGATGATCCGAGTACGATCCGGATGAGGACTGAGATCCCATCCTGTTTTGTCAGACTTGGTTTTTATGTGGATAAGTGTTAGATCAAACCTCTATGAATAGTAGTGTATTATATACTATGAGGTGCTTGTATAAAAGTGTGGTTGTGAATTTTCAATATGAAAAATATGGCCCTACTTTTCTATTCCATTGTTTTATTATTTGAGGATTTAAAACTGCTTCCGCATGTGCTATCGAAAAAGAAAAGGTTGGCGATACATAGTCTTGGGATATCATATTCTAAAATCGATCAAGGTAAGAGATGTGTGCATGCCTGAGGATCGGGGCGTGACATAGGGTTTAAGGTATCATGGGTTTGGGGTTTTGAGGGTTCGAGGTCTAGCGTTGGAGATGTAGGGGTTCGGGGTCAAGGGTCGGGGTTCAGGATCGGGTTCGAGGTCTGGGGTTTAGGGGTGTAGGGCTGAGGTTTTAGGGCTTAGGGTCTAGGGCTTAGGGCTTTGGCTTAAGGTTCAGGGGTTAGGGTTTAGAGGTTTGGGTTTGGGGTTTTCGGGTTTTGGGTTAGGGTTTGGGGTTTGGGGTTTTGGGTGGTTGGGGTTTGGGGGTCTTAGGGTTGTGGGCTTTTGGGCTTCGGGGTTGGGGCTTGGGTTTAGGGGTTGGGGTTTCGGGTTAAAGGTTAGGGTTTTGGGGTTTTGGGGTTTGAGGTTTGGGGTTAGGGAGTTTTCGGTTTCCAGTTTCGGGGTTCGGGGTTCAAGGTTTTGGGGTTTCGGGGTTCGGGGTTTAGGGTTTCGGGGTTCCGGGTTTGGGGTTCGGGGTTCGGGGTTTTATGGTTTTGGGGTTTTAGGGGTTGGGGTTTCGGGTTTCGGGTTTCGGGTTTAGGGTTGGTGATTTTTTTTTAGGAAGTTTAGTTCTTTGATCTTCAAAAGGTAGTAAAACTCTGTTTGTTCACGGAAAATAATTAATTTAGAAAATATTTTTCAACATCGGATCGTTTATATTTCTAACGAAAATGAATGAATGAAAAGTTGTAATCATCCATGAAAATGTTTAAATATAATTATTGGCAATAATAAAAAAATTATACCGGCTAATTATTTCAAGATATACAAATGATAATGTTCATTTTTCGCTAAATAAATAGTCTAAAAAAGAAACTATAACATGATAGTTAACAGTAGATCCTGTCCAATTCTGAAAACTCGTATCTTTTATATTTTACCAAGATCAAAAGTCTAATTAAAGAGCTTGGTTTGCATGTAATTACAGCGAGTGAGACCAGTGGCAAAGGCAATTGCAATGCTCTCTTCCTTTTATCTTTCTACTTGATCCAATTGATTGAATATATGTAGAATGGAGTTGAACCATCCTAAACTTTGATGTCTTTCGTTCACACATTGTTCATTTCGACTTACATATATAGAAATGCTATTGCATGTGCGCTATTAACATGCAAGCTGTGATTGGGTCATTGAGCTTATATGGGAAAAGTACCCAAAACAAATAAAAAAAGAAGAAGAAGTCATAAACCTATTTTACTTGTGCTAATTCAATTATAAATCTTTTGATTGTACTAATTCCTTGTTAATCATTTTGACGGTTTGTCAATGTAGTCTATCCCACCAAAATTGGTTGGAAATCACTGATATTAATGTCAATCGTCCTACGAGAATAACCAGCACTTACATGGACAATTTTTTGCTAATTTTTTTTCTTTTTTTTCTTTTCTTTCCTTTCTTTATTTCCCAACTATGGACTGACAAGGTCGCTGGCTGACCCTCTCGGCCATAGGCGGGATCTAGATGAGGGCCTCTCCCCTCCCCAGTCACAAGTGGGAATCTTTATGCCCTTGCCTACATCTAGGAGAGAGTTGCAACCCTCGCGTAATGGTTGGTAATGGGACCCTTGCCCGGTTTTGGGCAAGGGCCACAATGCCCTCCTTGTGGCCAACGAGGGCATCACGGCCCTCCCCTAGACTAGGCGAGGGTGACCGCCCCTCCCATGACCTAGAGTTGTAAAAAAAAAAAAAATACAAAGAAAGAAAAGAGAAGAGAAGAGAAAGAGATGAGAAATTAAAAAAAAAAAGAAATAAAAAAATGTTAAAAAATTGTAAAATTTGTTCGCATTAATGCCGGTCATATCACATGAAACGACCAACATTTATGTTAATGAATTCTGATCAAAATCGGTCGAATGGGTATATTGGCAAAGTCGTCAAGACGTTTAAGTTTTTATTGATACAATTGAAAATTTTAGGACTAAATTGATACAAGTATAATAGGTACATAATGTTTTAGTACTTTTCTCCACAAATATTGAGAGGAAGAAAATGGAAATATCAATATTTTCTAAAGGGAAAATCCACAAAAATCCCCAAACTATGTCAAATGTCACGCATTTACCCTAAAATAATTTTTGTAATACTAGAAGTCCCGAACAGGTACCTGTGTAATACATTTGCTCTCCGTTAATGAGGACCGTTAAAAATCTACTTGCATCGAGGCTTGAAAGCAAACGTTGTTTATATGGCCCTCACGTGACTTAAATGAAATAAAAATGACTTTATCTTCACTAAAAAAAAAAAAAAATCATCTAACGGAACCTTAATGAAGGGTAAATAAGTTGCATGGGTATAAATTTTGGATTTTCCATATCACAAAAAATCTTAAATACAGTTTGAGAGTTGTTCGTGACGTTTTTTCCTTCTCTAAAACGGCAAGCCTAAAAGAAGAGAAACACAACGCTTCTTCTTCTTCTTCCTGGGGAATTCAAGTTGGTCTTTTCTTACAAAGCAGCCTTAGCTTCTCAGAACATCATGGCAATTCACGACCACATTCATGCACATCTCACGGCCAAACAAACCAAAAAAAAAAGGAAAAAAACAATCTATTACTATCCAAAAATTAGTGGGCCCAAAGAGATTGAGAAAATATTGGCTGCAGCTGGGATTCCAGTGTGTCAACTTATGAGTCCATTCATAATGTGACACGTGTCGCCCGGGTCCCACCACGTTAGAATCTCTAACCCACACTCCTCTCACTTCTGTCATCTCTCTTTCTCTCTCTTCCCTCTCTTCTTTTTTCTTTCATTTCTTCTTCTTCTTTTCCTTTGGCCTTCCCTTTCAATCTACTGCAGAGCACGTAGACCTTGGACTCAACCGGGCGAGGTCCAAGTCACTGAGACCTTCTCAAGCAACCTCCCAAAGCTCACCTCGTAGGTTGCCCCACCTTGGCCCCTGTAGACGGAGACCTTCAAGCAAACTTTGCCGAAGAAGATGGACTTCCCAACGAGCCTGTCGAGGTTGGACTTGCTAAGGTAGAAGGTGGCATTGCTGTCAATGACGCCGCCAAGGGGGTAAGCGGCATCGGCAAGAGGTAGGGGACGAGGGTTGTCTAGAGGGGCAAGCTCTTGAACTTGAAGCAGGGGGAGGAGGAAGGGTGGACGGTGAAGCGAGCAGGCTTGGCGGCGACAGGAATCCCCACCGTGAACAAAGGCTTCCCACCATGAGTAAATGGAGGAAGAAAAAGAAGAAATAAATGAGAAAAAGGAAGAGGAAGAGAGAGAGAGAGGCGACAGAGGGGAGGGGGAGGGGTGTCACGCCCGATCCTCCAAGAACATGCCCATCCCTCCTTGGGCGATTAATAACGATGTCTCAGGATGCATCGCCGACCCATTCATTTTAGTACGCATGCAGAAACATATAAATAATCCCTAGACAATAAAATAATGGGATAGGAAAGTAGGACTATAAATTTTTGAACCTAAAACAACCACACATATATATATTGCACACCATAATGTATATAGTACGATACAAACTACTAAAGTTGGGTTCTACTCAAGCCAGTTTAAAGGCAAAGTCTACAAGCAGTGGTGGGGAGTTTCCGATCTACTATGAGTCATCATCATCAGTGATCTCTCCTTCTTCCACACTCCAACTAGAGCCTTCAGCAGACTGCACCTGGGACTCTGGTACTGCAAGAGCTGGGTCTACTGCATCTACTGTCGAACCTTGAGGAGGATCAGCTATGCCCTTCTCAAAAGCGGCCTCCGGGATATATAGAGGAATCTCATATTCCAGAATAAGACCCTCTCTCTAGCCATCTTGAGCATGGCGATACCACGATCTGTATTATTGTGGCATCTTGTGGGTGAGACCCATATTAGCCCAAACCGTAGACCTCACTAGTTCATAGGTCCAACCCCTAGGGCTCCCAAGCAACGGAAAATAAGATACATGCTCTATAACACTCTTGGGTCATCCAAAAAACTTATGAGCGGCCATCTAAGGACCTAAAATGTTATCCCACAATGGGATGAGACGATGTCTCGGCGAGTTATACCCCCTAAGACTCAATTAGAAAGAAAATATGCTCTAAGGTTGCCTAAGCACAAAAACTAGTCAGAGGTTTTACCTTAGCCTCTGTTCCTTCAGATTGGGTGAAAACGTATGATAGAAAATGTGCATCATAATATACACTTTACAGAGTTCTTGGTTCTCATTTTCTACTTTTGGTAAATTGAAGTTGGCATGGCACAAATATACATGGGTTGCAAATGCTCGGATTTAGGGGCTAGGGTTTGGGATTTCGTATTATGGGGTCTTAGGGTTATGAGGGTTTTAGGTTTGGGGGTTCTGGGGGTCCTAGGGTTTTAGGGGTTTCGGGTTTCGGGTTTTTGGGGTTTTGGGGTGTTGGGGGTTCCGAGGTTCCGGGGTTCCAGGTCTAGGGTCTTAGGGTCTAGGGGTTCAGGGTCTAGGGTCTTAGGGTCTAGGCGTTTTGGGTTTCGGGGTTCAAGTTCGGGTTTAGGGTTTCACCATTTAGGGTTTAATCACTCTCTCCAGCCAATACCTAAATCCTCCTATCAATTTTCCAGAAAGCCCACACCAGTTACCATCAGATTCCTTAGATGGACGGCACAATCTAGAACAATCGAAGTATTCACGACCCTATGCCGCATGAACTTTCAGCATTTGGCAACTACAATCCAATCTATCCAGTTTAATGCACAACAGCCAACACAACAAAAATGACCAATCAAACAAAGGACAAGAAAAATAGTCGTCCAAGAAGGTGACAGTCCAACAAATTACCTTGACCAAAGAGATCCGATTCACCAAACCGCCCATCCACACGATGATGGTGATGGTGGTCGTGTGGTCGTGGTCGTGGTAATGACCATACTAGAAACCAAATCCATACAACTTGTTTGGTTCAAAAAGATCAGGAAGAACGAGAAAGGATTCAAATAGTAACTTGTCTAGAAGGACGAAGGGAGAAGTAAGAAAAGGATGAGGAGTTATATATCTTTTGCCTTAATAGCAAAGATGTGGTTCTTAAATACCTCCGAATCCATATGAATAGGATGGATTTCCAGGGAAGGGGTGCTAGTAATAGACATTTCATAATTTCCCAAGTGTAATTTTCTCTTTTTTTTCAAGCTTTGAAAACATAGAAGAGCATTAAGGTCATGATACTTTTTTTATGCTCTGATTAATGCTCAAAACATAGTATGACCAAATATTCCATCTCTTTTCTCTTTTTCCCATCCTAATATAGATTATTACATTTCCCTTCAAATAATCTCCATCAGGCAAAGTTTTCAGGTGGTAATTATTTAGCACACAGAGCAGTAGTTTTCCTATATTAATTTAAATGTTAAAATAATATTAAGAAACAGGAGAAAACAAACAAGGAACATTGACATCATTGAAGTAGCTGCAGAAACAAATCTCGTGAGAAAGGCAACAATAAGAATTTTCGCCTCCACATTATATTATGCAACACTTGAAATTCTGAAGATGTTCTCATCATGTTGAGTCAATGGACCAGATGTCCTGGTGGACTGGACCTGAAGTATCTTCATCCGACCTTCAATCTGTCTCTTGCCACCCAATGATGTCTCCATCAAATTTGCTTCATGCAAGTGTACCATTGCATCTTCATAATCTTCTGAAGAAGCATTGATCTTACCTCATGAGTAAAAGTCAAACCAGCCAAAGTTCGCTTAAGTCAAACCGCTACTATTTCTATAGAGTAAAAGAGAACTTTATGTAACATGATGGGACAGTTCTCTTTTGTTCTCTTGTGCTATTTGTGCTAATTGTTCTTTGAAATCTTTTTGGTGCAATAAACTCTTCTACTTTATATGATTTCACAACAAAGTCCCTTTGCATTAACACGATTGACCATGCTAAGAGGGTGTGCTTGTGTAGGGACGTCGCTACCCGAGCAACCACCAGACATGGCTATATGACCCTCACACCTCTCAAGGTGAGGAGTGGTCATCAGCAACTTGGTTCTCTGGCTATTACACACTCTTCAAAGGGTGGTTTCTTCTAGGAAAACCTCATAATTGTCTATGTACCCTTATCTACTTTATCATCGAATAGTCATTTAAGGGCCTTAACTGGTGATCCAGGTTGTTTTCCCCCTGACGATGAAGCTTATCCCCCATCATCTCACTAGCTAGCCTTGACTCGTATTATTTGGAGATCATATCTAGCAGTCATAGTTTGTCTTGATTTGGTACCACTCTCGCAGCTTGCACCGAAACAGTGCTTTACCTCTAGATATCCAGCCAATTGATGTGCCTCAACACATTTCGAGGAGAACTAGCTAGCTTTGGGTTTGAATGGCATTTCACCCCTAACCACAACTCATCCACTAATTCTTCAACATCAACCGGTTTGGATCTCCACTTAGTTTTACCCAAGCTTCATCTTCGTCATGCATAGATTACCCAGGTTTAGGTCCAGGGTTCATAAGTAGTGACAATTGCCCTATGAAGACTCACTTTCCAGTGGGTTCCCTTAACCAAGCCACTGCCTATGAGTTGCTAGCTCATTCTTCAACAGGCACATGATTAGAGTCTTAATAGTCTCCTCCTATTGCTTGGGAGCTTATGGTGTTATGTTCGGGGTACTTTTCCCCTTTCCTGATGGTACTACTTCCCTATGAGCCACATAGGAGTATTTAGCTTTGCAAGGTGGTCTTTACTAATCTACATGAGATTCTATGTGCCCCATGCTACTCAGGTTAGAGTGTAAGTTAGTGATGCTTTCGGCTACTAGGCTCTCCCACAATCCCATTTTCACGGTTTAAACTGCGCCTTGTTACAATCGCAAAGACAATCTATCTTAAAATCAAGTTTCTGTAAAAAGAAGAAATAGCAATAAGACAAGAAAAAATAAGTTTGAAATTTGAGCTCTAGGGGCCAAGACTCAGTCCAACATCAGCCACATTATCCCACTACAGTTCCAATAGACATAGCAAATACAGTAGATAGAAATTCCAGCATCAATTCCCGAAGAATAGCGGCGTTACCGCATCTTTAATGTGCCCGAGCCCAAAATGAACGCGCGTGCATATTCCTGCAGAAAATGGTGCCACTTTTTCCTCCCTTTGATTTTGGTCGCAATTCTTCATCGTAGGCATTCCTCTAGACATAGCAAATACAGTAGATAGAAATTCCAGCATCAATTCCCGAAGAATAGCGGCGTTACCGCATCTTTAATGTGCCCGAGCCCAAAATGAACGCGCGTGCATATTCCCGCAGAAAATGGTGCCACTTTTTCCTCCCTTTGATTTTGGTCGCAATTCTTCATCGTAGGCATTCCTCTAGACATAGCAAATACAGTAGATAGAAATTCCAGCATCAATTCCCGAAGAATAGCGGCGTTACCGCATCTTTAATGTGCCCGAGCCCAAAATGAACGCGCGTGCATATTCCTGCAGAAAATGGTGCCACTTTTTCCTCCCTTTGATTTTGGTCGCAATTCTTCATCGTAGGCATTCCTCTAGACATAGCAAATACAGTAGATAGAAATTCCAGCATCAACGCCCGAAGAATAGCGGCGTTACCGCATCTTTAATGTGCCCGAGCCCAAAATGAACGCGCGTGCATATTCCTGCAGAAAATGGTGCCACTTTTTCCTCCCTTTGATTTTGGTCGCAATTCTTCATCGTAGGCATTCCTCTAGACATAGCAAATACAGTAGATAGAAATTCCAGCATCAACGCCCGAAGAATAGCGGCGTTACCGCATCTTTAATGTGCCCGAGCCCAAAATGAACGCGCGTGCATATTCCTGCAGAAAATGGTGCCACTTTTTCCTCCCTTTGATTTTGGTCGCAATTCTTCATCGTAGGCATTCCTCTAGACATAGCAAATACAGTAGATAGAAATTCCAGCATCAATTCCCGAAGAATAGCGGCGTTACCGCATCTTTAATGTGCCCGAGCCCAAAATGAACGCGCGTGCATATTCCTGCAGAAAATGGTGCCACTTTTTCCTCCCTTTGATTTTGGGCAATTCTTCATCGTAGGCATTCCTCTAGACATAGCAAATACAGTAGATAGAAATTCCAGCATCAATTCCCGAAGAATAGCGGCGTTACCGCATCTTTAATGTGCCCGAGCCCAAAATGAACGCGCGTGCATATTCCCGCAGAAAATGGTGCCACTTTTTCCTCCCTTTGATTTTGGTCGCAATTCTTCATCGTAGGCATTCCTCTAGACATAGCAAATACAGTAGATAGAAATTCCAGCATCAATTCCCGAAGAATAGCGGCGTTACCGCATCTTTAATGTGCCCGAGCCCAAAATGAACGCGTGCATATTCCTCCAGAAAATGGTGCCACTTTTTCCTCCCTTTGATTTTGGTCGCAATTCTTCATCGTAGGCATTCCTCTAGACATAGCAAATACAGTAGATAGAAATTCCAGCATCAATTCCCGAAGAATAGCGGCGTTACCGCATCTTTAATGTGCCCGAGCCCAAAATGAACGCGCGTGCATATTCCTGCAGAAAATGGTGCCACTTTTTCCTCCCTTTGATTTTGGTCGCAATTCTTCATCGTAGGCATTCCTCTAGACATAGCAAATACAGTAGATAGAAATTCCAGCATCAATTCGCCCGAAGAATAGCGGCGTTACCGCATCTTTAATGTGCCCGAGCCCAAAATGAACGCGCGTGCATATTCCCGCAGAAAAATGGTGCCACTTTTTCCTCCCTTTGATTTTGGTCGCAATTCTTCATCGTAGGCATTCCTCTAGACATAGCAAATACAGTAGATAGAAATTCCAGCATCAACGCCCGAAGAATAGCGGCGTTACCGCATCTTTAATGTGCCCGTGCCCAAAATGAACGCGCGTGCATATTCCCGCGCAAAAATGGTGCCACTTTTTCCTCCCTTTGATTTTGGTCGCAATTCTTCATCGTAGGCATTCCTCTAGACATAGCAAATACAGTAGATAGAAATTCCAGCATCAACGCCCGAAGAATAGCGGCGTTACCGCATCTTTAATGTGCCCGAGCCCAAAATGAACGCGCGTGCATATTCCCGCAGAAAATGGTGCCACTTTTTCCTCCCTTTGATTTTGGTCGCAATTCTTCATCGTAGGCATTCCTCTAGACATAGCAAATACAGTAGATAGAAATTCCAGCATCAATTCCCCGAAGAATAGCGGCGTTACCGCATCTTTAATGTGCCCGAGCCCAAAATGAACGCGCGTGCATATTCCCGCAGAAAATGGTGCCACTTTTTCCTCCCTTTGATTTTGGTCGCAATTCTTCATCGTAGGCATTCCTCTAGACATAGCAAATACAGTAGATAGAAATTCCAGCATCAATTCCCGAAGAATAGCGGCGTTACCGCATCTTTAATGTGCCCGAGCCCAAAATGAACGCGCGTGCATATTCCCGCAGAAAATGGTGCCACTTTTTCCTCCCTTTGATTTTGGTCGCAATTCTTCATCGTAGGCATTCCTCTAGACATAGCAAATACAGTAGATAGAAATTCCAGCATCAACGCAAGAATAGCGGCGTTACCGCATCTTTAATGTGCCCGAGCCCAAAATGAACGCGCGTGCATATTCCCGCAGAAAATGGTGCCACTTTTTCCTCCCTTTGATTTTGGTCGCAATTCTTCATCGTAGGCATTCCTCTAGACATAGCAAATACAGTAGATAGAAATTCCAGCATCAACGCCCGAAGAATAGCGGCGTTACCGCATCTTTAATGTGCCCGAGCCCAAAATGAACGCGCGTGCATATTCCCGCAGAAAAAATGGTGCCACTTTTTCCTCCCTTTGATTTTGGTCGCAATTCTTCATCGTAGGCATTCCTCTAGACATAGCAAATACAGTAGATAGAAATTCCAGCATCAATTCCCGAAGAATAGCGGCGTTACCGCATCTTTAATGTGCCCGAGCCCAAAATGAACGCGCGTGCATATTCCCGCAGAAAATGGTGCCACTTTTTCCTCCCTTTGATTTTGGTCGCAATTCTTCATCGTAGGCATTCCTCTAGACATAGCAAATACAGTAGATAGAAATTCCAGCATCAATTCCCGAAGAATAGCGGCGTTACCGCATCTTTAATGTGCCCGAGCCCAAAATGAACGCGTGCATATTCCCGCAGAAAATGGTGCCACTTTTTCCTCCCTTTGATTTTGGTCGCAATTCTTCATCGTAGGCATTCCTCTAGACATAGCAAATACAGTAGATAGAAATTCCAGCATCAATTCCCGAAGAATAGCGGCGTTACCGCATCTTTAATGTGCCCGAGCCCAAAATGAACGCGCGTGCATATTCCCGCAGAAAATGGTGCCACTTTTTCCTCCCTTTGATTTTGGTCGCAATTCTTCATCGTAGGCATTCCTCTAGACATAGCAAATACAGTAGATAGAAATTCCAGCATCAACGCCCGAAGAATAGCGGCGTTACCGCATCTTTAATGTGCCCGAGCCCAAAATGAACGCGCGTGCATATTCCCGCAGAAAAAATGGTGCCACTTTTTCCTCCCTTTGATTTTGGTCGCAATTCTTCATCGTAGGCATTCCTCTAGACATAGCAAATACAGTAGATAGAAATTCCAGCATCAATTCCCGAAGAATAGCGGCGTTACCGCATCTTTAATGTGCCCGAGCCCAAAATGAACGCGCGTGCATATTCCCGCAGAAAATGGTGCCACTTTTTCCTCCCTTTGATTTTGGTCGCAATTCTTCATCGTAGGCATTCCTCTAGACATAGCAAATACAGTAGATAGAAATTCCAGCATCAATTCCCGAAGAATAGCGGCGTTACCGCATCTTTAATGTGCCCGAGCCCAAAATGAACGCGCGTGCATATTCCCGCGTAAAAATGGTGCCACTTTTTCCTCCCTTTGATTTTGGTCGCAATTCTTCATCGTAGGCATTCCTCTAGACATAGCAAATACAGTAGATAGAAATTCCAGCATCAATTCCCGAAGAATAGCGGCGTTACCGCATCTTTAATGTGCCCGAGCCCAAAATGAACGCGTGCATATTCCTGCAGAAAATGGTGCCACTTTTTCCTCCCTTTGATTTTGGTCGCAATTCTTCATCGTAGGCATTCCTCTAGACATAGCAAATACAGTAGATAGAAATTCCAGCATCAATTCCCGAAGAATAGCGGCGTTACCGCATCTTTAATGTGCCCGAGCCCAAAATGAACGCGCGTGCATATTCCCGCAGAAAAATGGTGCCACTTTTTCCTCCCTTTGATTTTGGTCGCAATTCTTCATCGTAGGCATTCCTCTAGACATAGCAAATACAGTAGATAGAAATTCCAGCATCAATTCCGAAGAATAGCGGCGTTACCGCATCTTTAATGTGCCCGAGCCCAAAATGAACGCGCGTGCATATTCCTGCAGAAAATGGTGCCACTTTTTCCTCCCTTTGATTTTGGTCGCAATTCTTCATCGTAGGCATTCCTCTAGACATAGCAAATACAGTAGATAGAAATTCCAGCATCAATTCGCCCGAAGAATAGCGGCGTTACCGCATCTTTAATGTGCCCGGCCCAAAATGAACGCGCGTGCATATTCCCGCAGAAAATGGTGCCACTTTTTCCTCCCTTTGATTTTGGTCGCAATTCTTCATCGTAGGCATTCCTCTAGACATAGCAAATACAGTAGATAGAAATTCCAGCATCAACGCCCGAAGAATAGCGGCGTTACCGCATCTTTAATGTGCCCGAGCCCAAAATGAACGCGCGTGCATATTCCTGCAAAAATGGTGCCACTTTTTCCTCCCTTTGATTTTGGTCGCAATTCTTCATCGTAGGCATTCCTCTAGACATAGCAAATACAGTAGATAGAAATTCCAGCATCAATTCCCGAAGAATAGCGGCGTTACCGCATCTTTAATGTGCCCGAGCCCAAAATGAACGCGCGTGCATATTCCCGCAGAAAATGGTGCCACTTTTTCCTCCCTTTGATTTTGGTCGCAATTCTTCATCGTAGGCATTCCTCTAGACATAGCAAATACAGTAGATAGAAATTCCAGCATCAATTCCCGAAGAATAGCGGCGTTACCGCATCTTTAATGTGCCCGAGCCCAAAATGAACGCGCGTGCATATTCCTCCAGAAAATGGTGCCACTTTTTCCTCCCTTTGATTTTGGTCGCAATTCTTCATCGTAGGCATTCCTCTAGACATAGCAAATACAGTAGATAGAAATTCCAGCATCAATTCGCCCGAAGAATAGCGGCGTTACCGCATCTTTAATGTGCCCGAGCCCAAAATGAACGCGCGTGCATATTCCTGCGCAAAAATGGTGCCACTTTTTCCTCCCTTTGATTTTGGTCGCAATTCTTCATCGTAGGCATTCCTCTAGACATAGCAAATACAGTAGATAGAAATTCCAGCATCAATTCCCGAAGAATAGCGGCGTTACCGCATCTTTAATGTGCCCGAGCCCAAAATGAACGCGCGTGCATATTCCCCGCAAAAATGGTGCCACTTTTTCCTCCCTTTGATTTTGGTCGCAATTCTTCATCGTAGGCATTCCTCTAGACATAGCAAATACAGTAGATAGAAATTCCAGCATCAACGCCCGAAGAATAGCGGCGTTACCGCATCTTTAATGTGCCCGAGCCCAAAATGAACGCGCGTGCATATTCCCGCAGAAAATGGTGCCACTTTTTCCTCCCTTTGATTTTGGTCGCAATTCTTCATCGTAGGCATTCCTCTAGACATAGCAAATACAGTAGATAGAAATTCCAGCATCAATTCCCGAAGAATAGCGGCGTTACCGCATCTTTAATGTGCCCGAGCCCAAAATGAACGCGCGTGCATATTCCTGCAGAAAATGGTGCCACTTTTTCCTCCCTTTGATTTTGGTCGCAATTCTTCATCGTAGGCATTCCTCTAGACATAGCAAATACAGTAGATAGAAATTCCAGCATCAATTCCCGAAGAATAGCGGCGTTACCGCATCTTTAATGTGCCCGAGCCCAAAATGAACGCGCGTGCATATTCCCGCAGAAAATGGTGCCACTTTTTCCTCCCTTTGATTTTGGTCGCAATTCTTCATCGTAGGCATTCCTCTAGACATAGCAAATACAGTAGATAGAAATTCCAGCATCAATGCCCGAAGAATAGCGGCGTTACCGCATCTTTAATGTGCCCGAGCCCAAAATGAACGCGCGTGCATATTCCTGCAGAAAATGGTGCCACTTTTTCCTCCCTTTGATTTTGGTCGCAATTCTTCATCGTAGGCATTCCTCTAGACATAGCAAATACAGTAGATAGAAATTCCAGCATCAATTCCCGAAGAATAGCGGCGTTACCGCATCTTTAATGTGCCCGAGCCCAAAATGAACGCGCGTGCATATTCCCCGCAGAAAATGGTGCCACTTTTTCCTCCCTTTGATTTTGGTCGCAATTCTTCATCGTAGGCATTCCTCTAGACATAGCAAATACAGTAGATAGAAATTCCAGCATCAATTCCCCAAGAATAGCGGCGTTACCGCATCTTTAATGTGCCCGAGCCCAAAATGAACGCGCGTGCATATTCCTGCAGAAAATGGTGCCACTTTTTCCTCCCTTTGATTTTGGTCGCAATTCTTCATCGTAGGCATTCCTCTAGACATAGCAAATACAGTAGATAGAAATTCCAGCATCAATTCGCCCGAAGAATAGCGGCGTTACCGCATCTTTAATGTGCCCGAGCCCAAAATGAACGCGCGTGCATATTCCCGCAGAAAATGGTGCCACTTTTTCCTCCCTTTGATTTTGGTCGCAATTCTTCATCGTAGGCATTCCTCTAGACATAGCAAATACAGTAGATAGAAATTCCAGCATCAATTCCCGAAGAATAGCGGCGTTACCGCATCTTTAATGTGCCCGAGCCCAAAATGAACGCGCGTGCATATTCCCGCAGAAAATGGTGCCACTTTTTCCTCCCTTTGATTTTGGTCGCAATTCTTCATCGTAGGCATTCCTCTAGACATAGCAAATACAGTAGATAGAAATTCCAGCATCAATTCGCCCGAAGAATAGCGGCGTTACCGCATCTTTAATGTGCCCGAGCCCAAAATGAACGCGCGTGCATATTCCCGCAGAAAATGGTGCCACTTTTTCCTCCCTTTGATTTTGGTCGCAATTCTTCATCGTAGGCATTCCTCTAGACATAGCAAATACAGTAGATAGAAATTCCAGCATCAATTCGCCCGAAGAATAGCGGCGTTACCGCATCTTTAATGTGCCCGAGCCCAAAATGAACGCGCGTGCATATTCCCGCAGAAAATGGTGCCACTTTTTCCTCCCTTTGATTTTGGTCGCAATTCTTCATCGTAGGCATTCCTCTAGACATAGCAAATACAGTAGATAGAAATTCCAGCATCAATTCCCGAAGAATAGCGGCGTTACCGCATCTTTAATGTGCCCGAGCCCAAAATGAACGCGCGTGCATATTCCTGCAGAAAATGGTGCCACTTTTTCCTCCCTTTGATTTTGGTCGCAATTCTTCATCGTAGGCATTCCTCTAGACATAGCAAATACAGTAGATTGAAATTCGAGCGTTAATGCCCGAAGAATAGCGGCGTTACCGCATCTTTAATGTGCCCGAGCCCAAAATGAACGCGCGTGCATATTCCTGCAGAAAATGGTGCCACTTTTTCCTCCCTTTGATTTTGGTCGCAATTCTTCATCGTAGGCATTCCTCTAGACATAGCAAATACAGTAGATAGAAATTCCAGCATCAATTCCCGAAGAATAGCGGCGTTACCGCATCTTTAATGTGCCCGAGCCCAAAATGAACGCGCGTGCATATTCCCGCAGAAAATGGTGCCACTTTTTCCTCCCTTTGATTTTGGTCGCAATTCTTCATCGTAGGCATTCCTCTAGACATAGCAAATACAGTAGATAGAAATTCCAGCATCAACGCCCGAAGAATAGCGGCGTTACCGCATCTTTAATGTGCCCGAGCCCAAAATGAACGCGCGTGCATATTCCCGCAGAAAATGGTGCCACTTTTTCCTCCCTTTGATTTTGGTCGCAATTCTTCATCGTAGGCATTCCTCTAGACATAGCAAATACAGTAGATAGAAATTCCAGCATCAATTCCCCGAAGAATAGCGGCGTTACCGCATCTTTAATGTGCCCGAGCCCAAAATGAACGCGCGTGCATATTCCCGCAGAAAATGGTGCCACTTTTTCCTCCCTTTGATTTTGGTCGCAATTCTTCATCGTAGGCATTCCTCTAGACATAGCAAATACAGTAGATAGAAATTCCAGCATCAATTCCCGAAGAATAGCGGCGTTACCGCATCTTTAATGTGCCCGAGCCCAAAATGAACGCGCGTGCATATTCCTGCAGAAAATGGTGCCACTTTTTCCTCCCTTTGATTTTGGTCGCAATTCTTCATCGTAGGCATTCCTCTAGACATAGCAAATACAGTAGATAGAAATTCCAGCATCAATTCCCGAAGAATAGCGGCGTTACCGCATCTTTAATGTGCCCGAGCCCAAAATGAACGCGCGTGCATATTCCCGCAGAAAATGGTGCCACTTTTTCCTCCCTTTGATTTTGGTCGCAATTCTTCATCGTAGGCATTCCTCTAGACATAGCAAATACAGTAGATAGAAATTCCAGCATCAATTCCCGAGAATAGCGGCGTTACCGCATCTTTAATGTGCCCGAGCCCAAAATGAACGCGCGTGCATATTCCCGCAGAAAATGGTGCCACTTTTTCCTCCCTTTGATTTTGGTCGCAATTCTTCATCGTAGGCATTCCTCTAGACATAGCAAATACAGTAGATAGAAATTCCAGCATCAATTCGCCCGAAGAATAGCGGCGTTACCGCATCTTTAATGTGCCCGAGCCCAAAATGAACGCGCGTGCATATTCCCGCAGAAAATGGTGCCACTTTTTCCTCCCTTTGATTTTGGTCGCAATTCTTCATCGTAGGCATTCCTCTAGACATAGCAAATACAGTAGATAGAAATTCCAGCATCAATTCCCGAAGAATAGCGGCGTTACCGCATCTTTAATGTGCCCGAGCCCAAAATGAACGCGTGTGCATATTCCTGCAGAAAATGGTGCCACTTTTTCCTCCCTTTGATTTTGGTCGCAATTCTTCATCGTAGGCATTCCTCTAGACATAGCAAATACAGTAGATAGAAATTCCAGCATCAATTCCCGAAGAATAGCGGCGTTACCGCATCTTTAATGTGCCCGAGCCCAAAATGAACGCGCGTGCATATTCCCGAAAATGGTGCCACTTTTTCCTCCCTTTGATTTTGGTCGCAATTCTTCATCGTAGGCATTCCTCTAGACATAGCAAATACAGTAGATAGAAATTCCAGCATCAACGCCCGAAGAATAGCGGCGTTACCGCATCTTTAATGTGCCCGAGCCCAAAATGAACGCGCGTGCATATTCCTGCAAAAAATGGTGCCACTTTTTCCTCCCTTTGATTTTGGTCGCAATTCTTCATCGTAGGCATTCCTCTAGACATAGCAAATACAGTAGATAGAAATTCCAGCATCAACGCCCGAAGAATAGCGGCGTTACCGCATCTTTAATGTGCCCGAGCCCAAAATGAACGCGCGTGCATATTCCTGCGAAAAATGGTGCCACTTTTTCCTCCCTTTGATTTTGGTCGCAATTCTTCATCGTAGGCATTCCTCTAGACATAGCAAATACAGTAGATAGAAATTCCAGCATCAATTCCCGAAGAATAGCGGCGTTACCGCATCTTTAATGTGCCCGAGCCCAAAATGAACGCGCGTGCATATTCCTGCAGAAAATGGTGCCACTTTTTCCTCCCTTTGATTTTGGTCGCAATTCTTCATCGTAGGCATTCCTCTAGACATAGCAAATACAGTAGATAGAAATTCCAGCATCAACGCCCGAAGAATAGCGGCGTTACCGCATCTTTAATGTGCCCGAGCCCAAAATGAACGCGCGTGCATATTCCCGCAGAAAATGGTGCCACTTTTTCCTCCCTTTGATTTTGGTCGCAATTCTTCATCGTAGGCATTCCTCTAGACATAGCAAATACAGTAGATAGAAATTCCAGCATCAATTCCCGAAGAATAGCGGCGTTACCGCATCTTTAATGTGCCCGAGCCCAAAATGAACGCGCGTGCATATTCCCGCAGAAAATGGTGCCACTTTTTCCTCCCTTTGATTTTGGTCGCAATTCTTCATCGTAGGCATTCCTCTAGACATAGCAAATACAGTAGATAGAAATTCCAGCATCAACGCCCGAAGAATAGCGGCGTTACCGCATCTTTAATGTGCCCGAGCCCAAAATGAACGCGCGTGCATATTCCTCCAGAAAATGGTGCCACTTTTTCCTCCCTTTGATTTTGGTCGCAATTCTTCATCGTAGGCATTCCTCTAGACATAGCAAATACAGTAGATAGAAATTCCAGCATCAATTCCCGAAGAATAGCGGCGTTACCGCATCTTTAATGTGCCCGAGCCCAAAATGAACGCGCGTGCATATTCCCGCAGAAAATGGTGCCACTTTTTCCTCCCTTTGATTTTGGTCGCAATTCTTCATCGTAGGCATTCCTCTAGACATAGCAAATACAGTAGATAGAAATTCCAGCATCAATTCCCGAAGAATAGCGGCGTTACCGCATCTTTAATGTGCCCGAGCCCAAAATGAACGCGCGTGCATATTCCCGCAGAAAATGGTGCCACTTTTTCCTCCCTTTGATTTTGGTCGCAATTCTTCATCGTAGGCATTCCTCTAGACATAGCAAATACAGTAGATAGAAATTCCAGCATCAATTCCCGAAGAATAGCGGCGTTACCGCATCTTTAATGTGCCCGAGCCCAAAATGAACGCGCGTGCATATTCCCGCAGAAAATGGTGCCACTTTTTCCTCCCTTTGATTTTGGTCGCAATTCTTCATCGTAGGCATTCCTCTAGACATAGCAAATACAGTAGATAGAAATTCCAGCATCAATTCCCCGAAGAATAGCGGCGTTACCGCATCTTTAATGTGCCCGAGCCCAAAATGAACGCGCGTGCATATTCCCGCAGAAAAATGGTGCCACTTTTTCCTCTTTGATTTTGGTCGCAATTCTTCATCGTAGGCATTCCTCTAGACATAGCAAATACAGTAGATAGAAATTCCAGCATCAATTCCCGAAGAATAGCGGCGTTACCGCATCTTTAATGTGCCCGAGCCCAAAATGAACGCGCGTGCATATTCCTGCAAAAAATGGTGCCACTTTTTCCTCCCTTTGATTTTGGTCGCAATTCTTCATCGTAGGCATTCCTCTAGACATAGCAAATACAGTAGATAGAAATTCCAGCATCAATTCCCCAAGAATAGCGGCGTTACCGCATCTTTAATGTGCCCGAGCCCAAAATGAACGCGCGTGCATATTCCCGCAGAAAATGGTGCCACTTTTTCCTCCCTTTGATTTTGGTCGCAATTCTTCATCGTAGGCATTCCTCTAGACATAGCAAATACAGTAGATAGAAATTCCAGCATCAATTCCCGAAGAATAGCGGCGTTACCGCATCTTTAATGTGCCCGAGCCCAAAATGAACGCGCATATTCCCGCAGAAAATGGTGCCACTTTTTCCTCCCTTTGATTTTGGTCGCAATTCTTCATCGTAGGCATTCCTCTAGACATAGCAAATACAGTAGATAGAAATTCCAGCATCAATTCGCCCGAAGAATAGCGGCGTTACCGCATCTTTAATGTGCCCGAGCCCAAAATGAACGCGCGTGCATATTCCCGCAGAAAATGGTGCCACTTTTTCCTCCCTTTGATTTTGGTCGCAATTCTTCATCGTAGGCATTCCTCTAGACATAGCAAATACAGTAGATAGAAATTCCAGCATCAATTCCCGAAGAATAGCGGCGTTACCGCATCTTTAATGTGCCCGAGCCCAAAATGAACGCGCGTGCATATTCCTGCAGAAAATGGTGCCACTTTTTCCTCCCTTTGATTTTGGTCGCAATTCTTCATCGTAGGCATTCCTCTAGACATAGCAAATACAGTAGATAGAAATTCCAGCATCAACGCCCGAAGAATAGCGGCTGTGCCCGAGCCCAAAATGAACGCGCGTGCATATTCCTGCAGAAAATTGTGCCACTTTTTCCTCCCTTTGATTTTGGTCGCAATTCTTCATCGTAGGCATTCCTCTAGACATAGCAAATACAGTAGATAGAAATTCCAGCATCAACGCCCGAAGAATAGCGGCGTTACCGCATCTTTAATGTGCCCGAGCCCAAAATGAACGCGCGTGCATATTCCCGCAAAAATGGTGCCACTTTTTCCTCCCTTTGATTTTGGTCGCAATTCTTCATCGTAGGCATTCCTCTAGACATAGCAAATACAGTAGATAGAAATTCCAGCATCAACGCCCGAAGAATAGCGGCGTTACCGCATCTTTAATGTGCCCGAGCCCAAAATGAACGCGCGTGCATATTCCTCCAGAAAATGGTGCCACTTTTTCCTCCCTTTGATTTTGGTCGCAATTCTTCATCGTAGGCATTCCTCTAGACATAGCAAATACAGTAGATAGAAATTCCAGCATCAATTCGCCCGAAGAATAGCGGCGTTACCGCATCTTTAATGTGCCCGAGCCCAAAATGAACGCGCGTGCATATTCCCGCAAAAATGGTGCCACTTTTTCCTCCCTTTGATTTTGGTCGCAATTCTTCATCGTAGGCATTCCTCTAGACATAGCAAATACAGTAGATAGAAATTCCAGCATCAATTCCCGAAGAATAGCGGCGTTACCGCATCTTTAATGTGCCCGAGCCCAAAATGAACGCGCGTGCATATTCCCTGCGCAAAAATGGTGCCACTTTTTCCTCCCTTTGATTTTGGTCGCAATTCTTCATCGTAGGCATTCCTCTAGACATAGCAAATACAGTAGATAGAAATTCCAGCATCAACGCCCGAAGAATAGCGGCGTTACCGCATCTTTAATGTGCCCGAGCCCAAAATGAACGCGCGTGCATATTCCTGCAGAAAATGGTGCCACTTTTTCCTCCCTTTGATTTTGGTCGCAATTCTTCATCGTGGGCATTCCTCTAGACATAGCAAATACAGTAGATAGAAATTCCAGCATCAATTCCCCGAAGAATAGCGGCGTTACCGCATCTTTAATGTGCCCGAGCCCAAAATGAACGCGCGTGCATATTCCTGCAGAAAATGGTGCCACTTTTTCCTCCCTTTGATTTTGGTCGCAATTCTTCATCGTAGGCATTCCTCTAGACATAGCAAATACAGTAGATAGAAATTCCAGCATCAATTCCCGAAGAATAGCGGCGTTACCGCATCTTTAATGTGCCCGAGCCCAAAATGAACGCGCGTGCATATTCCCGCAGAAAATGGTGCCACTTTTTCCTCCCTTTGATTTTGGTCGCAATTCTTCATCGTAGGCATTCCTCTAGACATAGCAAATACAGTAGATAGAAATTCCAGCATCAATTCCCGAAGAATAGCGGCGTTACCGCATCTTTAATGTGCCCGAGCCCAAAATGAACGCGCGTGCATATTCCCGCAGAAAAATGGTGCACTTTTTCCTCCCTTTGATTTTGGTCGCAATTCTTCATCGTAGGCATTCCTCTAGACATAGCAAATACAGTAGATAGAAATTCCAGCATCAATTCGCCCGAAGAATAGCGGCGTTACCGCATCTTTAATGTGCCCGAGCCCAAAATGAACGCGCGTGCATATTCCCGCAGAAAATGGTGCCACTTTTTCCTCCCTTTGATTTTGGTTTGATTTTGGTCGCAATTCTTCATCGTAGGCATTCCTCTAGACATAGCAAATACAGTAGATAGAAATTCCAGCATCAATTCGCCCGAAGAATAGCGGCGTTACCGCATCTTTAATGTGCCCGAGCCCAAAATGAACGCGCGTGCATATTCCCGCAGAAAATGGTGCCACTTTTTCCTCCCTTTGATTTTGGTCGCAATTCTTCATCGTAGGCATTCCTCTAGACATAGCAAATACAGTAGATAGAAATTCCAGCATCAATTCCCGAAGAATAGCGGCGTTACCGCATCTTTAATGTGCCCGAGCCCAAATGAACGCGCGTGCATATTCCTTCGCAGAAAATGGTGCCACTTTTTCCTCCCTTTGATTTTGGTCGCAATTCTTCATCGTAGGCATTCCTCTAGACATAGCAAATACAGTAGATAGAAATTCCAGCA
Source organism: Eucalyptus albens (assembly GCA_014182695.1). NCBI lineage: Eukaryota > Viridiplantae > Streptophyta > Magnoliopsida > Myrtales > Myrtaceae > Eucalyptus > Eucalyptus albens. The sequence continues at coordinate 20,106,779 of CM024650.1, forward strand.
TCAATTCCCGAAGAATAGCGGCGTTACCGCATCTTTAATGTGCCCGAGCCCAAAATGAACGCGCGTGCATATTCCCGCAGAAAATGGTGCCACTTTTTCCTCCCTTTGATTTTGGTCGCAATTCTTCATCGTAGGCATTCCTCTAGACATAGCAAATACAGTAGATAGAAATTCCAGCATCAATTCCCGAAGAATAGCGGCGTTACCGCATCTTTAATGTGCCCGAGCCCAAAATGAACGCGCGTGCATATTCCCGCAGAAAATGGTGCCACTTTTTCCTCCCTTTGATTTTGGTCGCAATTCTTCATCGTAGGCATTCCTCTAGACATAGCAAATACAGTAGATAGAAATTCCAGCATCAATTCCCGAAGAATAGCGGCGTTACGCATCTTTAATGTGCCCGAGCCCAAAATGAACGCGCGTGCATATTCCCGCAGAAAATGGTGCCACTTTTTCCTCCCTTTGATTTTGGTCGCAATTCTTCATCGTAGGCATTCCTCTAGACATAGCAAATACAGTAGATAGAAATTCCAGCATCAATTCCCGAAGAATAGCGGCGTTACCGCATCTTTAATGTGCCCGAGCCCAAAATGAACGCGCGTGCATATTCCCAGAAAATGGTGCCACTTTTTCCTCCCTTTGATTTTGGTCGCAATTCTTCATCGTAGGCATTCCTCTAGACATAGCAAATACAGTAGATAGAAATTCCAGCATCAACGCCCGAAGAATAGCGGCGTTACCGCATCTTTAATGTGCCCGAGCCCAAAATGAACGCGCGTGCATATTCCTGCAGAAAATGGTGCCACTTTTTCCTCCCTTTGATTTTGGTCGCAATTCTTCATCGTAGGCATTCCTCTAGACATAGCAAATACAGTAGAGAGAAATTCCAGCATCAATTCCCGAAGAATAGCGGCGTTACCGCATCTTTAATGTGCCCGAGCCCAAAATGAACGCGCGTGCATATTCCCGCGCAGAAAATGGTGCCACTTTTTCCTCCCTTTGATTTTGGTCGCAATTCTTCATCGTAGGCATTCCTCTAGACATAGCAAATACAGTAGATAGAAATTCCAGCATCAATTCCCGAAGAATAGCGGCGTTACCGCATCTTTAATGTGCCCGAGCCCAAAATGAACGCGCGTGCATATTCCCCGCAGAAAATGGTGCCACTTTTTCCTCCCTTTGATTTTGGTCGCAATTCTTCATCGTAGGCATTCCTCTAGACATAGCAAATACAGTAGATAGAAATTCCAGCATCAATTCGCCCGAAGAATAGCGGCGTTACCGCATCTTTAATGTGCCCGAGCCCAAAATGAACGCGCGTGCATATTCCCGCGAGAAAATGGTGCCACTTTTTCCTCCCTTTGATTTTGGTCGCAATTCTTCATCGTAGGCATTCCTCTAGACATAGCAAATACAGTAGATAGAAATTCCAGCATCAACGCCCGAAGAATAGCGGCGTTACCGCATCTTTAATGTGCCCGAGCCCAAAATGAACGCGCGTGCATATTCCCGCAGAAAATGGTGCCACTTTTTCCTCCCTTTGATTTTGGTCGCAATTCTTCATCGTAGGCATTCCTCTAGACATAGCAAATACAGTAGATAGAAATTCCAGCATCAATTCCCCGAAGAATAGCGGCGTTACCGCATCTTTAATGTGCCCGAGCCCAAAATGAACGCGCGTGCATATTCCCGCAAAAATGGTGCCACTTTTTCCTCCCTTTGATTTTGGTCGCAATTCTTCATCGTAGGCATTCCTCTAGACATAGCAAATACAGTAGATAGAAATTCCAGCATCAACGCCCGAATAATAGCGGCGTTACCGCATCTTTAATGTGCCCGAGCCCAAAATGAACGCGCGTGCATATTCCTGCAGAAAATGGTGCCACTTTTTCCTCCCTTTGATTTTGGTCGCAATTCTTCATCGTAGGCATTCCTCTAGACATAGCAAATACAGTAGATAGAAATTCCAGCATCAATTCCCGAAGAATAGCGGCGTTACCGCATCTTTAATGTGCCCGAGCCCAAAATGAACGCGCGTGCATATTCCCGCAGAAAATGGTGCCACTTTTTCCTCCCTTTGATTTTGGTCGCAATTCTTCATCGTAGGCATTCCTCTAGACATAGCAAATACAGTAGATAGAAATTCCAGCATCAATTCCCGAAGAATAGCGGCGTTACCGCATCTTTAATGTGCCCGAGCCCAAAATGAACGCGCGTGCATATTCCCGCAGAAAATGGTGCCACTTTTTCCTCCCTTTGATTTTGGTCGCAATTCTTCATCGTAGGCATTCCTCTAGACATAGCAAATACAGTAGATAGAAATTCCAGCATCAATTCCCGAAGAATAGCGGCGTTACCGCATCTTTAATGTGCCCGAGCCCAAAATGAACGCGCGTGCATATTCCCGCAGAAAATGGTGCCACTTTTTCCTCCCTTTGATTTTGGTCGCAATTCTTCATCGTAGGCATTCCTCTAGACATAGCAAATACAGTAGATAGAAATTCCAGCATCAATTCGCCCGAAGAATAGCGGCGTTACCGCATCTTTAATGTGCCCGAGCCCAAAATGAACGCGCGTGCATATTCCCGCGAAAAATGGTGCCACTTTTTCCTCCCTTTGATTTTGGTCGCAATTCTTCATCGTAGGCATTCCTCTAGACATAGCAAATACAGTAGATAGAAATTCCAGCATCAACGCCCGAAGAATAGCGGCGTTACCGCATCTTTAATGTGCCCGAGCCCAAAATGAACGCGCGTGCATATTCCCGCAGAAAATGGTGCCACTTTTTCCTCCCTTTGATTTTGGTCGCAATTCTTCATCGTAGGCATTCCTCTAGACATAGCAAATACAGTAGATAGAAATTCCAGCATCAATTCCCGAAGAATAGCGTTACCGCATCGCATCTTTAATGTGCCCGAGCCCAAAATGAACGCGCGTGCATATTCCTGCAGAAAATGGTGCCACTTTTTCCTCCCTTTGATTTTGGTCGCAATTCTTCATCGTAGGCATTCCTCTAGACATAGCAAATACAGTAGATAGAAATTCCAGCATCAATTCCCGAAGAATAGCGGCGTTACCGCATCTTTAATGTGCCCGAGCCCAAAATGAACGCGCGTGCATATTCCCGAGCGAAAAAAATGGTGCCACTTTTTCCTCCCTTTGATTTTGGTCGCAATTCTTCATCGTAGGCATTCCTCTAGACATAGCAAATACAGTAGATAGAAATTCCAGCATCAACGCCCGAAGAATAGCGGCGTTACCGCATCTTTAATGTGCCCGAGCCCAAAATGAACGCGCGTGCATATTCCCGCAAAAATGGTGCCACTTTTTCCTCCCTTTGATTTTGGTCGCAATTCTTCATCGTAGGCATTCCTCTAGACATAGCAAATACAGTAGATAGAAATTCCAGCATCAATTCCCGAAGAATAGCGGCGTTACCGCATCTTTAATGTGCCCGAGCCCAAAATGAACGCGCGTGCATATTCCTCCAGAAAATGGTGCCACTTTTTCCTCCCTTTGATTTTGGTCGCAATTCTTCATCGTAGGCATTCCTCTAGACATAGCAAATACAGTAGATAGAAATTCCAGCATCAATTCCCCGAAGAATAGCGGCGTTACCGCATCTTTAATGTGCCCGAGCCCAAAATGAACGCGCGTGCATATTCCCGCAGAAAATGGTGCCACTTTTTCCTCCCTTTGATTTTGGTCGCAATTCTTCATCGTAGGCATTCCTCTAGACATAGCAAATACAGTAGATAGAAATTCCAGCATCAATTCGCCCGAAGAATAGCGGCGTTACCGCATCTTTAATGTGCCCGAGCCCAAAATGAACGCGCGTGCATATTCCCGCAGAAAATGGTGCCACTTTTTCCTCCCTTTGATTTTGGTCGCAATTCTTCATCGTAGGCATTCCTCTAGACATAGCAAATACAGTAGATAGAAATTCCAGCATCAATTCCCCAAGAATAGCGGCGTTACCGCATCTTTAATGTGCCCGAGCCCAAAATGAACGCGCGTGCATATTCCCGCAGAAAATGGTGCCACTTTTTCCTCCCTTTGATTTTGGTCGCAATTCTTCATCGTAGGCATTCCTCTAGACATAGCAAATACAGTAGATAGAAATTCCAGCATCAATTCCCGAAGAATAGCGGCGTTACCGCATCTTTAATGTGCCCGAGCCCAAAATGAACGCGCGTGCATATTCCCGCAGAAAATGGTGCCACTTTTTCCTCCCTTTGATTTTGGTCGCAATTCTTCATCGTAGGCATTCCTCTAGACATAGCAAATACAGTAGATAGAAATTCCAGCATCAACGCCCGAAGAATAGCGGCGTTACCGCATCTTTAATGTGCCCGAGCCCAAAATGAACGCGCGTGCATATTCCCGCAAAAATGGTGCCACTTTTTCCTCCCTTTGATTTTGGTCGCAATTCTTCATCGTAGGCATTCCTCTAGACATAGCAAATACAGTAGATAGAAATTCCAGCATCAATTCGCCCGAAGAATAGCGGCGTTACCGCATCTTTAATGTGCCCGAGCCCAAAATGAACGCGCGTGCATATTCCCGCAAAAATGGTGGTGCCACTTTTTCCTCCCTTTGATTTTGGTCGCAATTCTTCATCGTAGGCATTCCTCTAGACATAGCAAATACAGTAGATAGAAATTCCAGCATCAATTCCCGAAGAATAGCGGCGTTACCGCATCTTTAATGTGCCCGAGCCCAAAATGAACGCGCGTGCATATTCCCCGCAGAAAATGGTGCCACTTTTTCCTCCCTTTGATTTTGGTCGCAATTCTTCATCGTAGGCATTCCTCTAGACATAGCAAATACAGTAGATAGAAATTCCAGCATCAATTCCCGAGAATAGCGGCGTTACCGCATCTTTAATGTGCCCGAGCCCAAAATGAACGCGCGTGCATATTCCCGCAAAAATGGTGCCACTTTTTCCTCCCTTTGATTTTGGTCGCAATTCTTCATCGTAGGCATTCCTCTAGACATAGCAAATACAGTAGATAGAAATTCCAGCATCAATTTCCGAAGAATAGCGGCGTTACCGCATCTTTAATGTGCCCGAGCCCAAAATGAACGCGCGTGCATATTCCCGCAGAAAATGGTGCCACTTTTTCCTCCCTTTGATTTTGGTCGCAATTCTTCATCGTAGGCATTCCTCTAGACATAGCAAATACAGTAGATAGAAATTCCAGCATCAACGCCCGAAGAATAGCGGCGTTACCGCATCTTTAATGTGCCCGAGCCCAAAATGAACGCGCGTGCATATTCCCGCAGAAAATGGTGCCACTTTTTCCTCCCTTTGATTTTGGTCGCAATTCTTCATCGTAGGCATTCCTCTAGACATAGCAAATACAGTAGATAGAAATTCCAGCATCAATTCCCCGAAGAATAGCGGCGTTACCGCATCTTTAATGTGCCCGAGCCCAAAATGAACGCGCGTGCATATTCCTGCAAAAATGGTGCCACTTTTTCCTCCCTTTGATTTTGGTCGCAATTCTTCATCGTAGGCATTCCTCTAGACATAGCAAATACAGTAGATAGAAATTCCAGCATCAACGCCCGAAGAATAGCGGCGTTACCGCATCTTTAATGTGCCCGAGCCCAAAATGAACGCGCGTGCATATTCCCGCGCAAAAATGGTGCCACTTTTTCCTCCCTTTGATTTTGGTCGCAATTCTTCATCGTAGGCATTCCTCTAGACATAGCAAATACAGTAGATAGAAATTCCAGCATCAATTCCCGAAGAATAGCGGCGTTACCGCATCTTTAATGTGCCCGAGCCCAAAATGAACGCGCGTGCATATTCCCGAACGCGCGTGCATATTCCCGAAAATGGTGCCACTTTTTCCTCCCTTTGATTTTGGTCGCAATTCTTCATCGTAGGCATTCCTCTAGACATAGCAAATACAGTAGATAGAAATTCCAGCATCAATTCGCCCGAAGAATAGCGGCGTTACCGCATCTTTAATGTGCCCGAGCCCAAAATGAACGCGCGTGCATATTCCCCGCAGAAAATGGTGCCACTTTTTCCTCCCTTTGATTTTGGTCGCAATTCTTCATCGTAGGCATTCCTCTAGACATAGCAAATACAGTAGATAGAAATTCCAGCATCAATTCCCGAAGAATAGCGGCGTTACCGCATCTTTAATGTGCCCGAGCCCAAAATGAACGCGCGTGCATATTCCCGCGCATATTCCCTCTAGCGCAAATAAAATGGTGCCACTTTTTCCTCCCTTTGATTTTGGTCGCAATTCTTCATCGTAGGCATTCCTCTAGACATAGCAAATACAGTAGATAGAAATTCCAGCATCAATTCCCGAAGAATAGCGGCGTTACCGCATCTTTAATGTGCCCGAGCCCAAAATGAACGCGCGTGCATATTCCCGCAGAAAATGGTGCCACTTTTTCCTCCCTTTGATTTTGGTCGCAATTCTTCATCGTAGGCATTCCTCTAGACATAGCAAATACAGTAGATAGAAATTCCAGCATCAATTCCCGAAGAATAGCGGCGTTACCGCATCTTTAATGTGCCCGAGCCCAAAATGAACGCGCGTGCATATTCCCCGCAACGAAAAAAATGGTGCCACTTTTTCCTCCCTTTGATTTTGGTCGCAATTCTTCATCGTAGGCATTCCTCTAGACATAGCAAATACAGTAGATAGAAATTCCAGCATCAATTCCCGAAGAATAGCGGCGTTACCGCATCTTTAATGTGCCCGAGCCCAAAATGAACGCGCGTGCATATTCCCGCGCAAAAATGGTGCCACTTTTTCCTCCCTTTGATTTTGGTCGCAATTCTTCATCGTAGGCATTCCTCTAGACATAGCAAATACAGTAGATAGAAATTCCAGCATCAATGCCCGAAGAATAGCGGCGTTACCGCATCTTTAATGTGCCCGAGCCCAAAATGAACGCGCGTGCATATTCCTGCAGAAAATGGTGCCACTTTTTCCTCCCTTTGATTTTGGTCGCAATTCTTCATCGTAGGCATTCCTCTAGACATAGCAAATACAGTAGATAGAAATTCCAGCATCAATGCCCGAAGAATAGCGGCGTTACCGCATCTTTAATGTGCCCGAGCCCAAAATGAACGCGCGTGCATATTCCTGCAGAAAATGGTGCCACTTTTTCCTCCCTTTGATTTTGGTCGCAATTCTTCATCGTAGGCATTCCTCTAGACATAGCAAATACAGTAGATAGAAATTCCAGCATCAATTCCCGAAGAATAGCGGCGTTACCGCATCTTTAATGTGCCCGAGCCCAAAATGAACGCGCGTGCATATTCCTCGCAAAAATGGTGCCACTTTTTCCTCCCTTTGATTTTGGTCGCAATTCTTCATCGTAGGCATTCCTCTAGACATAGCAAATACAGTAGATAGAAATTCCAGCATCAACGCCCGAATAATAGCGGCGTTACCGCATCTTTAATGTGCCCGAGCCCAAAATGAACGCGCGTGCATATTCCTCCAGAAAATGGTGCCACTTTTTCCTCCCTTTGATTTTGGTCGCAATTCTTCATCGTAGGCATTCCTCTAGACATAGCAAATACAGTAGATAGAAATTCCAGCATCAATTCCGAAGAATAGCGGCGTTACCGCATCTTTAATGTGCCCGAGCCCAAAATGAACGCGCGTGCATATTCCTCCAGAAAATGGTGCCACTTTTTCCTCCCTTTGATTTTGGTCGCAATTCTTCATCGTAGGCATTCCTCTAGACATAGCAAATACAGTAGATAGAAATTCCAGCATCAACGCCCGAATAATAGCGGCGTTACCGCATCTTTAATGTGCCCGAGCCCAAAATGAACGCGCGTGCATATTCCCGCAGAAAATGGTGCCACTTTTTCCTCCCTTTGATTTTGGTCGCAATTCTTCATCGTAGGCATTCCTCTAGACACAAGCAAATACAGTAGATAGAAATTCCAGCATCAATTCCCGAAGAATAGCGGCGTTACCGCATCTTTAATGTGCCCGAGCCCAAAATGAACGCGCGTGCATATTCCCGCAGAAAATGGTGCCACTTTTTCCTCCCTTTGATTTTGGTCGCAATTCTTCATCGTAGGCATTCCTCTAGACATAGCAAATACAGTAGATAGAAATTCCAGCATCAATTCCGAAGAATAGCGGCGTTACCGCATCTTTAATGTGCCAGAGCCCAAAATGAACGCGCGTGCATATTCCTGCAGAAAAATGGTGCCACTTTTTCCTCCCTTTGATTTTGGTCGCAATTCTTCATCGTAGGCATTCCTCTAGACATAGCAAATACAGTAGATAAAAATTCCAGCGTCAACGCCCGAAGAATAGCGGCGTTACCGCATCTTTAATGTGCCCGAGCCCAAAATGAACGCGCGTGCATATTCCCCGCAAAAATGGTGCCACTTTTTCCTCCCTTTGATTTTGGTCGCAATTCTTCATCGTAGGCATTCCTCTAGACATAGCAAATACAGTAGATAGAAATTCCAGCATCAATTCCCGAAGAATAGCGGCGTTACCGCATCTTTAATGTGCCCGAGCCCAAAATGAACGCGCGTGCATATTCCTCCTGAAAATGGTGCCACTTTTTCCTCCCTTTGATTTTGGTCGCAATTCTTCATCGTAGGCATTCCTCTAGACATAGCAAATACAGTAGATAGAAATTCCAGCATCAATTCCCGAAGAATAGCGGCGTTACCGCATCTTTAATGTGCCCGAGCCCAAAATGAACGCGCGTGCATATTCCCGCAGAAAAATGGTGCCACTTTTTCCTCCCTTTGATTTTGGTCGCAATTCTTCATCGTAGGCATTCCTCTAGACATAGCAAATACAGTAGATAGAAATTCCAGCATCAATTCCCGAAGAATAGCGGCGTTACCGCATCTTTAATGTGCCCGAGCCCAAAATGAACGCGCGTGCATATTCCTGCAGAAAATGGTGCCACTTTTTCCTCCCTTTGATTTTGGTCGCAATTCTTCATCGTAGGCATTCCTCTAGACATAGCAAATACAGTAGATAGAAATTCCAGCATCAATTCGCCCGAAGAATAGCGGCGTTACCGCATCTTTAATGTGCCCGAGCCCAAAATGAACGCGCGTGCATATTCCCGCAGAAAATGGTGCCACTTTTTCCTCCCTTTGATTTTGGTCGCAATTCTTCATCGTAGGCATTCCTCTAGACATAGCAAATACAGTAGATAGAAATTCCAGCATCAATTCCCGAAGAATAGCGGCGTTACCGCATCTTTAATGTGCCCGAGCCCAAAATGAACGCGCGTGCATATTCCTGCAAAAATGGTGCCACTTTTTCCTCCCTTTGATTTTGGTCGCAATTCTTCATCGTAGGCATTCCTCTAGACATAGCAAATACAGTAGATAGAAATTCCAGCATCAACGCCCGAAGAATAGCGGCGTTACCGCATCTTTAATGTGCCCGAGCCCAAAATGAACGCGCGTGCATATTCCTGCAGAAAATGGTGCCACTTTTTCCTCCCTTTGATTTTGGTCGCAATTCTTCATCGTAGGCATTCCTCTAGACATAGCAAATACAGTAGATAGAAATTCCAGCATCAATTCCCCAAGAATAGCGGCGTTACCGCATCTTTAATGTGCCCGAGCCCAAAATGAACGCGCGTGCATATTCCCGCAGAAAATGGTGCCACTTTTTCCTCCCTTTGATTTTGGTCGCAATTCTTCATCGTAGGCATTCCTCTAGACATAGCAAATACAGTAGATAGAAATTCCAGCATCAATTCCCGAAGAATAGCGGCGTTACCGCATCTTTAATGTGCCCGAGCCCAAAATGAACGCGCGTGCATATTCCTGCAGAAAATGGTGCCACTTTTTCCTCCCTTTGATTTTGGTCGCAATTCTTCATCGTAGGCATTCCTCTAGACATAGCAAATACAGTAGATAGAAATTCCAGCATCAATGCCCGAAGAATAGCGGCGTTACCGCATCTTTAATGTGCCCGAGCCCAAAATGAACGCGCGTGCATATTCCTTCAGAAAATGGTGCCACTTTTTCCTCCCTTTGATTTTGGTCGCAATTCTTCATCGTAGGCATTCCTCTAGACATAGCAAATACAGTAGTAGAAATTCCAGCATCAATACTCGAAGAATAGCGGCGTTACCGCATCTTTAATGTGCTAGAGCCCAAAATGAACGCGCGTGCATATTCCTGCAGAAAATGGTGCCACTTTTTCCTCCCTTTGATTTTGGTCGCAATTCTTCATCGTAGGCATTCCTCTAGACATAGCAAATACAGTAGATAGAAATTCCAGCATCAACGCCCGAAGAATAGCGGCGTTACCGCATCTTTAATGTGCCCGAGCCCAAAATGAACGCGCGTGCATATTCCTGCAGAAAATGGTGCCACTTTTTCCTCCCTTTGATTTTGGTCGCAATTCTTCATCGTAGGCATTCCTCCAGACATAGCAAATACAGTAGATAGAAATTCCAGCATCAACGCTCGAAGAATAGCGGCGTTACCGCATCTTTAATGTGCCCGAGCCCAAAATGAACGCGCGTGCATATTCCTGCAGAAAATGGTGCCACTTTTTCCTCCCTTTGATTTTGGTCGCAATTCTTCATCGTAGGCATTCCTCTAGACATAGCAAATACAGTAGATAGAAATTCCAGCATCAATTCCCGAAGAATAGCGGCGTTACCGCATCTTTAATGTGCCCGAGCCCAAAATGAACGCGCGTGCATATTCCCGCAAAAATGGTGCCACTTTTTCCTCCCTTTGATTTTGGTCGCAATTCTTCATCGTAGGCATTCCTCTAGACATAGCAAATACAGTAGATAGAAATTCCAGCATCAATTCCCGAAGAATAGCGGCGTTACCGCATCTTTAATGTGCCCGAGCCCAAAATGAACGCGCGTGCATATTCCTGCGAGAAAATGGTGCCACTTTTTCCTCCCTTTGATTTTGGTCGCAATTCTTCATCGTAGGCATTCCTCTAGACATAGCAAATACAGTAGATAGAAATTCCAGCATCAATTCCCGAAGAATAGCGGCGTTACCGCATCTTTAATGTGCCCGAGCCCAAAATGAACGCGCGTGCATATTCCTGCAGAAAATGGTGCCACTTTTTCCTCCCTTTGATTTTGGTCGCAATTCTTCATCGTAGGCATTCCTCTAGACATAGCAAATACAGTAGATAGAAATTCCAGCATCAATTCCCGAAGAATAGCGGCGTTACCGCATCTTTAATGTGCCCGAGCCCAAAATGAACGCGCGTGCATATTCCTGCAAAAATGGTGCCACTTTTTCCTCCCTTTGATTTTGGTCGCAATTCTTCATCGTAGGCATTCCTCTAGACATAGCAAATACAGTAGATAGAAATTCCAGCATCAATTCCCCAAGAATAGCGGCGTTACCGCATCTTTAATGTGCCCAGGCCCAAAATGAACGCGCGTGCATTTCCTGGTGCCACTTTTTCCTCCCTTTGATTTTGAAAATGGGTGCCACTTTTTCCTCCCTTTGATTTTGGTCGCAATTCTTCATCGTAGGCATTCCTCTAGACATAGCAAATACAGTAGATAGAAATTCCAGCATCAATTCCCGAAGAATAGCGGCGTTACCGCATCTTTAATGTGCCCGAGCCCAAAATGAACGCGCGTGCATATTCCCGCAGAAAAATGGTGCCACTTTTTCCTCCCTTTGATTTTGGTCGCAATTCTTCATCGTAGGCATTCCTCTAGACATAGCAAATACAGTAGATAGAAATTCCAGCATCAATTCCCGAAGAATAGCGGCGTTACCGCATCTTTAATGTGCCCGAGCCCAAAATGAACGCGCGTGCATATTCCTCCAGAAAATGGTGCCACTTTTTCCTCCCTTTGATTTTGGTCGCAATTCTTCATCGTAGGCATTCCTCTAGACATAGCAAATACAGTAGATAGAAATTCCAGCA
>CM024650.1:20118781-20295101 GCA_014182695.1 Eucalyptus albens
CAAAATGACAGGAATTTCCTTATATTCAGCTGTTATCTTAAAATCACAATCCCCTACTTGCTAGGATCAAAGAATAGATTGTAGCCATCATACATGTTGCAGTTTTCACATGTTTAAAGAGTTTATATGCTTTATATACGTATATCTCCCTCCTCTTATAAAGTCAAATTTCTGAGTTAGATATTCTAACACTATACATGTCTAGAAGAGTAGAACCTAGAAGAAAATTAGTGATTGCAGGATGAGAGAAGTCGAATATTGCGATCTTGCAAACAAGAAGCGAAATCGTACCTTTCAACGGATTCATGGCTGGAGCGGCAAGCGAAGAGGAGTGGCGGCTCCGGCTGTCCTGCTGAGCACGACTTTCGTCCCTTGAGCAGGAGCGTTCGTTATATACTGCGCAAAAGAACGCTAGTAGCTTGCAAAGTAAAGGGGCAAAAAACGGGAAACGACACTTTCTCTGCCCGCACGTGGTGTCGAGTGGTAAGACGACAGTAGTCCGTCCACCTAATACAACATGTGTGTTGTCCGATGTACTGACATCGATCCCCACCCCATTAATTTTCCCCATCTGACACAGATCTGCATCGGTTCTTGAGTACCGAACACTATGACTGGCCGCTTTCGTCCGCCCGTCCTGACGCGTCGAAGGTTGCAAACTCGTCGGAACTCTCTCGCCGAGGGTCTGTATATCTCGTTCGACGGTCATAACTCGTCATCAGTCGAATCGACCGTCGTGGCTTTGCCTTGGCTTGTCAAGATATAGTTCTCTCGAGTAGAAAATATACTCACGAGGTGTAGCCACGAAGTGTAGCGTAAACACGAGAGAAAAATTGGGACAGTGCTATAGTTTCGTGGGAGTATCTTTTTTTTTCCCCCGCATTTCTAACTTTTTGTGCCCCTTATCTAGTGGAGCACACGTGTCACACCGTGACAGATTTAGGAGTAAATATACGTAGTAACACTGGGTGGATGTAATGAATCTTGAATCGAGAACAATGCTGACATGGGGGCTAATTCACCAAACTAATTTGGCAAATTGACGTGATAACTTTTACTTGACGTTGAATTTGATTTACATGTCTCATGCTATATTTTAAAAATAGAAGAATGGTCTTAAAACTAAATACGCATGCAAGATGTAATTAGGAAGTGTAAATATGCCAAATGGGCATAGTTCCACTTGCACTGTATGAAGACATTGAAAGAAAGTGATAGGTTTTACTATTTTCGTATACAAATAGCTTTAAAATTTCGATATTCCTCTCTTCCTTCTAACTGTCTCCACTGCGCATAAATCTAAATATTAATTTACATAAGGGTTGTTGGTCCATAAACACCTTTATAAGGATTTTTTTTTATACCCTTACTTTTATTTTTAACTTTATACAAATATGATTTCACAAAATATAAATAATTTTAAAAATCTTTCTCCAAAAAATCATCGTTTGTATTGCTAACAAATATAAACGAATGAAAAATGTTCTCACCATTCATAAAAATATTTTAGATATAAATTGTAATTGGTAATGTAAATATTATTTAACACTAACAAGTGACATAGAAAACAGGCGATGCGTTTGTTTAATTTTAATGAGCCGACGAGGAGAGTGAATCTCGCCATATTCAACTTCCAGATCACGTGAATTGCCATGTGATTAGACAGTAAGAATCACATGGTGATGACGTAAGTGGCATGACACCAGCGGGACAGAAGAGCAGCGAATATTTAAAGGGAAAGAAATATAGATAGAGGACAAATTTACAGTCGGTGCACTGACAGAAGGCAACGTGGAGGAAGCTTCCAAGTTGGTGCATGGAGTGGAGGGGAAACGAGGTGTTAAAAATTAAGAATACATATTTCAACTGTAATTAGTTATTTGAGCCTTTCAGCAACATTCACCTATCAATTTGAGTCCATCATTTTGGAATTAAAAACGGGAGACCAGAAGGAATATTTTTTCATGAATTTTATGATATAGATTTGATAAATTAGTCTTAATTATTAGTATAAATGTAAATAAGAATTGTCAAACCTTTTTATTTAGAGTTAATATCACAAAAAACCTTACATTGGTATACTTTTGATAAATTTGTCATAAACTACTTTTTGACAATAAAGAACTCAAATAGGCACATTTGTAATAAATTTATCCTCAATTAGTTTCTTTTATATTGAATTAATATCACAAAAAGTCATAACTTAGTACACTCGTCAATTGTCACATATTATCTAACTCAACAATTTGATGGAAACGGAAACTAATGGATGGTAAATTTATCATAAATGTATTAATTTGGAGTTTTAAAAAATTAATTTGAAATAAATTTGTTATCTAATCCATGAATGAAACCTAACAAAAAAGAAAAAAAGTGAACACGGAGTTGAGGATTGAAGTAGCTTGCCTAAAAATTTTTCATGACATGAACCCTTTTATTTATATTGTTACCAATTTTTTTCAAGATGCAAGGATGGCCTCCAAAGTTGGGCTAGGAAGATCCGAACCTTCAGAGGACACTCCTTTCCTTAGTCACTACGGTCTTGCAAAACCCATTCAACAAGAAAGTCAACGCGAATATAATGCGGGGTGGGAGGTTGTCTTTATCTTTAGACAAGGTATAAAAATATGAAGAATAATTTCAATTTGATCCAAAAAGATTTCAAATTCAAAATATAGGATTTGATTTGGCTCATGAGAAGGAAACGGGAAAACTACTAGAAAAAAGTTTATAAACCTATTTAAACTCGTACCAAATCAGTTTCCTCAACTTTTTAACTATGTTAATTAAGTACTAAATATTTTCATGATTTGTCAATATAGTCATTTCGACTAATTTCTGCCACAAATTGAGGATGTAAATACTAGTCATTTTATGTAATATGGTCGGCGTTGATATACAATATTAATAATATTTAAAAAAAAAAATCTGAATTATATAGGGCTTAGAAAGAAACGTGCTGAATAATGGAAATATCAAGTGAAAGAAAGATGAAAGGGAGTGCAACAATTCGAACTCTTATCTTGGTTCTTATATACTATATATATTGCAATTTCAACAGAGTTGCTGGATCTGAGCACGCATTACACATCACTAAGGAAGTGTTCGTTTTTCGGCCACCCTCTTAACCTGTGAAATGTGGTGAGAATGGTTGATTAAACAAAATAGAAAGGGAAGAAGACGACGACTTGTCTTTCCCGGTCAGCTAATACGACGAACTTACATGTCGCCCTGTCTAGCTGGCTTGTTGCATATTTCTAATCGGCTACTAGTTTGGAGGTAAGAATAAAATAATTAATTGCTTATGCATTCCAAAAATATTGATCGGTCTTTTACACCACATGGACCATCGAAAGTATTGGCCACCCGATGAGAGCCATATGATCGATGGTTCTAGGTGATCTTTGGCCCATAGGCAAAAGAAGAATCATCTAGAGGTCTCAAACACAGACACCACATAAGTAGAAATAGATCTGCATTTCTTGAGGTAATAACAATGAGCTCATGATGAGGGTGGTGGCGGGCTGAGGGTAAATCTCTAGAAATTGGTTTGATCCAAATTAACTAATTTGATTTGTTTCTATACAATACAAATCTAGTGCCATACTTGATCCAACCCTTTTTACTAAAGCACTTCCATATTTTTCCAAATGTAGGAAAACCCATACCCAAGCTAAGATTATAGTGCAAAGTGAGCGAGCACGAAATCAAACGGGGGTGAGAGAGGGTTATAAATGTGAGTTCGGTTTAAGAAATTTGTAAACCCTTTTAATACCCATATTATAATCCATTTATAATCCATTTACTGAATACAACTAAATTATATTAAAACCTAGCCAATCAAATATGGGTTAAAAAACATTTTGACTGGTCTAGCTAAGGGTAGAAGGTGACGAGACAATGAAGTGAGAGTTGGATGTGGCAAGAAGAGTAGAAAAAGGATGAAAACAAAAAATAGTGGCGTTGTATTAAGAAAAGCTCTCTAAACACATAGGAACACAAACACAGATGCTCAACTGCTTGCCATGAAACACTCCACAAGCCTCAGACTTTGGCCTATACATGTTGTAACCTAGAGCAACGCACACATAGATAGTGGGATTTAAGTAGCTTATCGTTACATCAAGAACATTCAACATTTTTACCTCAAGCTGACTTGTCAAAGATAACTCCACTGATAATAGATTCCACTTGGACACCACAACAAATAGCTCCACTCCACTAGCAATGGACACTGCCTGGATACCTATGGCCTATACAGGTGCCTGGATATTCTTTGGCTAAATCCAGACCTTTCGAACGTATACACTGCTCATCCCCTGACAACGACTGTAGAAAATTAATCGATCGGACATAGACTTATTGTAAGACGCAAAATCAGTATTAATTTTTGCAATTTTTATTAATTTTAGTGCTAAACGTTTACGCAAAATCCAAATATAATCCACGCATTTCATATCTAACACAATGCAAACTTCCATCTTTCACAATGGAAGCACGGTTTCGAGGTCCAGATAAAATGCATTCAATTCACACAAGAAGCACCTGCAAATGGAAAACGAACTGGGCTACATCTCTGCACTCCAACCTCGATATCATCGACATACTAGTCTACTTCCCAAACATATCGACGAGCGATCTAGTGTTACATTAAGTAAAAATCATTTTAATCTTCTGCGACGACATTAGTGATGACACTCAATTTGGATGCAACCGTACAACATTACACCCGTAAACATGAAAAGCAGCAGCAGTGCCCCATGATATTTGATGTGGCGAGGTTTTATTTTCGCTAGGCTGCACCGTCGCTGAGGCTCTTGTTGCGAATTGCCACCACCACTCTCATGTGAACAAGGTGCTTCCGTTGCTGTCCAGCTCTTCGTGGTAAACATCAAAGATCGCAACGAACGCGAATATGGAAACCAGTAAAGAGAGGACCCACGGAATCCATTTCTTTACACTTGATCGTCGTCGAAACATAACTAAAATCACGCTCTGGAAGAGAATAGAAATTTGTGAACTGGAGAGTGCTATGATGAGGTTCGCAATACGCTCTTCTACCTTACTATTAGCTTTTTAAAATTCCTGGCGAAATACTTGTGCACATTTCGCTCTCTTTGATGGGCGTTTGTGATGGGAGAACGGTAACACAATATCGAATCAACGCATTTTTTTGTGTAAACCTAATAGGAATCAATATAGTAGAAAAATAACCAAGCACGCGAACACAATTTTTTTACGTGAAAACCTCCTCAATGTGAGATAAAAAACCACGGGACCGGAGTCCACCTGAAAAATCTTCACTATCAATAAAATTGTTCTTCTCTAGTAAATACTAGAGGTACATAGCAGCAAACACCTCAAGAACATAATTCTTGGCAATACACATGAACTTCACAAGAGATCAAGGATAAATCTGACCAAAAATGCAGGTTTTGATCAATCCACGAAAAACCTGATGTATGGAGCTTCAAACGAAAATCAAACCGTTCAGATTCGATAAAATTGCGCCACGAACATGCTGACAAAATTTCAGCTCAATCGGACCATGAATCGACCTCCAATGCTAGCTTGATGTAAATCAGATATTGCCCTAAACCCCAGATTTTCTGCTTTCTCTTTTCTCTTGTTACTTGTTTCTTTTTCGCTGCTACCTCTTTTTATATAAATAGTGAGAAACCATATTTCCTCATATAACTTATTATATGGGCTCAAGCCCTTTTTGGCCTCAACTCATTGGGCTTCCTCCACATGGAGTGAACCCAGCTAACAAATCTCCCCTCACGACAATGTGGAGGGATTCACCATCCCTGCTATCAAACGGCAATGTTCAAGCTTCTCTCTTGGTAGAGTCTTCGTCATCATATCGGAGCCATTATGATCCGTATGAATTTTCTCAAGTTCCAACAACTTTTCATCTAGAACATCCCTTATCCAATGATATCTAACATCAATATGTTTCGATCTAGAATGAAAAGATGAATTCTTACCAAGATGAATTGCGCTTTGATTATCACAAAATAGCACATACCTCTTTTGCTTGAACCCAAGTTCTTCTAAGAACTTCTTCATCCATAGCATCTCTTTACTAGCTTCAGTGTTGCAATAAATTCAGCTTCGGTTGTAGAAAGTGCAATACACTTCTGCAATCTTGACTTCCATGATATAAGTCCACCAGTAAAAGAAATCGAATAACTAGAAGTAGATTTACGAGTATCAATATCTCCCCGCCAAGTCGGAATCTGTGTATCCAACTAACTCAAGTTTCCCGGTCCCGAAACTGAGTTTCAAATTTGAAGTTCCCCGAAGATACCTCATAATCCACTTCACTGCATTCCAAAGGCTCTCTCGCCTGGATTTGACAAATAGCGACTAACAACGCCAACCGCATGCGCCAAGTCCGGGCGTGTACATACCATCGCATACATTAAGCTTCCTACAGCTGAAGCATATGGAACACTTTCCATATCTTTCTTTTCTTTATCAGTTGTAGGACTTTGCATCATATTTAACTTAAAGTGGGTAGCAAGAGGAATACTAACCACTTTAGCCTTGTCCATGTAAAATTTCTGAAGGATCTTCTCGATATATTTCTCTTGCGATAAAATAACTTTTTAGCATCTCTGTCTCGGGTAATTCTAATGCCAAGAATCTGCTTCGCCGAGCCCAAGTCTTTCATGGCAAAAGACTTGCTCAATTGTTTCTTCAATAACTCAATTCTTGAAGCATTCTTGCCAACAATCAGCATATCATCAACATAAAGCAAGAGAATAATAAAGTCATCATCAGAAAATTTTTGGACAAACACACAGTTATCCGAGGAAGTCTTCTTATAGCCCTGTTCTGTCATAACTGACGCAAATTTCTTATACCACTGTCTCGGTGCTTGTTTTAGGCCATAGAGACTTTTCTTCAATTTGCACACATAATCCTCTTTCCCTTTCACTTTGAAACCCTCAAGTTGTTCCATGTATATCTCTTCCTCCAAGTCACCATGTAGGAAGGCTGTTTTAACATCCATTTGCTCAATTTCTAAATCTAGGCTAGCTACCAAGCCTAGTACCACACGGATAGAAGACATTTTTACTACCGGAGAAAATATATCATCAAAATCAATACCCTTTCTCTGACCGAATCCCTTAACAACCAATCTAGCTTTGTACCGTGATTGTAAAGTATGTTCATCTTACTTCAACCTATATACCCACTTGTTATTCAAAGCTCTTTTACCTTTAGGTAACTTCACCAACTCAAAAGTATGATTATCATAAAGTGACTGCATCTCATCTTGCATAGCATCGAACCAATTGTTTTTGTACTCATCTTTTATTGCTTCTGCATAGCACTCTGGTTCACCTGGATCAATCAATAATACATACTCATCTTCAAAATACCTTATGGAAGGTTGTCGATCTCTAATGGATCTCTGGACTGGAACATCCAATGAAACATCTAATTGAGCCTCCAGTTCAAGAATAATATTATTTGTTTCAACATGTTCAGGAACATGTACGTTATTTGGAACATTGACTTCTTGCTGCTCTTCATCAACCTGTGTAGAAATATTTGTAAGAGGAACTGGATCCAAATCAATCAAATTATCACTAACCTGTGGTGTTGAAATCATCTCTACTTTCTCAATATCCTCTATTGTTTGATCTTCCATAAACACAACGTCTCTGCTTCTTACAATTTTCTTTTCAAGTGGATCATAAAATTTGTAGCCAAGCATATCCTGTCCATAACCAATAAATATGCACTGTCGTGTTTTCACATCAAGTTTAGACCTCTCATCTTTGGGAATATGCACAAATGCTTTGCACCCAAATACACGCAAATAATCATAAGAAACTTCTTTGCCTGTCCAAACTCTATTAGGAACATCAAACTCTAAAGGAACGCATGGAGTAAGATTTAATATATGCACAACTGTACTCAAAGCCTCACCCCAAAAGGATCCAGGTAGCTTTGACTGTGAAAGTAAGCATCTTACCCTTTCAACCAATGTTCTGTTCATTCTCTCAGCTAAGCCATTTAACCGAGGCGTCTTGGGAGGTGTCTTTTGATGTCGAATACCTTGTTGTCTGCAATATTCATCAAAAGGTCCAATATACTCTCCCCCGTTATCAGTTATGATACATTTCAATTTCTTTCCGGTCTGTCTCTCAACTGAAGCCTGAAATTGCTTAGAAGCATCTAACACTTGATTTTTAGTTTTCAAGGTATAAATCCAAATTTTCCTTGAAAAATCATCTATAAAAGTAACAAAATAAAGAGAGCCACCAAGTGATTTTGTTTTCATAGGACCGCAAACATCAGAATGCACTAAATCCAATATACCTGACTTTCTTGAAGGAGGGGTGCTTTTAAATGCAACTTTGTTCTGTTTTCTTGCTAAACAGTGAGCACACTTCTTTAGCGCTGAACTTTTCAATCCTGAAATGAGCTTCTTCTTGGACAATATTGACAAACCCTTCTCACTGATGTGACTGAGCCTCTTATGCCATAACTCAGCTGCATCTTCGCTATCTACTGCATTAATTTTGTCTGTAGACAACTTTGCCTGCATAATGTATAACGAAGAATATTTTTCACCTCTAGCCACAACAAGAGAACCTTTGGTAAGTTTCCATTGACCATTACCAAGGTGCTGCAATACCCCTCATCATCCAACTTACCTGTAGAAATCAAATTCAAGCGGATATCAAGTATATGTTTAACATTATTCAATACTAACCTTGTGCCATTGCTGGTTTCTAGGCACATATCACCGATGCCTATAGCTTGAGCTAGTCCATTGTTTCCCATCTTCACAGATCCAAAGTCACCTGACTTGTATGATGTAAAGAAATCTCTACGAGATGTAGCATGAACGGATGCACCACTATCAATTACCCAATTGGTCTCATGAGAAACAAAATTCACCACATCACCATCAAAAATAGTGAGAAAGTCTTCTTTAAGTGCAGCAACACGATTGTCATCACTGTCATTATCACTTATCTTCTCTTTACCTTTCTCCTTTTGTTTCTCCCTTTTTAACTGGTGACAAAACCTCTGAATATGTCCTTTCTGATGGCAATAATGGCACTCAACATTGGCAAATTTATTATACTTACCTCTGCTTTTGTCTAGACTTTTATCTCTATTTCTCGGACCTCGAGACTCACTTCTCCCCCTTTTCTCAACAACCAAGGCATCAGAATGTGAAGAGGATGATCCCTGTGTCTTCCTTCTCATCTCTTCATTCAAAATACTACTCTTGGCTAAATCCATGGTAATCGTACCATCCGGGGCAGAGTTAGACAAAGATGTTCGAAACGTCTCCCATGAGTCCGGCAAAGTACCAAGCAACCATAATGCTTGTATCTCATCATCAAACTTGATTCCCATCGCAGCCAACTGATTTATAATTCCTTGAAAAGAATTTAAATGATTAGTCAAACGAGTACCATCATGATATCTCGAGCCATCATCTGTTTTATCAAAAATAACTTATTATTCCCTAGTCTTTCGAGCATATAACTGTTCGAGCTTATCCCATAAACTGCGTGCATGTGTTTCCTCAATAATATGGTTCAAAACATTATCATCTACCCATTGCCTGATATAACCACACACTTGACGATGAAATATAGACCATTCAACATCGGTTTTATTCTCTGGTTTCTCCTCAAAAATACAGGCAAATAAAAATCTTTTACATATAAAAGATCTTCCATCTTTCCTTTCCAAATATGATAATTCGAACCATTCAGTGTAACCATTCTACTCATATTCGTTTCCATTGTTTAACACAAGGCAGAAAAATCAAGCAATAACCTGATGCTCTGATACCACTCTGATGGGAGAACGGTAATAATTCGAACAATATCGAATCAACGCAGCGGAATAAAATAATCTCCCCTCTTGTGTAAACCTAATAGGAATCAATATAGTAGAGTAAAATAACCAAGCACGCGAACACAAGATGATTTTTTTACGTGGAAAACCTCCTCAATGTGAGGAGATAAAAAACCACGGGACCGGAGTCCACCTGAAAAATCTTCACTATCAATAAAATTGTTCTTCTCTAGTAAATACTAGAGGTACATAGTAGCAAACACCTCAAGAACATAATTCTTAGCAATACACATGAATTTCACAAGAGATCAAGGATAAATCTGACCAAAAATGCAGGTTTTGATCAATCCACGAAAAACCTGATGTATGGAGCTTCAAACGAAAATCAAACCGTTCAGATTCGATAAAATTGCGCCACGAACATGCTGACAAAATTTTAGCTCAATCGGACCACGAATCGACCTCCAATGCTAGCTTGATGTAAATCAGATATTGCCCCAAACCCCAGATTTTCTGCTTTCTCTTTTTCTCTTGTTATCGTTTCCTTTTCTGCTACCTTTTTTATATAAATAGTGAGAAACCATATTTCCTCATATAACTTATTATATGGGCTCAAGCCCTTTTTGGGCTTGCAACTCATTGGGCTTCCTCCACATAGGAGTGAACCCAGCTAACGCTTTGTGTAGGGCTTGGGAGTAACGAGCGACGAGGGGGAAAAAAAAAAGGAAAGAGCGTCCTAAATTCCTTCATGGTGCATACCGGCATATATATAGGTTGGAACACCCATGTGTACGTTCTACTAAATAACGTCTAGCTATCCCCGTTCTACGTTCTGAGAGGAAGTCTTTTTAAACTTATAGAAATTAGGTTTCTAGAAATATGGGCCAGTATTGATCAAGGAACGTACGTAATGCGTCTTTCAGCTCATTGCCTTCGGTTTTCAATTTTCTATTCACAACCGGAGACAAATTTGAGTGGATTCGAAACAAGAAGTAATCGAAGATTGTGTTAGTAAAGCAAGAGGAGAATGTTCTTCGTCTAGGGTTTTATTCACAGTCTAATATCGATACCAGAAAAAATAAATGTCAATTTACCTATTTTCTTGACACAAAGTTCGCCCCTTTTTCTCCGGCAATCGATAAATAGCTACCCCGCTTTCGTGGCGGAATAATAAAAAAAAAAAAAAAACAATGTGATTGTAGAGGGTTCTTATCTGTTTGACAGTTTTATATACCTTGTTATTATGCATACATGTACATATAAAAGGTGTGTTTCCTTTGTATTGATTCCTTAATCCTGAGAAACAAATCTCCGATTAATGTTGTCCTCTTACATTTTTGTGTATTATGTACTAATTTTACCATATGCTTGATTGTAGTATCAAATGGATCACGCTATCTTTCACAAGATCACAAGTTTGGGTTATGTGGTAAGAGAAACTCTATGCTTGTGTTTTATGCATTTGCTAGTTACAGGATTCTTGATTTTTGGCACGTTGATAGTGCTATGATCACCGGCTTGTACATCAATATCAAATAGAATCTTTAGTATCAAGTGTGAGACATAATGCCCACAAGGGTATTTACCCTAACTGCCTTTCCTTGCTTTTTTTCTTCTTAAAGAAAAGATCTACTTTGGTTTTTTTAATTTTTTTTCTATGAGAACTTACTCTTAGGCTTGTTTAAATCTATTGCCTAACAGAGTGATTTATCTCACTTTTTTGCTATTTTCAGTAATAAGATTTCATTGAGCTACGTCATGCTTCCTCCCGAGTATGGCGCTCGAATGCAAAGTCAAATTGGCAATGGTTTTCCCCTTTTTCACCCCAGCATCGCCTACCTAAAATTTACGAGTCCAATCTGTCATTCTTGGGTTTCGACATTCAGATCCAAAAGCCAAAAGTCAACTTGAGAAAACATCGTGAATATTATTTTCTAACATAGCAAAACCAACATTTAATGAATCCGATCTCTCATTCTTGGGTTTCAATTTTTCATTTTCCACGAAGAGCGCAAGAATCTTTGGCGAATTAGCTGGAGTTTACTTTTCAGAGGGAATCCCTATATTAATTACCCATAAGGTCTTCCCTAGTAGCCTGTACAACGGGCCATGTGCACATTCTGCTCTCTAGACAGCTGAAGAAGGAGTGGGGCTTGAAAAAGCAATTTCCCGTCACGGCGACAGAAGAATGGTTCGGGTCCTGAAATAGCAATTTCCCGTCACGGCGACAGAAGAATAGTTCGGGTCCGAGACAAACCACTGATTACTCCAACAGGCGACCGAAGAATGGTTCGGGTCCTAGAGAAGCAATCTCCCGTCAAGGCGACCGAAGAAAGGTTCGGGTCCTAGACAAATCATTGATTATTTTAACAGGCGACCGAAGAATGGTTCGGGTCCTGGAGAAGCCATTTCCCGTCACGGCGACCGAAGAATGGTTCAGGTCCAAGACAAACCACTGATTACTCCAACAGGCGACCGAAGAAAGGTTCGGGTCCTAGACAAATCATTGATTGTTTTAACAGGCGACCGAAGAATGGTTCGAGCCCTGGAAAAGCAACCTCCTTGTGTCACCAGGTAAGATGACGCCTTAATACTTGCTAAACTCGGGGTTCACACCCTATCTCACTCACTTCCGGTAAGTAACTAAAGGTATCTTCTTATCTGTCTTAATTTATGCAAAGTTATATTGCTCTTTTTACATAGGATAATAGGTCTCAAATAAAATATAATCTACTACGCATGTACGGGTAAAATTTAGGCATCAGTTTGTCTTTGAATGCAACCTCTGCGAGCTCACCTTCAAAGAGGCGCGGCTGTTGACGCCTAAAATTAGGCTTTATTTTATTATTACTTTTTTTATTTAATTTTCGGATAATAAACCAAAAAAAAGAAGAAACGAAAAAAAAAGCGAAAGCGGAATGGCAGCCCCCTCCCCGCGTGGGCCTTCGGCCCATTGTCGCCTCAAGCCCAGCCCCCTCCACGTCGTCTTCTTCCTTGCGCCATTGAGGAGCACGCGCGAGCAGGCGCGACGCCGAAGAAGCTTGAGCGAACGGTGGTCGCGTGCGGAGCAGAGGAACAGTTGGCATCGACAGGACGTGACCAGAGGAGGCGATGATGGCGGATGGGACGGCGGTCCAACCGGCAGGTCGAAGCCTTGCTGACCAGCCGCTCCCGCGCCTATAAATAGGCCCTCCATCCCGACGAAGAAGGGACACGAGAGAGGAGGGAGAGAGGTCAGCCGAAGCTCGAGGTCCCCAGAGACTTCGGGAGTTCGAGCGTAGGGTCGGCCGTGGCGTGGTGAGCTCGGAGGGGTCCCCGAGAGACTTTGGGAGTTCGCCGGCGAGCCCGAGGGAGAGGGAGGATAATCCGGCGCGGGTCCGGCCAAATCTGACCGTCCAGAGCCAATGTTGCCGCTGTTTCACCGTGGTTGTCACTTTGTCGTCCGTCCCTACCTTTGTTGCCGTTGCTCGTCTTCGCCGTTGCCACCTTCAACCGATCCAGCATCATTGTCGCCGCTGTCCCGTCATTACCGCCATAGGCCACCGCAGGTAAAAAGGGGTCGTCGTCGTCACCGCTGCCTCTGTTGCCGTCGCCGTCACCATCGCCTCTTCCCGTAGTCGAAGCGTTGTCGCCGCCTTTGTCACGCCATCGTCGCCGACGCCGCCGCCGCCGCAGCACCTCAACCTTCCCCTCTCCTGGCGCTGCGAATTGAGAACCCTAGGGTTCTAGATTTTTTGGGTTGCGGCCTCGGGTCGTCGGATCGGACTCGGGCTACGAGCCGAGTAGGGTTTCAAGGGGGCGACTGCGAGTCGGGTCGAAAGCCGGGCCGGATCCGGGTAGGGTTTCGCCGAGGGAGCGGGTCAGTGAACCGGGTCGTGGAGTGAGTGGTGGATCCGGGTCGTCGGGCCGGGCCGGGCGCCCCCAAACGCCCGGCCACGGCGTCGTTTTCAGTAAATAAAAAAAAAAAGGAAAAAAAAATCTGAGTCGGGCCCGTCCTCGTTCGGATCACTAGCCCGAGGGACCCAACCCGTGGATCCGACCCGGTCAATTTTTATATTATTTTAATATAAAATAATATTTTAAATAAATAAATAAATAAATAAATATTTTATTTCAAAAATGAAAAAATGTTAAAAAATGTTTTATTTTCCAAAAAAATCGAGAAAAATAAAAAATAATTTATTTTCCAAAAACATTTAAAAATATTTTAAAAATATTTTATTTTCCAAAAAATCAAAAAAAATAAAAATATTTCATATTTTTCAAAAAATCCCAAAAAATCCTTTTTGTGTTCAAAAAATTAGAAAATGACTCAAAAATGTTTTTCCTCCCAAAAATGCATGGAAAATCCCTCGAGCATACAAAAACCCCAAGGTTTAAACAAGATTAGGTACCGAAAGAGCATTAGTGATTAACTAGTGTAATCAAGTCCCCGATCCTAATTTCTCTGGTTGTGCAGGAGTGAGTATTTCTCCCGATACTTCACTTGGGTTTCTAATTAACCCACCCCAAATCGATTGGTGGCGACTCCATTTTAGAAATTGATTTACAGGTTAAAAACTCGAACCATTAAGTCGTGAATTGGTGGACTTGAGAGAGTCCGGGCTTAATAAATTCAGCCGAGCCATTAGCCTCCTTAGGCGCTCGTACCTGAATGCGGCGCCGGAAAAAAGGTCGCGACATACTAAATAACGTCTAGCTATCCCCATTCTACGTTCGAGAGGAAGTCTTTTTAAACTTATAGAAATTAGGGTTTCCAGAAATATGCGCCAGTATTGATCAAGGAACGTCCGTAATGCGTCTTTCAGCTCATTGCCTACGGTTTTCAATTTTCTATTCACAACCGGAGACAAATTTGAGTGGATTCGAAACAAGAAGTAATCGAAGAGTGTGTGAGTAAAGCAAGAGGAGAATGTTCTTCGTCTAGGGTTTTATTCACAGTCTAATATCGATACCAGGAAAAAATAAAAGTCAATTTACCTATTTTCTTGACACAAAGTTCGCCCCTTTTTCTCCGGCAATCGATAAATAGCTACCCCGCTTTCGTGGCGGAATAATAAAAAAGAAAACAATGTGATTGTAGAGAGTTCTTATCTGTTTGACAGTTTTATATACCTTGTTATTATGCATACATGTACATATAAAAGGTGTGTTTCCTTTGTATTGATTCCTTAATCCTGAGAAACAAATCACCAATTAATGTTGTCCTGATTAACTTACATTTTTGTGTATTATGTACTAATTTTACCATATGCTTGATTGTAGTATCAAATGGATCACGCTATCTTTCACAAGATCACAAGTTTGAGTTATGCAGTAAGCGAACCTCTGTGCTTGTGTTTTATGGATTTGCTATCTACAGGATTCTTGATTTTTGGCACGTTGGTAGGGCTATGATCACCGGCTTGTACATCAATGTCAAATAGAATCTTTAGTATCAAGTGTGAGACGTAATTTCCACAAGGGTATTTACCCTAACCGCCTTTCCTTGCTCTTTTTCTTCTTAAAGAAAAGATCTACTTTGGTTTTTTAATTTTTTTTTCTATGAGAACTTGCTCTTAGGCTTGTTTAAATCTATTGCCAATCCTCTACAATGTTGTCTCTATTGCCTAACAGAGTGATTTATCTCACTTTTTTGCTATTTTCAGTAATAACATTTCATTGAGCTACGTCATGCTTCTTCCCGAGTATGACACTCGAATGCAAAGTCAAATTGGCAATGGTTTTCCCCTTTTCACCCCCAGGTATTGCCTACCCTCAAATTAATGAGTCCAATCTGTCATTCTTGGGTTTCGACATTCAGATCCAAAAGCCAAAATTCAACTTGAGAAATTGGAACATCGTGAATATTATTTTCTAACATAGCAAAACCAACATTTAATGAATCTGGTCTCTCATTCTTGGGTTTCAATTTTTCATTTTCCACGAAGAGCGCAAGAATCTTTGGCGAATTAGCTGGAGTTTACTTTTCAGAGGGAATCCCTATATTAATTACCCATAAGGTCTTCCCTAGTAGCCTGTACAACGGGCCATGTGCACATTCTGCTCTCTAGACAGCTGAAGAAGGAGAGGGGCTTTCAAACTTAGTTTATTTCAATCTATATGGAACACTAATGAAATATTTTTTTGGATTTTTATTTACTAATTAAACCACTATGTTCTACATGAAGGCCAAAAATCACTATGATGAAGGAAAAACATGTATTAAAGTGTTGAATCCTAAATCATCATGTATAATCTAAGTAGTTACATGAGTAGTGAGAATGCAAACAAGCTTGACAAGATTGAAAAAGGTAAGTCTGTTGATCATAAACTCTATAGAAACATGATAGGATCTTTGTTATATTTGACAACATAAGACCAAATATCTAGTTGTGTATGCATGTATACTCAATTATGTCAAATCCAAAAAATCATATTTAATTGTTGTCAAGAGAAAAATAAAATATATTGGAACATTTTTGATATTAGGATTGCGGTATCCTCAAAATTGGAAATTTAAGCTGTTTGGATATTATGACGCTAATTTTGTAGTATGCAATATTTATAATAAAAACACATATTATCAATTAGTGGTTTGCATGCTAATTTCATATCTTTTAAAGAAACAAAATTCAGTGCCTTAATCAATGGTGAAGCTGCGTACGTAGCTCTTGATAGTTATTGTGCTCAACTTTTGTGGATGAAACAGCAACTAAGTGAATTTGGTTATAAAAAAAAGTCAAATATAACTAGTGTCACGCCCTGAACCTCGAGCGCGTGCACATCCCACCGCGGTCGATCAAATATGCGACATCCCAGGATATGTCGCCGACCCATTCATTTCATTACGCATGCGGAAACGAAACAAATCCCCTAACAACATTTAACTTGGGATAGAAAAGCAGGAAGTAAAACCACAACATAACACTTTCAAAATTCAACAGAATTACAAACAGAAGTCTACGGCCAAAATTCTACAAAAGACCGGCTCTTAAAAATGAATTGTCCTACGACCTACAAGTCGGACACGTTCTCCAATCTTATGACTTTACCTCTGCAACTCCTCAAGGCCAACCAAAGCTATCTGGTCGCTCCGTCTACCAGGGACCTGAAATTTTAATCCCACAACCGGGATTAGACGATGTCTCAGCAAGTTCAACCCCTTAAACCCCTATTAGAAAGAAAATACGCCCCGGGTGGCCTAGCCACATCACACAGAAGACTTACCTCGCATTAGCTTTCATCTGCAAGTTAACACAATTTATATAATTCAACCACGTACAATTATGATAACCAAACAACCATGGCACAATCACATCATCAGAACAATTCAACCACTTGGATCGTCTCAGCGATCAATCGACTTGGCCGATTACATGTCAATTCAGCAAATCAATCATTACTCTTAATCACGGCCCCACTCGGCAGAATTAAAATCAGTGGCATCACGGCCCCACTCGGCGCGACCTTTATCAGGTGGCAATTCACGGCCTCTCTAGGCACGACCTCTCATAGGTGGTTTATCACGGCCTCACTGGGCACGACCTCTAATAGGTGGTTCATCACGGCCCTATTAGGCACGACCTCTCATAGGTAGTTTATCACGGCCTCACTGGGCACGACCTCTAATAGGTGGTTCATCACGGCCTCACTAGGCACAACCTCTAATAGGTGGTTCATCACGGCCTCACTAGGCACGACCTCTAATAGGTGGTTCATCACGGCCTCACTAGGCACAACCTCTAATAGGTGGTTCATCACGGCCAATCTCCCATCAATTTCTACACTTGGAATTTTATAAAGAATCCATATTTATCACAATCAACACTCAATTCTCCACATCCATTCGTCAAATTCAAATTCTAAATGCACAACAGCAATCGGCACGAAATTCTGAGCAAATAAGGTCCCAACGAAAATTTTCAAATTTTAATAAATAATTAATTTTATTCCGAAAATTAATTAAATAATAATATCCATATCTTTCATCATCCACGCTCAATTTATAATATCCAACCATTAATTTCAAAATCCGAACACACAGCAGCGATCGGCACGAAATTCTGAGCAACCGGGGTCAAAAATAATTTTTCCGTTTTTTTTTTTTTTAAATAATAATATTTTAATAATTTCGGAATATAATATACTATTATAATTTCCAGAATTTCGAAACAATAAAATAATTCAAAAGTAAAACCCTATTATGTCCCATCAAGGTTTATTATCAAATAAATTATCTTAGCCTTTAATTAAACACACTTTAAATTAAACAAACCTTTTAATCCAAATCACAATTAAATAAACTAAAATATCCACCTAAACTTGCTTAACTTAGACTAAGCACACTTAGGGCATAATTAACCGTCTAATCAAGATTTAGTGAGTTAAACTCACTGGATTAGCGAGCCGAGCGGACCAAAACGACGGGGACGACGCAAGGATCGACTTTCCTCAAAGCGGGCCGAGCATCCGGGCTCGGGAAGGCGGCCAAAACGGGCCAAACGTCCGCTGCATACCCATTTTTCTGTAGTTGCTGGTCACGGGCGGAAGAGGGCCAAACGGCGGCTGGTTCGGGTCGGAATGGGCGGAGGAATAGCGGAGGAGTTGAACCGGACTTAGCCGGGGCTTCACGGTGGCCGGAGGTGAGTTGGACGGCTCCGGTGGAGCTCCACCAGATCTGAAATCGCTGCTGGACTCGCAGAACAGCAGGGACGACGGTGAGAGGAAGACGGAGGCAGGCGGAGCCGTGGCGGTGCACAATACGGCGAGCTAGCTGGGCGACGGCTCCGGCAGTCCTTGCTGGCTCCAATGGTGGCCGACCCATCTTGCACGACGGCTTGGACGAGCAGATCCAGGCGGAGTAGCGACTGGACGAGCTGGGGAGGCGCGACGACAGCAGCTAGTTCCGGCTGGCTTCCACGAGCGAGCGACGGCAAGGACGGCGACCGGCGGCGCTGCTGCTCCAAGTGACGAGCAGCTTCCCTTCTGCGGTTTCTGGGCTTCGAAGAAGAAGAAGATGAAGAACATGGAGGAGAGAGGCTCGACGGGAGAGAGGAAGAAGAGAGGGAGGAGAGAGAAGAAGGGGGGCCATTTCTTTTTCTTTTTCTCTTTATTTAATCCAATAAAATGGCCCACCACCATGACATCACATGGTGTCATACTCCACTATCTCCAAACCTCCCACAACAATCTTCAATAGGTGCAATTTATTTTTCCGCCGGGGCATAAAATCTTGTACGGCCAAATCTTCAATTCCACTTGATTCTCTTCCAATTAAATCAAATTGAAGTCCATAAAATTAATTCGATTACACCACACTTCAATTCACATATTCACTTGTCCATAGAACTAACTTAAGTCCCAAAAGCAAGACCAAATGCGGGCTTACTAATTTCTCGAGCCAAAATAGCCATTCTCGGATTTAATTTGCCAAAGAACTCTGATTGCATGAAAAATCTTCTAAAGATGAGTTAATATTCCTAAAATGATTTGTGACACACCCAGACTTCCAATTTCTGAATTCGATCTCAATTTCACGGTTAATTTCACTTTGGCACGATACTAGCGCGGCCCAACCTACCGGGTAGCCTTTAGAAATTTTCATGCATTTGACCTGCGGTTGATCATCTCAAGCCACAATGTACATCTTTGAAACATTGGCGATTTTCGGTTGCCGGGGTAATCTCAAGGTTTCAAATACGGATACAGGGTACCCAATCGATAGAAAAGTCGGTCCAGTGTCGATCGACAAGGATTATGCGATCCGGTGGAATCACCCACACTCGATCACATGCCTTTGTCGAGTCGACCCATATCCGATCTCTAATCGATTTTTATTTGTGCCATAATGACCCTTGCAGATTAGCTCGGTCGAAAGGTCGCTTCCTAGCCAAATTCTCGAGTCTGATGCATTAGAATTTATTAACGACTTCACCCGATAGACTAGTTTTCACATGAGTGGCCGACTCAAGGAAAGGAACTATATGCGTGCCAACGAAATGCCCGTCTCAATTTATTGAAAATAGAATCGGAAAATCGGGATGTCACAACTAGTAGCTAGGCAAGACTGGACTTTGCCTAACGACGGCGAGGTCGAGCCTTGCCATGGGTGGGAGAGGCTTGTCTTTGTCAGTGGTTGGAGGGAGTGAGTTTCGCTAGAGGCTTCGATCTCGCCAACCCTTGCCTTTGGTTGGTTGCCAAGGCCTGGCAACCAGCTAAAGGAGGACAAAAGGGAAGACAAAAAAAAAAAAAAAAACATAAATATATAACTTAAAAAAATAAAATATTACTAAAAATTGTCCACATCAATCCTAATTTTACCACATAAGATGTCTGTCGTTTATGTCGATTATTTCGATCAAAATTGGCCAAGTGGACTCAATTGGTAAAATTAAAATATTTATGACCAAATTGATAGAGTGCAATAGGTTTATGATCTTTTGGATTATTTTTTTTTGATATTGAGATTTTTGTAGCGAATGTTTACTCTAAGGACATTTTTTCACCGTTTGCGATATTTACTCGGAAGTAGTGTTTGGATGTCTCTTTCCTCCGTTCCTCATGGAGAGGGGCTTGAAGGGGATGGGTTATGAAGATGAACATCACTTATACAATAATAAATCAAGAGTAAATACGAGAGCTGATCGTATTCCGTGACACACCAATAAAATTTGGTTCTTCCAGCCGGAGATGCTAGAAGGTATAATTCTTTAAAAATGAACAAACTAAAACAAAAGGGAGAAACCTATATTCTATTCATTTTTCCAAAAGAAAATTTCATTCATTTATCATAATCAAATATAAGAGGAATATAGAAAGCTTTTGAGGAAAGCAAAACAAACCCACAAAAATAAAGTACAACTTGTAACCATAATCATGCTTTCATTCCAAAAAATCAGATCTATTGTAATATAAAAAAACAATCAGTGGCCAATAACCAGAATCATCGGTGATGGGCACATGCCAAGATTTTCCCCTCCAAACACTATGACTTTTAGTGTGCGCCTAAGTTTGGCATCCTTAATACCATTGCCATACTGAGATGATAATAACAACAACATGTTGAACCACCACAAATCGAACACCTTAAAAGAACTCCTACATTTAAATTTAAATCGAGAGAGAAAATTTCTCAAATTGAAATCTACACCTAATAGAGAGAGCTTCTGCTGAATCTCGAAGAAGTCATAGAACCACTAGCTGGATTAATATGAGCTTCCCATAAATTTTTTAGCTATAAACAGATTTATTCACCATGATGAGTGAATAAAAGCAACAACAACGAGCAAAAGAAGACGCCAAATGAAAAAAAAAAAAAAAGACTCCCAGATTGGATCTAGAGAATAGGAAATCAAGGTTTAGAAAAGAAAAGCAAAGAAAAATGACTGAGAGCCTACGGATGAAGTATGATGATTTTTTCTTTTTTTTAGAGAGAGGGTTCCCAACGAAGAGATTAGGGTTTTCCTCTAACATATGAGCCTCGTAGTGGAACTTGCAATCTCGATTCTACACGCACTCTAAATTTGGCCAAAAAGGACAACTTTGAATGCAAGTCATTAATATTTCTGCCATGAGCCGGAGTAATTTTAATGATTTTATTTCAAATTTTCCTTTTCCACACACTAGTTACATAAATTATAAAGTTCGTTTACGCCAGCCGATCCGAATAAACATCATTTGTGCTTTTGAACGTTCGACAAAGTTGATTCAGTTTCCAAAAGTAAAATTCAGAAGACGTCTTATGACATCGACTTGGGTAATCTATACTTTGCATAATCAATGAGATTAGAATTCCTTTCATTTTTTTTCCATTGCCAGGCATTTCGTAATAGAAGGCTTCAACTTAGTTGGGGCATTCCCCCTACCATCTTTGATTGATTTTGCTTATTGGCGCCCTGTTGCGGCCTGGTTTCCCTTCTAAGTGCCTCTCCTCTTCTTCTCCTCTTTATTTCTTTTCCTTGTGCGGGCCACTGTGTTGTGTGCTCTTTGCCCTTGGCTACTATTTGGCCATCTTTGTTGCTGTTTTTAACTGCTTTGTATCTCTCTTGCAGCTCTCCCCCCCTTCTTTATTTCCTTTCCCTTAGCCCCGGCCCCCTCCCACTCATTTGGATTTGTTGTCCTGCTGAGTGTGAGTTGGTGCCGGGTCCCCCCCCTTTTGCTGTACTTCTGTATAGCCTTTGTGCTATTGTCTATATACCTATTACCTTTTACCAAAAAAAAAAAAAAACTTTCATCTTTTATAACAGAAACATAGTTTTTTGGTCTGGATTAAATTAATTAAATTCACGCAAGAAGCATTTGCAAATGGAAAACCAAAATTGGGCCACATCTATGTACTTTGACATTGATATGATCAGTTAAGAATAACACCGCGAATGACAAAATTGAGGAATTTCTATATATTTTGATATATTATAGTAAAGAGTGCATCGGCATATTTATGTGCTTTATAAGATGGTTATCTAAGAAAATATATGCATAATCTTGAGAGATATGTATATATTCAATAATAGTATCATAATTGTCTCTAATATAATTAAATATCCTATAGAAAATTTTAAGAATCTCTAACATAATATTACTAACATGATCGAGAAAAAAGTCTACTTGCCAAAAATACTAACCGATCTAGTCTTACATTTTGTAAGAATCACATTAATCTTTTGTAATCATATCAGTGATGACACCCAAATTGATGGCAGCCATATGACATGACACCTGTAAACACCAAAAGCAGCAGCAGTGTCGGATAATATATGGTGTAGCATCGTCGCGAGTTTCTATTTTCTTTGGGCTGCACCGGCCGTTCACGGGAGCCGTCGGAAGTTCTGCCAATGTCGTGGAGGGCCCACCTCATCAAGTCCAGTTGCTCCCAGTTTCGGTCCAACTCCTCGTGGTATATCAGTAACTTCGAGATGTTCTTGTTAAAATAGACAAAGTTGAATATGAAAACCAGTAGAGAGAGGGCAGACGGAATCCATCTCAGCTCGCACTTGATGGCTGTCGAGAATGACATAACAGAAGAAAAGATCACACCTTGGAAGATGAAGTACAAATTCACGTAATCGGGAATTTTACTGTCGAGGATTGCAATCCGCTCTTCTAGCTTCTGGCTGGCCTCGTTAAGTTTCTCGATGCTCTTTTGAACTTGCTCGGAAGCACGTGTGGTGCCTTGCTCTGGGCTCGGCATTTGGAATTCCCTGTTCTGATGGGTGTTTGCGTAGGAGCTGGGGAGAGGCGGAGTGAAAAATAGAAAGAGCCCTCTAACGAGCGACAGAGGGGAAAACATGAAGAGCGTCCTCAGTACTACCCTCATGGATTTAGGACTACTGAACGACAGAGGGAGAAAATAGAAAGAGCGTCTGCAGTAATGCCTTCAAGATCCATGCCGGCATATATAGTTTGGAACACCCCATGTGCATGTTCTATTAAGTAACGTCTATAGCTACTCCGTTCTCCGTGCAGAGACGAGGTCATTTTAAGCATATAGAAATTAGGGTTTCTAGGAACATGTGCCACTTTCGATCGACTCGTGGATGTAAATGCGTTTTGCAGTTCATTGTCCTCGGTCTTCTACTTGCTGACAACCAAAGAACAATTTGAATGATTCAATATGAGAATTCATTGAAGAGTGTGTGAGTGAGGTAAGAGGAAATTGTTCTCGGACAAGGGTATTATTCGCAGTCCAATATTGATTCCAGGACAAGAAACATGTCAATTTTACCTATTTTACGGCCACAAAGTTCATCTTTTTTTGGAGAAATTGATAAAGAGTTACTCCCCTTTAGCGATGGAAGAGAGAAACATGCGATTGTAGAGTGTTCTTGTTTGTGTGGCAATTTTATGTATGATTTTGCCATACACGTGTCCGTATAAAGTTGTGTTTCCTTCATATTGATTCCAAAATTTTAGGGAACAAATATCCCCATAATGTTGTCCAGATTAAAGTAGCGGTTTTGTCTATTATTTATTGATTTTGCTATGTAATGATATTAAATTGGGCATACTATCATCTATAAAGTCGTAGGTTCAGTTCATGTGGTGAGTGAATCTTTGGATAACTTGTGCCTTGTGCATGTACTACTTATACGCTCTCTGACTTTTGGCACCTAGATATAGCTACAATCATGGGGTTGTACACCTATAAATGCATTAAGAAGTTATAACTCATGCAAAATCTTCCATAACGAGCATGAAACTCTCCTGGTAATGTCTAGAGGGTATATTTATGCCAGTCGTCTTTCTATGCCAATCTTCTTTCTTTGCTTCATTTTCTGATGAGAACCTATTCTCAGGCTTGTTTAAATCTATCACAAATCCTCTATAATGTTATGTCTACTGCCAACGGTGTGATTTATCCTTCTTTTCACTATTGTCCATAACAACACTTCAGCGAATGCAAAGTCATATTGGCAATGGTCTTCTCGTGAATCCTATCAGCCATTCTTGGGTTTCGATTTTCAGATTCAAAAGCCATAGGTCAACTGGAGAAGT
Organism: Eucalyptus albens; assembly: GCA_014182695.1. Classification (NCBI taxonomy): domain Eukaryota; kingdom Viridiplantae; phylum Streptophyta; class Magnoliopsida; order Myrtales; family Myrtaceae; genus Eucalyptus; species Eucalyptus albens. Next base: position 20,143,100 of record CM024650.1, read on the forward strand.
AGGAACATCACGAATATTATTTTCCACAGAGCCAAACCCCAAAAATAATGAATCCGATCTCTCATTCTTGGGTTTCGACCTTTCATTTCCCACGAAAAGCGCAAGAATCCTAGCTGAAGTTTACTTTCACATGGAATGCTAAGTTTAATAACCAAACGTCTTCCCTAACAGCCGGCACAACGGACCATGTGCACATTATGTTCTTAAGACAAATTGAAGGAGTCGGGCGCTCTATCTTAATTTATTCACATATTTTGGTGGAAATTTTCCCTTTTTTTATTTTATGGAATTTAATTAATTAAATATAGATTCGATAACCTGCAAATGTATCTTTTACCAAATCTGCACACATTTGTAAGACTAATTACCCAAGATCTTCGCTAAGCCTGCACCATGGGCCATGTGCAAATTATGTTCTCTAGACAAAAGAAAGAGTCGTGCCTCTATTTTAGTTCTCGTCTCTCTTCTTCGCAGAGATTTGCCATTACTCTTACAATATCATTGATAATATAGAGATTCGTACTCAAATATTTAAAAGATAGAGATATTGCCACGTAGATTTTTTTTTTTTTTTTTTTTTTTGGTAAAGGTAAGATATATATTAAGAAAAGCCAAATGTACAAAAGATCTCGTCACCGGTAACTTGCACTCCAAATGTAGTAACAAAAGAAGTGGAAGGGTGACGAGATGCAAAATCCGCAGAGGCGGCACAACAACTACAACAACAAGGCCAAACTAAGCCCGGCTAGCTCGACCGGCTATCAAGCAGAGACAAAAACGAAAGGGAGGCCATCGTCTGATCAAGGACCTACGGGTCCCCATTGAAAATAATCAGGTCTAGACTCCAACTTCTCTGCAGCCTTCTGTTTCTGAAATTGTCTTTGACGTTCCTGAAGGTGATAGCCTTGTCTCGTACCACTTTAAAGAGGTGGTTCTTAATGGCGGGAATAGAGAGAGGCTGATCTCTAAAGATGATGGCATTCCTATTTTTCCAAATGATATGACACAACGCGCTAAATGAAAAACGGGCTATGCACTTGTAGAAATCTTTCCCCATCAAATAGTGGTTGCCCATCTGAAATTCTCCCCCAACCTCTGTTGCGCCGGGTAAATTGCATCTGGATGCCCAAAAGAAGGCAACGCTAGCCGTGACACAGCAGTCAAAAAACAAGTGGTCAAGAGAGTCAGGCACATTCTTGCAAAATGCACAGGTAGCATTTCCAATAATACCATAGGCCAAAAGGAGGTCCTGGGTTGGAAGCCTACGTCTGGCCATGAGCCAAAGATTGAGTTGATATCGAGGCACTATGGCGTTGTCTCATACAAAGGAGTACCAGTGGACCCGCGTCCTCTTCTTTCTGATGAAGTTCCACGCCGATGCCATAGTGAATTGGCCCGAAGAGCTTTCTCGCCAACAGCAACGATCCGGGTCATTCGTCAGGGTCGGAAGAGGTTGCCCCCACGATTGAAGCACCAACCTAAGAGCTTGGCCAGCATCTGAGAAGAGGTCAGCAACACAAGCTTGTCTAGAGAGCCCTGAGCTATAGATAAGAGAGTCTGAAAAGAACAGGTTCAACGGCCTTCTAGGGTGCCAGTTGTCAAACCACAGAGAGGTTGTTTGGCCATTGCCAATTTTCCAATAGAAGGCCATCCTGAAATTCCTTCTTAGGGTCAACAAGCTCTTCTAGGCCCAGGAACCAGAAGTTGGCTTCCTAGCAACCCAAAAATTCTTGTTTTTTAAGAACGTGGAGTGGACCCATCTACACCATAGCGCTTCCTTGTCGGAGAACAAGATCCAAATATGCTTTAGCATGGAGGCTTTATTGCAATCTTGGAGTCTCCTAACACCTAGCCCTCCTTCATCCTTTGGAAGGCAAACGTCATCCCAGGCTACCTTAACACCACCCCTGCCTAGGTCCGGACCTTTCCATAGAAATTGTCTAAATATTTTCTCTATCTGTTCCATCACAAAAGGTAAACAAAGACACTAGCCCAAAGAGGCTTGTATAGCATGAAGAACTCGACCGATAAGTCAAGTCGACCAGCAATAGAGAGGAAACGGTGAGTCCAAGACTGAACCCTTGCAGTGATGCGATTGACCAGGGTACAACAGTCTGCTTTATTGATTCTCGAAGTGATAATGGGAACCCCCAGGTACCGAACTGGCAGGCTTCCTTCTCGAAAGCCCAACTCCAATAGAATATTATTCCTTAGGGAGGGATTGCCACCCGCCAAGAAGATTTCACTCTTGCACGAATTAGGGCGAAGGCCACTCCAGGAGGAAAATATGTTTAAAGCTTCCTTAAAGAGAGTCACCGAAGGAAGGTGCGCCTCACAAAAAAGGAAGACATCATCTGCAAAGAAGAGATGTGAAAGACCCACTGCCTTGCACCTCCAGAAGAATTTGAAATCAGGTCTCGAGGATTGCTTAAGAATGATCCCTGAGAGCACTTCCATGACCATAGTGAAAAGGTAAAGAGAGATGGGATCCCCTTGGCGAAGACCTTGACCGCTCGCAAAAAACCCATGGAGCTCTCCATTCAAAGCAATTGAGAATTTAGGAGTGCGAACACACGTCATAATTAGGCTAGTGACAGAGTGAGGGAAGCCAAAGGCCAGCATCACATTCTCAAGGAAGCCCCAATCCACCGTATCATATGCTTTCCTGAAGTCCACCTTTATCGCACATTTACGTAGATAAGGCTGAAGGTGGAAGCTAGAGAATAGCTCCTGGCCAGTAATATATTGTCCCTAATTCGTCTACCTTTTATAAAAGCAGTCTGAAAAGGGCCTATCGTGTTCTTCAAAGCTAGGGCCACCCGATTAGCTAGCACCTTTGTAATACACTTGTAGATAGTGTTGCAGCAGGCGATAGGCCTATAGTCCTCGACAGAAGTGGCGTTGAGCACTTTCGGAACCATTACCAAGATGGTATTGTTAACCTCCCTCAAGAGTTTTCCGGAGTTGAAGAAATCCAACACTGCAGTCGTTACTAAAGGACCTACCGTGTCCCAGTTTTCTTTGAAAAATTCCGCTGTGAAACCATCTGGCCCAGGAGCCTTTCCTTTGGGCAAAGAGAAGATAGTGTTCCGGATCTCTATCTCTGTAACTGGTTGAGCAAGAAGAGCAGCCTGATCAATCGAGAGTGGATGTTGGATAACCTCCCTCAAGTCCTCTAGCGAAGGTCTAATAGTCTCCCCTTGTGGCATCAAGAGGTCCTCAAAGAACTCTACAAACCTTCTTTGCACCAGGCGTGGCTCCGTCAATATGTTCCCCGAAGAGTCGAGAACGGAGAGGACTCTGTTCCTCATCTGTCTTTTGTTGACATATTGATGGAAGAATTTGGTATTCCGGTCACCCTCCTTGAGCCATCTAACCCTGGACTTTTGCCTGAAGAAGGACTCCTCCGAGGAGCGCAACTCTGCAAAGATACATCTTTGGCTTTTCTCCACCTCAGCAAGGTCGGCAGAAAAGGGATTTAGTTGTAATTCTGCTTGAGTGGCCTCCATCATCTTCCGCGCATCAAGAGTTCTAGCAGATATATTAGAGAAGGAATCTCTGTTGAGTTGCTTGAGTCGACATTTGAGAGCCTTGAGTTTAGAGACAAGCTTGTACATAGGGACACCATTCCCCGGGGCATTCCACACTTGTGAGACAATTTCATTGAACTCCGGGTGCTTCATCCAGAAGTCGAAGAACTTGAAGGGCTTCCTTCTATGAGTCGGATTAAGAATCTTCACCACCATAGGCGAGTGGTCCGAGATTCCAGGAGCAAGGAAGGAGGCTTCTGAGTAAGATAGATCCAAGCTCCACTTGGCATTCACTAGAACCCTGTCAATCTTCCTTGCTTTCCTAGTATGCCCTGAAGACGTAGTCCGAGTGTATCTAAACCCAACGAACCTCAAGTCTTCCAGCTCAGCTTGCTCCAAGCACTGTCCAAACTCATTGAAACAAGGGAGCCAATCTTCGGAGCCACCGACCCGGTCCGATGGATCCTTAATAGCATTGAAGTCCCCCAAGACAAGCCAAGGAGTGTCTCGGAGATGGGTGTTTTTCATGATGATGTCTTCCCACAAATGGTCTCCTCGGCGAAAGGAGGATCTCCATAAATAAAAGAAACACAGCAGGCCACCCCAGAGTCTAGGCTCTCAAGGTTCCCATGAATTGCCTGCTTGGAAAGAGAGAAGGTTTCAAACTTGACTCTCATGGGGTCCCATCCGACCCAAATTCTACCCCTGGGGAAGAAGTCATAGTTTGCAGTCCAACACCAACCTCTCAATAGAGCTTCGGAAATGGAGTTAAAGCGATCCTGTGGCACCTTAGTTTCCACCAAACCAACACAAAGACAAGTGGTTCGAAGTAATAAAATTACGAATCTCCGCTTGTCTAGTCGAATCAACCATACCTCTAATATTCCAGCAACCTATATACATATGTACAAAAGAGGAAACGAGGAAGGGTTACCTCCTTTTCGGAGGCTTGCAACGGTTCTGAGTGGGAGCCGCTCGAGCCGCTGGAGGAGGTGGGTCTGGAGGAAGCACCAGGGGCTTGTCCTGGGTATTCTCCTCCATGTTTTTCGTTGGAGGAGCCTTCGGCGATAGACTTGGAGGGGCCTTCGGCGATTGACAAGGCGAGAGAAGATCTTCATCTGAGCTAAGGTGGTTGACAGACTCATTCAACTCCGCTCCACTCCCTAAGCCCGCCTCTGGATGTCTAATGGGATCTTCCTCCATTGTCGAGGTGTGGTCATCCACACTGATTAGTGCTTGAAACCCACTCTGAGCCCTCCGGGTGGAGGTTGATGGCAAGCTTTTAAGAGCTGCTCTTGCGATTGCTTTAGAGGTGGTTCCTCTTCTTCGAGCTTGCCGGGTGGTCCAAATATGTCTCCTTGGGGGGGGTAGATTTGTTCTTCTTTCCCTTGACTTGTTTCCATCCAAAATCAGCCTCATTCAGGTCTACCACCAGCATTGGTGAAGTCTCAGAGGGGCGGGCCTCCACTGATGGGGGGGGGGATGGTCTGAACTTGCTTCTGGCCTTGCACCGCCTTCCACCCATTCAAAGAGGTTGCACAATTGTGCCCAAAGGAGCCACACTTCAAGCATTCCGCTGGCTTCCACTCATACTCGATGGCAATCGACCGAACAACTCCGTTTAGTCTTACCCTGGTCAAGTAGAACCTTGGCTTGTTTACTTGAATCTCCACACAAACTCTTGCAAAAGAGATCCTTTGAGATTGCTCCGTGCGTTGATCAACAAAAACGGCTTGCCAATGGTGCTCGCGATGGCGCTAATTGCCGGGCTGTCCATAGGTCAAGAGGTAGGTTCTTCAAGCGAATCCACACCGGCACCGTGGTTTGCTTCTCCCTCTTCAACTCTAGGAGCGGCTTCCATTGTTGCAAAACAAGTGCAACCCTTGCAACCAGTTATAGGACCTTCTTCCAAAATCTTCCTTCCGAACTCGGGGTCGTGGGATGCGGAAGAAAAAGAAACCCCGGTCATCGGCAAAAACCTCAACAAGCTTCGGTCCCCAACATAGCTTGAGCAAGTTCTCCGTGAGCTGGAACGGCAAACTCTTTCCTACATAATATCCAACCAGACACTCATGCCATTTGGGATCCACAGCATCTAACACTTCTTCAGGAAGATCCACCACCGGGATATCATCCTCAAACGAGGGAGAAACAAAGGTAAGGTCATACCCTTTCGCTGTAAGTTTCGCAACATTTGCCCACGTTCGGACAGCCAGGGCGTCTGGTTTCTTCGCTTGTTTTTGCGAGGCTTGGGGCCGTTTGGAAGCCGACCTCGCTCTACTTCGTCCTCTCGAGCGCCTATCCCTGCCTATATCTTTGGGACCACGGTTTGAGGTCTCTGCTAGTGCAGGAGCCTTGCCCGTGAGCATGGAGGCCCGGGCCTCATTGTCTCCCGAATCATCTCTCAATTGTGCCGTATTACTCGGCTCACCACCCATAGCCATTGGATCAACTATAACACTACCCAGCCAGCTAAACCCAATCCTCTACACAACAGCCATCTAGAGAGTAAGAGACTAACCGTTCGGACGCCTCGCACCTCTCGGGTTGGCTGGACGCAGCAAGGACGGGGCAGGGAGGAGGACCAACAGACCGCTCAGGAGCACCTGACGCCCTCTTCCCGCTGCGATCAGGTCCGGGACGCACCAGCTCTGCTCCTCAAGGTCGAGCAACGCAGCAACTCGGTGCAGGCACAGCAGGGGCGCGGCACAGCAGGGGCGGAACAGGGGAGCGCCAGCAACCGTTCAAGAGCAGGGCGCGGCACGGCAAGGTCCAAACAGGGAGCTCCGAACGGGACCGTTCAAGAGCAAAGGTCCGAACGGGGCATAGCGGCCGAGCACCAGCGAGCACCAGCAGGTCGGTGCGGGGCACGGCACGACACAGGGAGCACCAACAACCGTTCAAGATCTGAGCCGAGGGAGGCTTACCTAATGGTGTTGGGACGCCCGCGGCGATGCACGATCCGAGCCGCACCAGCACCGCACCTCAAAGGGCCGAGCGGCGCAGCGGCGGGCGATTTCCGTGGAGAGGAAGCTCGATCTCGCCGCACGGATGGAGAGAGTCGAATCCGTTCGGTGAGGAGCGAGGGCCTTCCCAGGAGCTGAACCCCCAAATTTTCACGCCAATCGGAGGTCCGGATCGGCCGGATCGAGCGGCCGACGCCGGCGAGCTACGCTTCAAAACCCCGAGGAAGAGAGGCGGTGAACAGTACCCGTGCGTGCATTTTGGCTTTTATTGCCAAGTAGAATTATCTACTTCTTCTATGACAAAGCCACGTGGAAGGTTAATCTTCCATTTCTAATAGGTTGAAAGTTACTTTTCCTTAATGAAAAATCAATCTAAACACATGAAAAAAATGTGTACTTATTAATAAGGGTTAATACCACCAAAAATCTTAAATTGGTATATTTGTAACAAATTTGCTTTAAATAATTTTTTAACCATAAAAAATCACAAACTGGTATACTTATAACAAATTTACCTCAAATTAATTTTTTTACGATCAAAAATTTCAAACCGATATATTTGTGATAAATTTACTCTCTATTAAATTCCATTAAATTGGACTAATATCCCAAAAACCACAAATTGGTATAATCATCAACTACCATATTTCATCAAACTCAACAATTTAATTGTAAAATTTAACGGAAACTAATCTGTCCTAGATGTTTTGGTTTAGGTTTTTTGTCGGTCAGAAAATTTTAAATAAAATTGCCACTAGTATACCAATTTGAGATTTTTCATGGTATTAACCTTACTAATAAATGCCTGCTTATTTTTCCAATGAAGAAAAAGCTACCGATGGTATTGTTATTTATTCATTAGATTTAACAAGATATTGAAAATTACTTTTCTAAACAAAATTAATTACCGGCTACCATGTAGGAAGAACTTACCAATCTAAACGTAAGCACCGCTTGTGTTACATAGAACAGTCAACATCCACGTTAGCAATTTTTGGCCAAAATTGGGTAGATGAACTCTATTGGCAAAACGTAAAAAGATTTATTACTCATTGGTAAAAAATTGATCGGATTAACTCAATTGGCACTCACCAACCATAGGCCAAGGCTTCCCTGCCTTGCCAAGATCTATGCAAGGGTGTTGAGCCCTTGCCTAGATCCAAGCACTTGTTGCCTATGGTCGACATCGGCAATGGTTGCCCTCACCTAGACCGGGCCAAGTTGTGGCAAACCTCACTAGTCAATAGGCAAGAGTGTTAGCCATTGCTGGGCAAGGGCATCCCTTGCCTATGGCTAACAAGGGTCACTAGCCAAAGTTGGAATAAAAAGAATAAAAGAAAAGAAAGCAATAATTCAAAAAAAAAATATTATAGTACTATTTAAGAATGTCAATGTCAAGTGGCGGTTGGCATTTACATCAGCAATTTTCAGCTAAAATTAGCTTAATGGACTCAATTGATAAAATGTAAAATGTAAAATGATTTATAATTCAAGTAATACACTTAAAAGGTTTAAAACTAAATTAGCAAAAATATATTAGGTTTAAAATTTTTTGGATAATTTTTTCATCAAATAAGCTTTTGAAACTTTGAACTTAGAGTTAAGTGTAGGGTAATATATTTTCGTTTGGTTCAGGTTTGACGCCCCTATTATAATAATTTCTTCTCAAACCAACTAACTAAAAAAAAAAAAAATTGTGACCCCACATTAGCTCAATTTATGAAATTACGAATTTCGGAATAGTTTTTTAGACTTGTATTATCAGAATAGTTCGCGAGTTTCAAATTTGTCACAGGCAAAGTTCGTCAAATCTTATGATACTTCTGCCGGCGATGTCTAACTTGCTAACTCTTTACTCTCGAGACAGCTTATCGGGTAAACTATTGTATTCGATTTATGGTTTCTCTCACTTTCATCATGCTTTATGATTGGTCAATCTGAGCAGTAGGTTTAGAGGTTACGTACTTCGAGAGTCCATCTTGCTACTTCTTCCAGCAACAGATTTCATTATCGTCATCTGAAAAGGGTATGCATAGCTGCCTAAATATCTCACAAATCTCCGAAAGATCTAAATCCGAAGTAAATATCGTTTGTGCCTCTTGTTGGCCGGAACTAGAATATTAGGGAACGGTATTGATTCCTGCTAGAATAGATTAAGGAGTCCTTTTGTGCCCGTCCAAACATAGTAAGACCCTAAGTCAACATGGTCAAGTTTTGGCCATTTGGATTCGTCTTGAAGCACCATGATTCGACTGTAGTTGAATTGTTGGAATCATCTTGAATTTCGTGGTTTGTGTCTTGTCGTAATTCAATTCACATGTCTATATTAATCATCATATGAACTCTTTTAAATATAGGCCTAAGTCCAAAAATAAAAAAACCCTACTTTTTTACTAGGAACAAAAATAACTCAACCACCGCTTGCGGTGGCCTAACTAGATAAGAGCTCCCATGATGTTTACCCAGGATGGAGGAGTTCAAATCTCGCAAGATGCACATGATCTTAAGCGCGACATTGAGGTGGTGAGTCCTTCGCTAGCGTTGCCCCAGGGTTTCCTATCGATCACAAATTGCAGTACGGGTTCCCTAGGTATTAAAAAAAAAAAAATAACTCAACATTTCAAACGTCTAGAAAAATAAGAATTAATACAATTAAAAACTCTAAGCTAGTACACTTGTGATAAATTTATCCCAAATAGCCATAAAAAAACTCCAAACTGGTATACATGTGGCAAATTTGCTTTAAACTAATTTGTTGACCTCCAAAAACCCCTAAACTAATTCATTTATGACAAATATACCATCTATTAAATTGGATTAATATTACAAAAATCTGCAAAACTAATACAATTGTGACATATAAAGAGTAAAATTACAAATTGGTACACTAGTCAACCGCCAGTGTCATCCAACTAAGCAATTTGATAATAAAATTTAACGGAACTAACATCTAGTAAATTTGTTATAAGTGCATCAATTTGGGATTTTTAGTAATCAAAAAATTAGTTTGGGTTAATTTATCACGGGTGTACCGACTTAAATTTTTTGTGGTATTAATCCAAAAATAAACACGACATTTTGTACTTGGGACAATAATAACACAAGACTTTTCAAGCGTCTGGAAAAAGCCCAATCTTTCACTAGGGAAAAAAAAAAAAAACATCCATTACAAATTCCGTCCATTCTCACGATTAAATCGCATGCGTTATCCAAGGAGCTCACTATGCTGAAGTGCATGACAAATCGCATTAATATCTTTCGTCTTTGTCCAAAAATGTGAGAAATTTGGATGCAGAGATTGTAAACCAAAATTAATAACACAGATTACAAATTAAGAACCGCATCTTTCTTGGAGTTGGTTGATATGACTCACTGTGCACGTTAAATCTGTAACTTTTTGGCCTTGGATGAAAGATTGAACTTTTTTTTGGAAACATTGGAAAGATGGTTTCAAGAGAAGCGAGCCTCTCAAGGAAGCCGTAGACACCAATTTCGTCTTGTCGAGTAACCTTATCCCAATTGACAAGGTCGGATGCTTCGCACTCACTTTCGTTCTTCTTGGTCGGCAATCTTCGCCTTCGGTCGCCTGAAACCAACTGGCCAACTGGGTTCACATTCAAAACCTTATAAGCTCTTCCCCATTCCAGCTTTAGAAGTGAAGCAAATTTTTTCTCGGATTCTGTACATTGGAGCGCGTAACAAGGATGTCTGAGAGCAGTCTGAGCTTTCCCAGCCCCAACTCCTTGTTTCGCAGTGTAAATAACCTTGAGTTCCTCTTTTGTTCATTTCTTTTGCCTGCCTTATTAGTATTCTCGGTTTTTCTCCATGACATGAAGATGCGTTTCCTTTTTATTTTGCACCATGATGGTTATATATGACGCGGAAGTTCTGTTGATTCATATTTTTTCTTCTTTTTTCTTTGTTTCTTTTTCTTGAATTCTCAAATTTATTGACTTGTCAGTTTTATTACAACTGATGGGAACAACTCTATAGCTTTTTTAAACTCGATGAACAAGTAAAAATTGAAAAAGTGAAGATGACAACCCTAATCATATCTAATATCTGATATATGGTAAAAACAGATAAAAATATTTTATTCACGTGGGGCCAATCATTGAACAACTCGAATTCTCCAAAGCTTTTCATAAGCATTACTCCAGTTTGCTCCTGTGGCTTCTTGCGCTCCTCGGATCGCAGAATGTCATCAAATTTGAGGACGCAATGCTGATTGCCATTGGAGGAATGTCCGTTTTATACTTTGCGGCACACCTTTGGATTATCCAAAGGACTGTGGACAGGAGCTCCCTGCATCTCAAAGCTAACTGTATGATTGTTCTATTGGCATCAATCATCTTCGCGATGCTAATTTACTCAAACGTGGAGTCTCAAATCAAGTGGCTAGTCATTTGGACCTTCCCTTGCGTTGTTCCCGCAACAAATCCTGACGTGCTGGAGATCGCAAGGAAGATTTTGAAGCATCTTGTTGAAGTAGCTTCTTGGGCATTTGGACGATCATGCTACAAAATCAGCCCGTGGATTGCTTGCCGGACCACGTCCTCAGAAAATAGAGTTCTGGGATGATGAGCTTAATTTGGGTGACGAGTTAGTCTGATTGATCTTCCGTTCTCATAGGCCTTTGGGCCACTATGTAGATTGTCACTTTTCTTCTTTTGTTTCCTTTATCATAATCACGTTGTATTTTAATTGTATTGCAGAAACTAAAAGTTTTAGCATTCTGGAGGATCCTCGTGAAGTCAAGCCTTTCGCCGCTCTTCTACAATTCGGGTGACGAGTTAGTCTAATTGATCCTCCGCTCTCATAGGCCGTTGGGCCACTATGTAGAATGTCACTTTTTATCTTTTGTTTCCTTTTATCATAATCACGTTGTGTTTTGATCGTATTGCAGAAACAAAAAGGTTTAGCATTCTGGAGGATCCTCGTGAAGTCAATGCTTATTTCACACTCCAGGTAAGTTTCACAAACGTATCAGATAAAAGGAAGGGAGTTGATATCCAATAACTTTACTAAGGAGATCACCCAAAAGGAGCTCAAGTCTAAGTCCATTAGCATATCCAATTGAACCCACTTTTACTCAACAACTTAAGTCGATGATTTATGGACTAAGTAGAATATATTAACTGCTCATGCCACACAAATTTTCCGAAGTGGAACTTTTATAACATAATTCATACGTGCATCTCAACCATTTTCAAGTTCACGGTAAGCAATATTTGGGACATTTAAGAGATACCCAAATCATTAGTGGAATTTTGAAGTTCATGGTGGCTTACTGGTACTAGTTGCACCATCTCCCTCTGATTCTTTTACAGATTTTGGATGCGAGGATTACAATCAGGGAACCGAAGCCTGGAGCCACGAAAACTGTGATTACAATATAGAGACGACTGTACAAACTCTTGCTGCTCATTCTCTTACTCAAGCAATTATAATAATTGAATCAGCGTAGGTTTGATGGATCTTTATCAGGTAATTTCTTACAGAATTGATATTTGTTGACATTGACAGTTGAGCGTTTACCTGTGATCTACAGTAGCATGCTGCAGGCGCTGTATGTTGCATAAACTTTAGGCTCTCGTGTTGTAGTATCTCAAAGACATTCAGCTTTAAGGTGCGTATATATTGCCGTTCAGGTCTGATCAGGCAGCGACTGATCATGAGACTGGGATTGAGATTAATTACTGTTCTTCGGTCGTGTCTTTCCTGTAAATTTATTGGCAGGCTTAGCAAAGGAAAAACGACAAGTTATGTGAGCTTGTCATACTCTATTTACGAACAGCGTGCCTATTAATGTCAAACGGTAGAGTTGAACTAAGTGTCACAGCTCTTTGGGTTTGACTTGTATCTTCAGAATAGTTTGTGAATTTTCAGGTTTTTCACAGGAAAGTTCTTTAAATCTCATGCAACTTCCACCATCGATCTCTATGATGCCAACTATATACTCTCAAGACGATTGATCAAGTTAGCTCACGTGTTTAATTCATTAGTTTCTCCCACTTGAACACACTTTACGCTTCGTCAATAGATTTCTTCACGAAGAACCTATTGACGAAAGCTGTTTGATGGGAGACTCAATTATGATGTTCCGACTTCAGACTCAGATTTATGTTCCTGTAACAGAAAAAATATAATCAATCTTTCATTTATCTTTCCTGATTCAGATACATCACGTTTCTGGGGGGATTGTACGTTGTGGCATACAGCAATCAACAACTAAGAAGTTATGACCTTTCCAAAATCCTAGGACAAGGCATTCTTTTGGGCCTTTTTAGATAAATTCCAAAGAAGAGTGGTCTCTAACTCATAACTCTAGTCTATCTATGAATTGCAAAGAGTCTCAGGTCATAAATGATCTTGGATGGTGCCGGCCCCCTGCAAGATCTACTATAGTGCAGATTCAAAGTGCTATTTCTGGTGTGTTGTTCCCTAATGCGGCAATTGATGATATGTTGATTTGGATTCCTTGTTCATCCGGTTCTTCCACTACCTCTAGTGCTTGGAAGACAATTGGAGTGAAGCGCCAGCATGTTGAATGGCACAATGTATTTGGTTCAATCCATCTATTCCCAAGAATCGTTTTATCTCATGGTTGCATGTTCTTCATAGGCTTGCCAGTTGACATGGGATTGTTATGTGGTGTTCTGTGTCTTTAAAGATGGTTTTTTTTTTTTTTTTTTTTTTTTTTTTTTTTTGGGGGGGGAATTGGAAATCCAATTCGGGCTTAGAGATTCAGTAGGCCTTCACAATCTAGTCCATGGCTTGATTAGGGAGTGCATGGTAACATCTCTACTAGAAATAATTTATGTTCAGAAATAATTTCTTTTTTATTTTTATTTTCTTGACAAGTTTCTGAGCAAAAAAACATGTTTAGTAACTGCATGAAATTTTTAAACATAAAGTAGAAAAAGAACATAAATGCGTTTGATATGACCCTAAAAATTTCTATTCCCAATTTTTTAAATTTAATTATAAAAATGTTAGTGGATATTTAACAATTCATGTTTTGATAAATTGAACTTTTGCAAGGTAACTGATCAAGATATTTTAAGATGGCTTCAAAAAATCCAACGAAATAGTTAATCAAAGATGGATGGTTGTAAATGACAGCAAATAATCTCACTAATTTGTAATTTACAATATGAGAAGGTTGATAGTATATCTTTGAGCATTACAATTTAGGCCTATGGGAAAACGCTCCACAAGTAATAGGGTATACAATCATGCAAATCCTATCCATCCACATTTAAGAACAAATGGAAATCAATGAAGTGTGCGCCTGGGCCAGCCCGAGGCATTTTAGCGAGCACGTAATGAGCACTTTCACATGAGTGTTGGCATATTAAAAACGACCCGAAAATCAGCACCCAGATTAAAACCAGCATGCGAATGTATTAAGAAACGTTAGTCTAACACCAGGTTTGGTCTTATTCTCGTTCATATCAATGTTGGGTCTCATCAAACCAAGAAGACCTGAGTGCTCTCTCTACGCAGGTAGAGTTGCCCCTCCTTCCATGGAGTCCTCCTCTATCCCCAACGGGTGATAGTTTTCCCAAACCCTAATCCCATACTCCTTGCTCACACCGAATCCCTAATTCTCATCCCCCCTCAGTCTCTCTAGTCAACAAAACCCAAAAATCAAAACCTAACCAAACCCTAATAAATCAGGTACGATGCCTTGTGTCCAAATTCTGCAAGAGTGGTCGAAAATGGAGAATGAGGAAGAAAATCAGCTTTGTGTTGCAGCTCTATGTAGGAGTCTAGGGCACCTATGGTCAGAAAAAGATGTCGTTACAGTTAGGGAGGAAGTCCCCACTGATAAAATCATAGAGTGTCAACATACCCTCTTTGGGAAATTGCTGTCGCAGCCGCTTGTCAACTTTCAAGCATTCTGTACAATGATGAAGAAAGCCTGGAAAGTTAATGCAGTTCTAATAACCCAAAAAGAACCTGGGTTTTTCTCCTTTATGTTTGAATCAAATGAAGACAAAGAGCGAGTGCTAAATTCTGGTCCCTAGTGACACGGAGGCCAGCAAACCCGAACAAGATCAGTGAACACCGAGAGAAATAGCAGATCTGGAAGGAACGTACGTGCGATGGACGGAGAGCGAGGCAATAGGCCGCGGGATGAGCCGAAACGTAACCATAAAGCGCCGGAATTGGAGGAAAACGCTGATGCAGGGGGCGAGCACACGATGCGGGGCGAGCACACGTAGCTCTCCCGAAAACCCTTCAAATTGATAGATCTGTACCTCGCCCAACAAAACCCTCTCGAAATGGTCTCCACCGCCGAAGGAGTTCTGAAGATCAACATAGACGGAGCTTTCTTACCTGGTTCGCCGGAGAGTTCTCGTAGCCTGCATCCGCCGTGATTCGAGGGGAGGGCTGGTGGGCGGAGAGGCAAAGAAGATTAGAGCATCCTCCCCTTTGATGGCCGAAACCCTAGCACTTTCGGAAGCCCTCACTTTTGCCCATCCTAAAAGACACGAAGTACTTTACTTTGAGTCCGACAGCTCACAACTAGTTCAAGCCATGACCAGTGCAGAGCAGTTCAGTTGGGAAATTCAACCAATTATCAGCAAATGCAAGGAAAAAATAAAGACATTTTCACACGTTCAAATAGCCCACTGCTCTAGAGAGGCTAATTGGGCCGCAGATTGGGTAGCTAAAGCCCATAGGAACAACTACTTATTTCTGAATTGGGTTTCATCACCGCCACAAACTCTATGGGACATTTTGTGTAATGACGCCCCTTTAATGGGCGCTTTATCTTATATCACGCAATGAAATACGTCGATTTCAGACCAAAAAAAAAAAAAAATTCTGGTCCCTAGTCTTTTTCAAGTAACTTACTAGTCTTGAAGCAATGCGTACCTGATATTCTTGAACATTGCTATGACTTCACGAGTTACGACTTTTGGGTTCATATTCTAGGCTTGCCTACGGGGTGGATTCTGGAGGAAGTATATGCTGATGTGGCTAGCAAAATAGGCACAGTAAAAGAAATCCAATTAGATTTACAAGGCAATACTTTCACTAAACCTGGGAAAGTACGTGTAGCCTTAGACCTTTAAGCCCTTTTGAAAACTGGGACACTAGTGCAGATGGGCGCCAAAAAGCTGTGGGTTGAGTTCAAGTACGAACGCCTTCCCCATTACTGCTACTCATGCGGCAGAAGGGGGCATTATGCTACCAACTGTGAAGAAATGCCCTATGAACAGTCAAACTAGGTAGCAAACAAGGTAGGGAAATACAGATCGTGGCTTAAAGCTAAGTCAAGAGACAAAAGCCCTCACTGGGAAGCTTTTTATGGTATAGTCATACCTCACCCAGAGACTGAGGAGTATGTACCTAAAACTCCTCTTCAATCTAACCTCGAGATTGCGGGATGCCCTGGAGTTCCAGCTAGACCTAATCGAAGCAAAAAAAAGGGTGGAGAATCCATCAGCTGATGACAACAAAGTAGAAAACATGCATACCACAGTAGGCAAGTCAGCCAAAGGAAAGCAACCTTTATATCTACTAGACTCAATTGCAGCAGGGCACCATGAAACAAAGGGGTCCACTAGGAAGGGGCAAAAGCTCATTAGAGCAAAAAAGTAGAAGAAGATCGAGGAATCAATGGTGCAATTGATAGAAGACATGGAGTTACTAGACACTCCCATTCACCTGGTGAAAGAAGGGAATGATTGAGCTTTGGTGGCTAGCCCTAATAAGCCACCGGCGACACCATGAAAATTCTGAGCTAGAACTGTCAGGGACTGGGCAACCCCCTGACATTCCAAGAGCTTAGAGCCCTTGTGGCTCTAGAAAGGCCCTCCGTGGTTTTCTTGATGGAAACTAAAAATAAAGCAACTATGGTGGAAAAGGTAAGGAAGAGACATAACTATCGCAGTCTTTTCTAGTACAAAAGCTAACAGAATTGCGGTGGGACTCGCTCTCCCGTGGAATGAAGAGTTTAAGGTAAAAGTGAGGCGTAGCTCCAACAATTTTATAGATATGGATTGTGAAGATCCTCGAAGTGGTAAATTAATGAGGATAACATTCCTTCACACTCCAACAAGCTACCAAGATAGACTTCAACTCTGGCAGCAATTAAGAGGTTTTCATGCAACCAATCACTTACCGTGGTTGTGTATGGGGGATTTCAATGATACTCTCTATACCTGGGAGAAGGAAGGGAAACGAGAGACTGATTATTATCGAGTTGCAACCTTCAAGGATATGTTAAACGACTATTCACTCATGGAGATAGACAGTAAACGTTGTAAGTTTACACGGACTAACAACAGAGAAGGGGAAATTTTAGTCAAAAAGTGCTTAAACAGAGTAGTTTGCACAATGGAATGGCGTACTACTTTCCCAAATGTTGAAATCTTTGCTTTACCAGCGGTAGGGTTGGACTACAGCCCCCTCCTTCTCTCTTTATACCCCGGTCATGGAAAAAGGAAAAAGGAATTCAGATTCGAAACTTACTGGCTAGATGAGGAGGAATGCAGAGATGTAGTCAAGAATGTTTGGGCTGAATATCACCTAGACAACATAAGTTTGCCACAAAAGATCCAGCAAGTAACAGTGGGTCTGCTGGATTGGAGTAAAAAGAAGTTCTCCAATGCTTCTATTCAAATTAAGGGGCTCAAACAGCATCTAACGAAGCTAATAAACAGCAACTCTGCTAATTCCAGTAAAGTAGAAATTCAGTCGATTAAGGCAAAAATTGATCATCTATGGCAGCAAGAGGAGATGTATTGGGGACTACGATCTCGTATCACATGGCTCAAATGGGGCAATAAAAATACGAAGTTTTTCCATGCTACTACAATCTAGAGGAGACAAAGGAACAAACTCACCATGTTGAAGATTGATGAACAGCACTGGACCAGGGAGCCTCAGACTCTCAAGCATCACGTCACGGACTACTTCCGAGCTCTCTATGATTCGGTGGGACCAAGAAACCTCCAACCCATCTTAAATCACTGCCCAAAAGTAGTAACAACAGAGATTAATCAGATATTGATGGATGATATAAATGAGGAGGAGGTTAAAGAAGCTGTCTTTCAACTTGGCTCCCTAAAGGCCCTCGGACCAGATGGTCTAAGTGGGTAATTCTATTAGCATTTTTGGGATGAAATCAAAAGCGATGTCATGAACATGGTCCAGCAATTCTTTAAGTCAGGTCAGTTTGATCATGTTCTTAACCAAACTTTCATTGTCCTCATACCAAAAATAAAAAATCCAGAGCATATTAGCCAATTATGACCAATCAGCCTATGCAATTTTAACTATAAAATCATTTCAAAGGTCCTGGCAAATCGTTTAAAACAATGGCTACCACAAATTATATCACAAGAACAAAGTGCTTTTGTTCATGGACGCCAAATACAGGACAATACCATAATTGTTCAAGAAATGCTGCATCAAATGAGGATCATAAAAAGGAAAAGAAAATTCCAGGCCATTTTGAAACTGGACATGCAAAAAGCATATGATAGAGTGGAGTGGGATTTTCTTTGAATGAGTATGTTAAAGATGGGTTTTTCAGATCAATGGGTTTATTTGATTATGCAATGTGTATCTTCAGTTTCTCTAAATGTGAAAGTAAATGGAGAGCAAACATAATTTTTTCATCCTACACGGGGAATACGACAAGGCGACCTTCTTTCTCCCTACTTGTTTATTGTGATGGCCAATGTCCTGTCGTGGATGATACACAATGCCCTGGCAGATGGCAGCATTAAAGGGATTAAGTTAAACAGGTATTGCCCCACCTTAACCCATCTACTGTTTGTTGATGATGCTATTTTCTTTATGGATGGATTAGTTTGAGAATGCTAGAGTTTGGTTGCTATACTCAATCAATACTGTTATGCTATGGGTCAAGCGATTAATTTAAACAAGTCAGGCATGTTCTTCAGTCACGGCTGTCCATAGGATCTAAAAAGGAATATGACCCAAGAAATGTGAGTGCCAATTATTGAAAGGACTGGGAAATACCTAGGGCTTCCTTTAGATTGGGGAAAAACCAAAAAAGACATGTTTGCTTGGATTTTATCCAGAGTCAATATGAAACTGGCAGGGTGGAAAGAGAAATACCTGTCGAAAGCCGGAAAAGAAATCTTGGTCAAGACTGTTGTGTAAGCATTGCCGGAATACGCCATGTCAATCTTCAAGATACCTGTATCAATTTGCAGGGCAATTGAGAAACGAATAGCAGCATTCTGGTGGAGGCAAAATGATGCAAAGAATAGTATGCACTGGAAAAAATGGGAGACTCTGAAATGCAGAAAAGATCGAGGAGGATTAGGTTTTAAAGATTTGATTTCTTTCAATGTAGCTATGTTAGGAAAACAGGCCTGACGACTATCCCAATCCCCCTCAGCCCTATGGAGCCAATTACTGAAAGGCCTATATTTCCCTCAAAGAGACCTATGGAAAGCAAACAGAGGTCCCCGACCTTCTTGGGGATGGCAAAGTGTTCTCATGGGATGAGATCCCATACTACCAGATTTAAAATGGATCGTGGGTGATAGGAAATCTGTTCATATCTGTCAAGATCATTGGCGGACTAGAAAACAGAGATGACCCCCACCTAGTGGCCGAACTAATTAATCAGGAAAGGAAAGAGTGGAATGAGCCAATGTTAAATCAACTATTTAAACAAAGAATAGTCAATGAAATTCTCACTATTCCTCTAGCACAGCAGCAACATGCAGATAAACTAATATGGACAGGCAATCATAGCGGGCAATACACAATCAAAAGTGCCTACAATAAGATTCATGATGCTTCCTTACCATAGAACTGAAACAAAGCCTCCTCCTTCTACCAGCCTCCTCGCAGATTGTGGACAAATCTCTGGCACCTGGCAATTCCCCCTAAATTGCGAATATTTGTTTGGATTCTTTGTCAGGACGCCTTACCAACCAAAGAAAAGCTCTACTAGAGGAAGATATTACCTGATCCGGTGTGCCCTCTTTGCTCCAAATACCCTGAAACAGTTGAGCACATATTCCTTGACTGCAAACAAGTCCAGAAGGTATGGTCAGACCCTCGCCTACATCTAAACCAAATCACACAGTCAACCACCAGAATGGATAAGTGGGTGGCGGAATACCTTGTAGCCAAGTCACATGCACCAGATCTTGTTAAAGTCCTCTGGCAAGTTTGGAAAAATCGGAACAACTTCGTATTCCGGAAGACCAAAGGCCAACTTGAGGCACTAATCGACACAGCTCAAGCACAGAGGAAAGCCTATCAAAAATGGTCACTGAGGGATCGTTTTGGGCTGAAGGAAAAAAAAAAAAAACCTTACCTGCAACCTGGACTGTATCGCAATTGCCAGATCTGAAGATGAACGTTGATAGCTTGTGGACAGCAGTCGATTCGCCCAGCGCGGTTGTTGGAATTCTTCGCAATTCCGACGAGATCTTGATCGACGGGTTTGCCAAAGAGGTCTACGCGTCTTCCCCCTTCAGGCGGAAACCCTAGCTCTGTTTTATGGGTTGAAGATGCTGGAAGAGAGAGAAGCTCTGCACGTGGGACAACTGCATGAACTGAACCGAAGTCTTCTACTTGAAACTGATAGTCAAACGCTCGTGAACTCCATCCTAGGCTGCGAAGAAGCTCCTTGGGCCGTTATAACTCAGGTACAAGAATGCAAAAGTATCTTAGCCCATATGCCATCAGCAACAATCTCCTATTGTCTGAGAGAGGCAAATCATGTCGCAGATTGGGTTGCAAAGGCACTACGCCGCAAAACTCTTCCTTCTAATTGGCAGCGTGAACCACCTGCCCCCCTGATGTCTATCTTATGTTATGACTCTGATTTATCTTGTAAATCTCGGTGCTATTAATGAAAGTATGAATCACTATTATCGACCAAAAAAAAAAAAAAATGCTGGGTGCTGGGTCTCAACACTCTCTGCTCAAACTTCTACCAAATCGAGATGAGAACAGACCCACATTGTGACTTTTGAAAGCATTTTGTCGAGCAGGTCGTGCGTACTGCCAATTCTAAATTCAATTGTGGGATCAGCAATATTTTTCCGTACAAAATCAGCTCCGGATCAACAACACCATTACAAAATCATCCAAGGGATGCTCTGATTCTTAGCTATTCACACACATGTAGTGTCGGCACAAGTCATCATTAACTTGCACTCGAAGCAGAGCAAAACTGAGGATGAAATGTTACCGCGTGTGCAAAGCGAATCGAAGCCATGAATAATGGTTGAACTGACGAAGGAAGCTTCGCTATCCACCCGTGGTTAAAATCTGCATTGATGGAAGCACAGTGGTAGCTATATAGCCTTCGAACTCCGCACGCCGGCAATGAAGATCGGCACTGACACCGGAACCTCAAATAGGAGCCGCGTCGCCACGTCGCTGCGTCCTCCTTTCCCTTTGATGCATCCTCTTGACAAAGATCCATACTCACTTTCGGAAAATCGTTCGCCCTTTTCGTCTGAACTTCTTTATCAGAGGGGAAGACCTTTGCGTTTACTCCTCGTTGTGGCTCAACAACCACCGATTTCTCTCTTTTTCTCCCTATGGCGTCTCTCTTGTATGTGCATCCGGTTGCTGAGAAAAAGGAAAAGTGGTCTCTTTGTTTTTCTTTTTAAATGATATTTAAAAATATTTAATAACATTTTTTTAAAGTATTAATTCAAATTCTCATAATACTTACATTCTACACGATTTAACCGGAATTATTATTTTTTTTTGGGCCAAAATTTAACCTTTAATTTTCTATGCAATTTATCATTAAATGAACAGCTAAAACTGAGGTATCATTAATATTTGCATCGAAGCTGCTTGTACCTGTAAACCACATCAATGAATTAATCGAATTACTAACCAAAGTTAGCTTTAGTCGTACTGTATTGAACAGAAGCAAAAGCCATGATAACAATTGGACAGTTTGAGATGAGTACTACAAAGCCAAATCATGATTTAGGGAGACAAAAAAACCTCGCTAGCATAAGCTATCTTCTGAGATCTCGTGCGTAAATAACTAATCTCAACATATTTAGTGAAGCAATGCATGTAAGGGGTTTTCTACTATGTTATTGTGTCTTGAAGGGTTTGTCTATCTTGAGATCCTGGAACTCGCCTTACTGAACTCGCAGTTGCCAAAACGTTGAAGGTTAAGAGATGAGAGCCAGAGTGTAAATTAGTTTTTCACTTGTTTCAAAATACAGAAAGTTATTTCTTTAGCAAAACGTAAAATTATAGAAAGTTATTTTCATCGGTCAACAACACCAAAAAAAAAAAAAAAAAGTCATGTATCCAATCGAATATGGTGGAAAATAGCCCCACGCTAACTTCTTTTTTTTTTTTAAAGATATTGGATTTCGAAAGAAAGAAATAAAAGGACATCAACTATAGAAACCAAGTAATTTATATTTAACAAAAATCAATTTTTTCATATCTTTAATATCATTTAATTTTTAAAAAATAACTTGATAAATAAAACAAAAATACTTTAATATTGTATTAAATAAGATGAATAATTATAGTACTTTTTTATTTAATTTACTGTTTCTTAAACTTCAGTGAATTTCTTTAACCGGTGCAGTTTATCACTTAATTAAATAAAATATACTCCCAAAAAACAACCTTTTGACTTTACGCGAAAATGAAGGTAGCGCTAGGAGCTTTTATGCCACGAAAACAAGCCGAAGGTAAGTTCAAATTTCTTACTCTATTTGACCGAGGTTATATTTGTCTTCATGCTTTTGAAGAAATCACGCTTAGATTGCGAATGATTTCGAGGAAATTAATTCAATCCAGAAATTTAAACTGTAGGATAAGAAAGATATACACATACATGAAGTATATACATGATGTCTGTGAAGTATGCTATATCACATAAATTGCACAAACAATTTTGACTATTAAGCGGAGTGAGAAATTGTTTATTGCTATTGGTCATGCTTTCTTCTAACCTGTTTGTGCAAACATCATCTATCCACTCTTTGATTGGTAGGTTATAACCATAGAGATATCACCTAAAGTACAATTGGAGGTGATGGTTTTAATTGGGGGTGGGCTTAAGGCCCGTCCGCCCATGCTGGGCCCAAAAGGCCCGGCCCACGGGAATAGGGCCCGTGGGAAGGGAGAGGTATAAAAGGAAGGAGAGAGAGAGAAAACGCATCAATTGGAAATAGAAAAGACGTACGTTTTCTCTCAACGCTCTCCCTCTCTCAAGTTGTTCTTCACAGTAAAACCAGTGACACGTTCGAAGGATTTGGCATCCTCGGATCGAACAGGACCGTTTCTCTTCCTCCATCGACAACCGGTGTTTAATTTGTGGCTAAAAGGTACGCTCGAATCCGTGGTGTGCTTTAGGATCGGTGATGCGTGTTGTTTTTCCCGGGCTTCGTCTTCCGCTTGATTTAGGGGTTCGATTCGGTGTCGAATCCAGTTTTCGGGGATCCGTTATTCCCAACATTGGTATCAGAGCCCTGTTTCACGTTTTTCCCGATCAATTCTGATGTTTTTGATTGATTTTTCGCGAAATCCCTTCGGCCGTACGGAACCGGGCCAAA
This sequence comes from Eucalyptus albens, assembly GCA_014182695.1. Taxonomy (NCBI): domain Eukaryota; kingdom Viridiplantae; phylum Streptophyta; class Magnoliopsida; order Myrtales; family Myrtaceae; genus Eucalyptus; species Eucalyptus albens. The sequence goes on from CM024650.1 coordinate 20,166,161, forward strand.
ATCTCGACACCCGAGCGCTTATCGGCCTTTTTTCCGAGTTTTCGTAAGTCAAAATAAAATTGTGATTGCATAGGAAGAAGCGCGACGTCGAGACGAGTCCGGCGATGTGTCGACCGCCGCCGGGAGCCGCCGCACGCGCCCACACGCGCGGCCGGAAGGCGCTGCGTGTGGGCGCGACACGCCCGACGCGCCGGCATTGGCCAGCGCGTGCGGCGCACGCTGTTGGAGAAATCTTTCCAGAATATTTTGAAGCTGACAAAACGTTTCTTTCGTCTAAGTCTCGGATGTTCGGAGACCGTCGCCTTTAAAGTCTCGAAGACTTTGTTCTCTCGAGACTCAAGACCCAAGACTCAAGACTCAAGACTCAAGACCCAAGACTCAAGACCCAAGACTTAAGACTCAGGACTCAAGACTTAAGTCTATTCTCACTGACAGTCTTTCTAATCCAGTGACGAAGGAAATCCAAAGCCGAGGTTTATGGTTGAGGATTCGATCCTATCCTCTGGAATAGATTCTTTGGTTGGATAATCATTCGGATTCTTTAATTCTTATCTAAGATCGATTGAAGATCCGTTGGTCGACGAAATAATCTTGGAATGTTCTATTCATGGAAACCGAGATCCCGATTGTATGGGCGAACAGATTGATGGGCTATCATCGATTCCTTAAATAGCTCGGATGATCTTCTTGATTGATTCCGTCCAACGGGTAGATTGGAGGAATTCCTTTGGTAAGTGCCAACGGCTATGATGGCATGAAGGAGTATAAAAGGAAGACGTCTAGTTGTTTTAAGTGTGTGATTGATAGAAAAATTCCAGAGTCTGAAGATCCTTGATTGTTATTTGAGACTGTTCGAGCGAAATTGTATACAGAGAGAGTATATACTTGGTGACGCCTTGAGTGAGTGTGGTAGATAATCTACACCTAGAAATCAAGGAAGATCAACACTGTAACATCTCTTTGATCATAGTGGAATCCAGCCAATCGGCTGTCAGTGCAAAAGAGTGGACGTAGGCTTGAATCAAGCCGAACCACTATAAACCGAGTGTTCAATTCTCTCTTTCCCTTACTCGCCCTCGATTGATATTTAACTCTTGCGATTGAATCATTAACTATTTAAATATCGTGCAAGCTTCGAGAAATTTTTTATATACCTATTCACCCCCTCTAGGTACTCATACTAGTTATATCAATTGGTATCGAGCCCGTGTTCTTACTTTGTTTGAAGTGTTTTACTTCGAGTAAAAGATCCATGGCTAGTATGCTAGCACCAGGACCGATGGAGGGGCAAAGCAATACCAGACCTCCCTACTTCGATGGAAAGGATTACAACATCCGGAAGAACAAGATGAAAGCTTTCCTACGATCAAAGGATCCTCTGGAATGGGACGTTGTGGAAAGAGGAATTACTCCTGCTGCTGCATCAATCTCTGAAAGAGGGAAAGACACTATTGAAACCAGCGGAATGTCTCAAGAAGAGATAAACAAGAGACAAGCACTCGATGCAAAAGCAATTTACTCTTTATATTGTGCTTTATCTCCAACTGAATATAATAGAATATCTTCTTGTGTTACAGCAAAAGAAGTATGGGATAGATTACACATCACCTATGAAGGGACGAACGAGTGAAGGAGACCAGAATTAACATTCTCCTTGGTCAATATGAAGCCTTCAAAATGAAACCAGGAGAATCTATAACTGACATGTTTAGTCGTTTTACAGATATTGTCAATGGTCTTGAGAACCAAGGACAAAAATTTCTGATCCCATGAAGGTGAACAAGCTTCGCGTGGACTCTCTAAGGATTAGAATCATATAAAGACTTCAATAAGAGAGACGCAAAGAATCATGCCATTATCTCGTAGACGAGCTGATTGGAACTCTTCGATCTTACGAAGTTGAACGAATTAATGAAGATGAAGATCCAAGAGGTAAGAAATCTATTGCACTAAAATCAAATGATGATTCGATGATGCAGATTCTCAAGATGATATGGATGATGAGGAACTTGCACTCATGATAAGAAGATTCAGAAAACTAAACGAAAAAAGGCGGCAAGGTTCATCCCAAAGAAACAGAGTTTTCGAGACAGCAGACCAAGTCTCGTTGATGATGTGGAACCAAACAAAGATGTAGTTTGCTTCGAATGTAAAAAGAAGGGACACATCAGACCCAACTGTCCTCTTCTGAAAAAGAAAAGAGGAAAAGCTGAGAAATCTCGAAAGGCTCTAAAAGCTGAAACCTGGAGTGATACAGAATGTGAAGAGAGTGATAATGAATACGCCAACATATGTTTGATGGCACATTCGGACTCGGACTCGGATTCGGATCGGACTCGACAAAAATTTGAGGTAAGTAATTTTAAAATTCCTGTCAAAGTCTCTAAATATATTGATGAACTGTGTTTCAGTCTCAAGACTTCTCTCAAAAGAATTTCCGAACTTAAAAAGGAAAACTCAAATCTGAAACAAAAGGAAATTATTTTAGAAGAAAGAGTTAAAAGTCTAGACCTAAATGTTTCTGCTCTTAAAGAAAAAGAAGATGATCTTTTGAAAGAAAATGTTTTCTTAAAAACAGACTTATCAAATATTTCAAAGAAGTTTTCGATAGGATCCGAAAAGCTTGAAAAAGTGCTTTCAGTCCAAAGACCTTACTTTAATAAGTCTGGTCTAGGTATGACAGCGGAAACAATCCCCTTGATTGATTTGCCAAAAGTAAAAGAAAGAATTAAGAAAAGACCGTCAAAAGAGGCTTATAAAAATCATTTCAAAAGAGTTTTTGTAAAGTCTGTAGGTCGAAATGCTTTAAGGTGTTCTAAGTGTAACAGTCAGGATCATTTTGAAAAAGAGTGTCCTATGGTTTGGAAGCCTGTTAAGAGAGTATGGCCTAATAATGCTCATCCTACTAACACCAAAGGACCCAAGAAAGTTTGGGTACCAAAGAAAGCTTGAGACTCTCTTTTGAATGCGGTCTCTGTCAAAAGAAGATAAAGTGGTATCTTGACAGCGGATGCTCAAGACACATGACAGGAGACTCAAATTGTTTCATTAAGCTTATTCAATGGAAGGACTCAACTACAATCTACTCAGCATTAGCCAGCTGTGTGATACTGGTTACAAGATCTCCTTTCAAGAAGGCATATGTTCTGGAATTAGCAAAGATTCGACTTAGTCTTTCATGGGTCAAAGGCATGGAAACATCTACCTCCTTGATGTAAAGCCAAATGAAGAACAATGCTTAATCTCAATTCAAGATGAAGCAGTTCTATGGCACAGAAAGCTTGGCCATATCAACAAGAAGCAATTAGCCAAAATCTCTTCTAAGCAGCTTGTTCGAGGTCTACCTAAATTGCCATACCATAAGTCTGACTTATGCACTCCATGCATTCTGGGAAAGCAGGTAAGAAATTCATTTAAGCAAATAAATCATATCTCTACTAATCATGTACTGCAGTTGCTTCATATGGATCTCTTCGGACCAACAAGAACCTAGAGCATTGGAGGTAAGAAGTATTGTCTAGTAATTGTAGATGATTACTCTCGCTTTACACGGGTATATTTTCTTGCAAGTAAGTCAGAAACTTTTTCGTACTTTGAGAAGTTTGCTAAAAAGGTTCAAAATGAAAAAGGATGTGCTATTTCAAGTATAAGAACAGATCATGGAAGTGAATTTGAAAATCAAGATTTTACGAAATTCTGTGATAAATCTGGTTTTAATCACATGTTTTCCTCTCCGTATACTCGAGCAAAATGGAGTTGTGGAAAGAAAGAATAGATCTCTTCAAGAAATGGCTAGAACACTTTTAATTGAAAGTAAAATTTCTTCACGATTTTGGGCTGAAGTCAAGTTTTTCAACCGCTCGCTATATTATAAATAGAGTCTTTCTAAGACCTATTCTTGAGAAAACCCCTATGAATTGTTCAAAGGTAAGAAGCCTATTGTTTCATACTTTCATGTATTCGGTTGCAAATGCTTTATTTTGAAAAATGCAAATGATCGAGTTGGTAAGTTTGAAGAAAGATCGATGAAGGCATCTTCCTTGGATATTCTACATCAAGCAAAGCCTACGAGTCTATAACAAGAAAAGCCGAGTCTGTGGAAGAATCAATGAATGTCAAATTCCAAGACTCAGCCGCAAGATGAATCCAGCCGGACTCAATATGAAGAATCGAACTCACGCTAGACCTTCCAAAGTCTTCAACTCAAGAAGCATCTCGACTGGAAGTCCAACATCAAGAAGCCTCGAAGATTCAAATAAAGAAAGAGATCATCAACCAAGCAAATCAACCAAGAATGGAAACACAAATCCAGTCATCCCAAAGATCTCATTATTGGCGAAATCAATGAAGGAATCCGCACCCAGATCAAAAAGGCATGAAGAATCTAGTGCTTTGTTGCTCTCATCTCTGAAATTGAACCAAAAAGCATAGAAGAAGCTTTATCGATGAAAGCTGGATCGAAGCTATGCAAGAAGAGCTCGAGCAGTTCAACATAAATGATGTCCGGGAATTGACATCTAAACCAAAAGGTAAAACTGTTATTGGAGCCAAGTGGGTGTTCAGAAACAAGATGAACGAAAAAGGAAAAGTCATACGAAATAAAGCAAGACTCGTGGCTAAGGGATACACGCAAGAAGAAGGAATAGACTATGACGAGACTTATGCACCAGTTGCAAGGTTAGAAGCTATTCGTCTATTACTTGCGTTTGCTTGTTACAAAAATTTCAGGTTATTCCAGATGGACGTCAAAAGTGCCTTCCTAAATGGATTTATCCAAGAGGAAGTTTATGTGGAACAACCGCCTGGATTTGAAGACCCAAAGAAGCCAGACTCAGTCTTCAGACTGAAAAATGCTCTGTATGGTCTAAAGCAAGCACCTCGAGCTTGGTACGACAGACTAAGTAAGTTCTTATTACAGAACGGATTTGTCAAAGGTAAAGTAGATACTACTCTGTTCATCAAAAAGGAAAACAAAAGTTTCTTACTAGTTCAAATATATGTTGATGACATTATTTTTGGATCCTCTAATGAAAGTCTTTGCAAGAAATTTTCTAAGTCTATGCAGGATGAGTTTGAAATGAGTATGATGGGAGAGTTAACATTCTTTCTCGGACTCCAAGTAAATCAAATGAAGGAAGGAACTTTCATCCATCAAGAAAAATATGCGAATGATCTTGTCAAAAGGTTTGGATTGGAAAAGTGCAAAAAGACCGACATACCAATGTCATGTTCTCAGAAGATAGACAAAGATGAAGAAGGGAAGAAAGTAGATCAAAAGCTGTACAGAGCATGATCGGTTCACTTCTTTATCTTACGCTTCTAGACCTGATATTTTGTTGAGTGTTTGCATCTCGTGCTAGGTTTCAATCGATCCTAGAGAATCACATCTCATTGCCGTGAAACGTATTATCAAATACGTTGCTTCATCTTCAAGCATCGGTCTTTGGTATCCAAAGAGGGGAGACTTTAATCTTCTAGGATACTCGGATGCGATCTGGCCGGTTGCGGAGTCGACGGGAAGAGCACTTCGGAACTTGTCAACTCGCTTGGAAACGAACGTGTCTTGGTTCTCAAGGAAGCAAAGCACCGTAGCTCTTTCAACGATCCGAAGCGAGTATGTAGCTCTTGGAAGCTGCTGTTCGCAAATTCGTGGATAAAACAACAGCTACAAGACTTTGGCATTGAAGACTCATGCACGAAATCGATGTGACAACACCAGCGCTATCAATCTCACCAAAAATCCAATTCTTCATTCAAGAGCAAAGCATATTGAGATTCGTCATCACTTCATTAGAGATCATATTCAAAATGGAGAAATCTCGATTCAATTTGTTGATTCAAAGAGTCAACTAGCGGATATATTCACAAAGCCTTTGGAGAAAAATCAATTCGACCTCATCCGCTCAAGACTCAACATTTTGAAGCTTGAAGAAGTTAAAGTCTAGAGACTCACCAACTCTAAGACTCTGAATCCTGAGACTCAATCATTCATGGCTAAAGACTGTAAGTTGCTATTTTAACTAAAAGGTACGAATTCGCGTTTATCTTATCTCGAAAAAGTACGTTCTTTCATTCAGATATAATTCGTGTGAAATTTGAAAACTTGTTTTAAGAAATTAATTTTGGCAGTTATTGATTTTGAAAAGAAGTGTTCGTACACTTTCCTTGTACCGATTAAACTTCTCTTTTCAAATCCGAGGTATATATATATATATACAGTCATTCTACTCCAAATTTTCAAAACCCTAAAAGGCACTCTCCTCTCGATACTGTTTCTACTCTTTGTTCGTTGTCGAGAAAGTGGTCATTTTTCTTGGGAAAAGCAAGTGAAGGAATCCTCCATTAGACAAAGGAAGATGTCGTCTTCGAGGAAATCATCAAGAATCGCAAACAGGGGACCACGAGAGAATGGAGAAGGGATCGACTCACTTCGATCTTACTGAGGAAGAAGACTTACCAAGTCAGCGACAAAGTCCGATTCGCTCTCCTCCACGTCATTCAGCATCTCCTGCCCCACAAGGTGCAAATCTGGAAGAAGAAATAATCGAGGATGCCGACCCAAAGAAGAGTCCAAAAACCCTCCGTTATCTATAAGCTTTATCGTGCGTTGAAAATCACTGGCACTTCATTAAAGTATATAGATGACTTCCTTAAGGACAAAAATTATGGGAATGAGTATCTTTTTCTGCGGAAAATGGAGGAATTGGGAATTGCTCCTAAAGGAAGGGCAGTGGAGGCTCTTGAGAACATTCCCAGTGATCCTCGTATGCCAGGACAAAATCGATTGACGGAACGATGATGACAAAATGTTCCTTGAATTTAAACCTAGAATGGGTGTGGCAGCAAATGTGAAAGGAAATCGGATGGATTTGTTTAAATCCAAGGATCAGGAAAAAGCGTATTTCAGGCTGTTGAAAAGAGAGGTGATAAACCCTAGAAGTGTTGATTTTGACTTCCTGGACACCATCAACGTGAACCTAAGAGAAAAGTTGAATTTGCTTCAACTTGAGACTTTTTGCTCTGACTCTACGGACGGGTATGATCAACTGACCGCTTATTTCTATTCAAATCTTAGCTTTTGGATGCGAATAGAATTTCATTCAAGTGTTCGAGATCAAGTCTACGTGGTAGATGTGAATATGTTGGCGGACATAGTCGGAGTTGAAAGGGGGCGCTATCTTCCAATCAAAGTCTCACCCGCTCGTACTACTCGGATCTTGTCAAAGATAGGGATGTAGAGAAGAAAATTACCTATTCCAGGATGAAAGCCATCAACATTGTGCTTCATAAGATTGTGATCAACTGTCTCAGACCGAAGTCTACATCAAAGACTTCTGTATCTCTTTTTGAAGCAAAGTTGATGTATGCGATCAACTCAGGTCGGAAGTTTTCTCTCCCGCACACTATTCTCTTCCATATGTACAGAGCAGTGTCAAAGGACAAAGGACAATTGCCTTATCCTGGTCTGGTGACCAAGATCTTCAGACATCTGAACATTGAACTACCACAAACTCTTTGTGTTCGACCGTGTGATAAGATGGTGGTAGGGTTGAAAATGTTAATGAAGATGCGTCTGCAAGAACTCTCCAAGGCAATGGAGAAATTCAAAGTGAAATCTCCAGTCCAGTCTGCTTCAAAAAGGAAAGGAAAGGAGGCCATTGGTGCTCCATCGAAGAAGAAGAAAAGAATTCTCATCCTTGAAGATGAAGATGAAGATGAAGATGATGAAGATCCCACTATCCAAGCACTGACAAGAACAAGACGTTCTGTGTCTCTTCAAACAGATCTTCAGCAGAACAGAGAAGAAGGAGAACAGAACAGAGAAAAGGAAGAACAGAGAGAGAAGGAGAAAGAAGAAGAAGGAGAAAAAGAAAAGTCTGCTGACAATTCTGGAGAGAAGGGAAATGAAGAGCATGATCATCACTCTTCCCCTTTCGATGTCCTAGAGACAGGGGGAGTTAGTGAGCAAGAGAGGTCTACACCTCATGCTGCTGTCAATGAAGATCTAAGACAATCTCCAGAAGACCCAGAAGAAGTTCAGGTCTCCCAATTGCTCGAAGAAGGTGATGCATCGATTCCAAATCTGCCGACCATTCAAAAGCGCCATCGTCCGCATACACATCATCCGAGAAAGTCAATGCCGCATACGTATGACGGATGATTCTCAGATTTTCGTAGCATCATGAATATTCTTCGGAAATGCGTAGCCGATATATGTTCTGGACTCGTGAAATCCAAGCTTTGAAGAGCGCTGGACAAGCATCTTCGCTCTCTAGAGGATAAATTCAAAGACCTAGCTCTGCAACTTCAAGCAAATGCCAAGGGAGAAGAGGTAGCTCATTTGAGAGAAGACCTGAAGAAGCTCGAAGGAGTAGTCCAGTCTATTGGGGATTTCCAGATCGTGCGCATTCCCAAGTAGACATGACTCCTTTCTCACCCTTTTCAATGCTGACAAAAAGGGGGAGAACCAAAATTTGAACCATTTAAAACTTTGACTTTTGTGGTTATGTTGTGGTTATAACTTGAGAACTTGAACTTGGGTGTAAATTTGACTGAATTGGTTGTGGATTATGATGCTTAACTGATTGCATTTATTCAAGTATTGTTATATGGTGTTTCTCATGAAAGACTAACCAATTTTCTGTGGATGCAGAGTCTGGTTGTTTTATTAATCTTTATGAGTTAGCCATATTGCTTGAGAAATGTTTTGCAGGTCAAAGTTGTTCAAATCTTCAAGAAAGTTTTGTCACCATCAAAAAGGGGGAGATTGTTGGAGAAATCTTTCCAGAATATTTTGAAGCGACAAAACGTTTCTTTCAGCCTAAGTCCGGATGTTCGGAGACCGTCAGTTTAAAGTCTGAAGACTTTGTTCTCTCGAGACTCAAGACCCAAGACTCAAGACTCAAGACTCAAGACCCAAGACTCAAGACCCAAGACTTAAGACTCAGGACTCAAGACTTAAGTCTATTCTCACCGACAGCCTTTTCTAATCCAAAGTGACGAAGGAAATCCAAAGCCGAGGTTTATGGTTGAGGATTCGATCCTATCCTCGGAATAGATTCTTTGGTTGGATAATCATTCGGATTCTTTAATTCTTATCTAAGATCGATTGAAGATCCGTTGGTCGACGAAATAATCTTGGAATGTTCTATTCATGGAAACCGAGATCCCGATTGTATGGGCGAACAGATTGATGGGCTATCATCGATTCCTTAAATAGCTCGGATGATCTTCTTGATTGATTCCGTCCAACGGGTAGATTGGAGGAATTCCTTTGGTAAGTGCCAACGGCTATGATGGCATGAAGGAGTATAAAAGGAAGACGTCTAGTTGTTTTAAGTGTGTGATTGATAGAAAAATTCCGTAGTCCGAAGATCCTTGATTGTTATTTGAGACTGTTCGAGCGAAATTGTATACGAGAGAGTATATACTTGGTGACGCCTTGAGTGAGTGTGGTAGATAATCTACACCTAGAAATCAAGGAAGATCAACACCGTAACATCTCTTTGATCATAGTGGAATCCAGCCAATCGGGCATCGGTGCGAAGAGTGGACGTAGGCTTGAATCAAGCCGAACCACTATAAACCGAGTGTTCAATTCTCTCTTTCCCTTACTCGCTCGATTGATATTTAACTCTTGCGATTGAATCATTAACTATTTAAATATCGTGCAAGCTTCGAGAAATTTTTTATATACCTATTCACCCCCCCTCTAGGTACTCATACTAGTTATATCACACGCGCCGGTCGGCGAACCGGTGCGTGCACGCCACCGGCGGGCGAACCGGCACGCGCCGGTCCGCGGACCGACGCGTGACGTCACGTGATGACATCACCGATGACGTCATCACCGACGTCATTTGCCGACGGTCATCGGCCGGCGACCCGACCCACCGAGACCAAGGCACGTGGCAAGCACGTGCGGATGACATCTGCGTGACGTCATCCCCCGCACGCGCGCGGCATGTGCGTCGGTCTGCGCGAGCGGTCCGACCGGCCCGACCAGCCCGTCCTGTCCGACCGGTCCGACGACCGTTGACCGTTGACCGTTGACCCTCTAACCGTTGACCGTTGACCGTTGACCGACGACCGTTGACAAAAAAAAAAAAAGATGTGTTTCTTTTTCAATTAAGTCTATGTGGATTATAATGCGATCCCTTATTTATTCTGCATTTGTTGCAGGAACTATGCCTCCCCTAAGGTTGCGCACACCTATTCGCGCAGTTACCAATAAACAAAAGGATAGGCTGTCTGAGTTGATAGCTGAGCTGACTGATCATCGATGGGAAATGGGTGACTTAATTGATCATGTCCTTGAAGTCAACAGGAAAATTCAACAGGTCATATGGAATGGTCGTCCTATGTCACAGCCAGAGATGGTGCGATTTTTCATAACCACTCTTCCACCTGAATGGCAAGATGTGTTGAATCGCATATGGGATGTCAACGGAGCCGCTTCCTATAAGAAAATTGTGATGGATTTTGTAAACGAATATTACTGTATTATTTCAAGGGAAAAGATCAAGAAATTGAACAAAAGAGGATCTTTCCCAGTTCGTGTGCTGACTTTGTGTTAGTTGTATTGGCTATTATATGTTAAGTGTGCTTTATGGACATATTATGTATTGATTACTACCTAATTGTGTTAATTGAAAGCATTACTGTTTTTAATTGTATGTCAATTATCTGTCGCTTTACATTAATTGCTGGTTCTTTGTGGGTAATTAGTCAGGGTAGTTTTAGAAGTTTTTGTAGCTTCATAGAATTAATTTTGCATATGACAATCATATTAATAATAGTTTTAAGTTAGGATTTTTGGAGGATGATTGGAAACAAAGTGACCTTTTGATTCTAAAGCCTTACTTGAAATTATTCATTAATATGATGGGTCTATGTAAATAGGGATGCATAAATGATAGGCATTAATAATTCGTGCATATTTGTCTGATTTGTTCAGATCAATGGCTTCTGCCACAAAGAACATAGTTGCCGAGCTGAACAAAGGTGAAAAGCTCAATGGAGACAACTATGAGATTTGGCAAATGAAAATCCAAGTATGTCTTTGGAAGAGCAAGAAGAACTTGAGGCTCTTGTCATGACCATGGAAAACCCGAAGAGGGAACCACCGCACAAAGACAAAAGAAACACAGAAGCTTTCTTAGCGTGGAAAAGAATGAACTCTCTAGCTCACATCATGTTGTTGAGCAGCATGGAAAATGACGTCATGCGAGAGTTTCGGCGTTTTGATAATGCCAAGGAATTGTGGGAGGCATTGGCAGCTAGATATGGTCATACTTCAGTGACTAGACTGAGGCAGCTCACTATTAGGTTTAACTCTTATAAGAAGCCTCATGGTCGACCATGAAGCAACATCTTAGAAAGATGTCAAACATGATAACGAGCTGAAAGATGCTGGCCATGTCCTCACGGATGAGCAGCAAGTGCAAGCAAAGTGATTCGTTCCTTGCCTCAGAGTTGGGAGCATATGAAGGTGCACCTGACTCATAATGAAAACATCAAAACCTTTGAGGATGCGATGCGTCATCTTGAGCTGGAAGAGGACCGCCTGTTGGCGGCTAAGCCGGATGCTGAACTTTATTATGCTGGTTCTAGCTCAAATGGAGCTTCGAGCTCCAAGCGCAAGCGCCCTAACTGGTTTGATAAGGGGAAAGGCAAGGAAGAAGCAGGTCCTTCAGGGAAGAAACCCAAATTCAACCAACATGGAAGAGGGAAGCGTCCTCGCATGAAAAAGCTTGCAAGGGTGAAATGCTACAACTGTGACAAGAAGGGTCACTATGCTCGCGACGTCGTGAGCCAAAGAAGGTATGCACCCCTTGTACTTTTCAGAACTTTACTTATGTGTCGAGTTCTGTGTTCCTAACTGAGTCTATTCCTTTGTGGACTGTGGATTCAGGAGCGACAGACCATGTAGCGAAGGATAGAGGATCCTTCGTGGAATTCCGACGAGTACCAACCGGAACTAAGTGGATCTATGTGGGAAACAACTCCGAGCTGAAGTGAAAGGAATTGGCACATGCCAACTGAATACGCGTGGTGGACGCACCTTGTTTCTTCATGATGTATTGTATGCTCCGGAGATTCGTCAGAATTTAGTGTCTATATTAATGTTGGTTAAATTAGGTTTTAATATGAACTTCTGTAGTAGAGGTGTGAATTTGTTTTTGGAGACAAATTACTATGGTTGTGGCTATTTTCTGGATGGTTTTATTGTATTAGATATTGCTTATGTTAATGCTAATGTTTGTTATTCCCTTCTCACGTCTCCTAATAAATATGATAATGATGTGAATGTGTGGCATGCTAGACTTGGTCACATTGGCCAACAACGTATGAATAGACTAGCCAAAGAGGGCTTGTTGGGCAATATTGAAAAAGTCGATTTGTCCATATGTAAGCATTGCCTAGAAGGGAAAACGACAAGGAAACCATTTGGAAAAGGAAAAAGAGCTGAGTTTCCTCTGCATTTAATCCATTCTGATGTCTCGTGGTCCAATGAATGTAAAAGGAAGGCATGGGGCTGTTTATTTCATCACCTTTATTGATGATTATACTCGATTCGGATATGTCTATTTGATTTCTCATAAGTCTGAAGCAATAAGTTGTTTCAAAAGGTTTATGAACCTTGTAGAGAATCAATTAGATAAGAAAATAAAAGTATTGAGATCCGATCGAGGTCGAGAATATTTATCTAATGAGTTCAGAAAATTATGTGATGAAAAAGGAATAGAAAGACAGTTGTCTATTCCGTACACTCCTCATCAAAATGGTGTTGCGGAAAGAAGAAAGAGAACCCTACTGGAAATGATTAGGTCCATGACGGCGCATGCTAACTTGCCTATCACCTTTTAGAGTGATGCATTGTTAACTGCTGCGTATATACTTAACCGAGTGCCTTCTAAATCAGTTGCTTCCACTCCATATGAGTTATGGACAGGTAGAAAACCGGACTTGAGTATTAACCAACTCCATATTGCTTCCTAAGAATGGTGAAATAGGCATATGATTTTACAATGATTGATGAGGATCATTGTGTATATATCAAAAGATCCAAGGATCAATTTGTGATCATATCATTATATGTTGATGATATATTGATTGCCGGAAGCAATATGGAGTTGGTTAATACTGTCAAGAGATGGTTGTCTTCTAACTTTGAGATGAAGGATATGGGTGAGGCTGCATACATTCTTGGGGTTAAGATTTCGAGAGATCGTTTGAAGAGATCGTTGTCTCTTTCGCAAGAAACCTATATAAATAAGGTTCTTGAACGATTTCATATGCAAGACCGTAAACCCATAGACACTCCTATTGCAAAAGGTGAAGGATTGAGCCATAGATTGTGTCCAGGGACTCCACAAGAGAAGGAACAAATGAAACATGTTCCTTATGCTAGTGCTGTTGGGAGCTTGATGTATGCTATGATGTGTACAAGACCCGACATATGCTTTGCAGTTGGAATGGTGAGTAGATACCAATCCAATCCAGTCCAAGACATTGGAAAGCTGTCAAGAGAATACCGAGGTATCTGAAGGGAACTGCTGATTTCAAGTTGAATTACCAAGGAAAGGATCTGCGACTTGAAGGCTATTCAGATGATGATTGGGGAGGAGATTTACTTGAAAGAAAATCTACCTCTGGATTTGCTTTCTTACTGAACAATGGCGCCATATCATGGAGCAAGGTAAGAAGCAAACGTGCATAGCCTTGTCCACGATGGAAGCTGAGTTCGTGGCGTTATCGCAGCGGTACAAGAAGGAATTTGGCTTAAGAGATTTTTGGATCATTTAGGTGTTATTGAGAAAGCTGCAAATCCATTGTTGGTTAACCGTGATAGCCAAGCAGCTATAGCGTACACCAAAGATCCAAAGTATCATGGCAAGACCAAACATATAGATACCAAGTATAACTTTGTAAAAGATATGGTTGCACAAAAGGATGTGAACTTGCAGTACATATCTACGCATAGAATGGTAGCAGATCCTATGACAAAGCCAATACCTAGAGATGTATTTTGTGGTCATGTAAAATCTCTAGGATTGCGTAGAGTCTGATGTACTAAATTGTAATTTCCCTTTGATGTTCACATTTATGAAATTTTGTTTTTTCATTGATTAATGTCTATAAACCTTAGTATAATCTTTATGCATCTTAATGCTCAGTGCATTATTTTAAGTTGAGAAGTATGTCAGACAGATATAAGATTAGCCCACTCACACGGGTAATCGCCTCTGTTTACTATGTGATGAATAGAGATGAGACTGATTTTAAGCTTATTATCTAGGTGATAATCGAGAGCGCAAGCTTAAAATACGTATGGCGCCTTAACTGAGTGTTAAGATGAGGACATAATACTTGTGATGTCCGAAAGTAAAATAACCCACACATTTTACTTTATCTGTCTATGATGCCAGATGTGAGTTCTGATGAATTTTGTGAATAAGTAGATCGGTGAACTCAAGTTAGACATTGGGTATGTCTGAACTATCATCTGTACGGTATTGAAAGGTGTAGACATACGCTCCATGGGAAAGGAGTTAATACCGTAATACGTATTTCATACTACGCATGCATGAGACGACCAATAAGAGTGGCAAAAAGTTTGATCTAAACTTTTATGACGTGTGAGACTCTTGAGGAAAAGAGTTCCTCAATTTTGAAATCCCCTCAGGACTCTTACTTATTCTCAAGATTTCTATTTAGTGTTTGCTATCTTAGGGTGTTGCCAATGGTCATGAGATGATTCGATCTAATGGGACATTTCTAGAAAAGCAAGCTGAACTGAAATTGAGAGTTTGAAGGAAAGAGGAAGATCGATTTTGAAGAATCACATTGTAGTTTTGTATTCACTGGTCGACCAATTATAACTGTCTTTGTGATAATTATAATTGTAAATACAATATATATATCATGTTTAAAAGAGATCAAGGGAGATATAAATGTGATCGATCGATCTAGGGTACTGCATACTAAATCTACTCGGAGTATGATGCCCATTATGAGCTGCTATATATTCCTAACAGATGTATAGCAACGAGCTCTCAAAGTATGCTAGTCGCACGGATTATTCACCAGTATGAATGTTGAAGAGAGGTAAAGAGAATACTGTTCGGCCCACCATGTGCGAGTGGGAGATGATGGTTTTAATTGGGGGTGGGCTTAAGGCCCGTCCGCCCATGCTGGGCCCAAAAGGCCCGACCCACGGGAATAGGGCCCGTGGGAAGGGAGAGGTATAAAAGGAAGGAGAGAGAGAGAAAACGCATCAGTTGGAAATAGAAAAGACGTACGTTTTCTCTCAACGCTCTCCCTCTCTCAAGTTGTTCTTCAAAGCAAAACCAGTGACACGTTCGAAGGATTTGGCCTCCTCGGATCGAACAGGACCATTTCTCTTCCTCTATCGACAACCGGTGTTTAATCTGTGGCTAAAAGGTACGCTCGAATCCGTGGTGTGCTTTAGGATCGGTGATGCGTGTTGTTTTTCCCGGGCTTCGTCTTCCGCTTGATTTAGGGGTTCGATTCGGTGTTGAATCCAGTTTTCGGGGATCCTTTATTCCCAACAGGAGGAAAATATAGTTCATCATGTATATCATCACATGGATTTTGCTCTACACAACCAAATGTGTAATGCGTACAACTTGTTGCGTGAAGGCAATTGATTGATGGATCTGTATAAAAACTCAATGCACAAACATGTATCCACTTCTTTTGGAAATGTTGGGGGGTGTTGTAAACGGAGCTAAACATTCCGTACTCGGGCTTCATAACATAAAAGATCTAACATAGGTTGGGGAGGTGAAACAGGCTAGTTTGGGGGAAGGGCGTTGCGACCGTGGGCTTTAGCGGCCTAGTCAGCAATACAGTTTGCTTCTCTCTGATAGTGTTGAATCCGAAGGTTTGAGAATTGTGGGATCAGCTCTGCACACTCATCAAACGCGAATCTCCCATGGTGTCAAACTTGGGTTGTGCACTGCATCAACTAATACCAGACAGTCTGACTCAAGCAGTAAGTTTGCTTTCTCTTTCCCTTGAAGATGTTTTAGGGTTAGGGTTAACACTTGTACCTCCGCTTGCAGCGCTGAAGTAGCTTGAACGCCGCTGGAGAAGCCGTCGACGAGTCTTCCCGAGTGGTCATGGCACACACAAGCCATGGCACCCTCATTTCGTGCCATTGGAAAAACCCTATTGACATTGACTTTCAATATTCCAGGCTCCATTGGACGCCAAACCAAATTTGTCCTTGGAATGATCTACCGTGTTTACAAAGAGGGCCGATTCTAGAAGCAATCGATCCTTGTAGTTACTAATGCCATTTCCACTACAGTCACTGGATCTGGGCATTGATTTTGAAAGACAAAGTGATTGCGTGCCTTCCAGATCTGCCAAAGGAGGGAGGCGATAATCTCCAAATCAAATAAGATGGCTCTATTCCTTCTCAAATTTGCAAGCCAGGCATCAATTCTCAATAATCCCTATTATGGTGTCTTGATATTGATCTGCGGGTGCGACCAAATACCTTTCGTCCAAGGGCATAATAGAAAGATGTGTTCTGCTGTTTCTGGAACTTGATCTTTACACAAGTTATAGATCGGATCAGGCAGAATTTTTCTACTAAACATATTTTCCTTTGTGTATAAAGCATTGTGGCATAAGGACCACATGAAAATGCGAATTTTAGGAGCTGTCTTCATAGTCTAGATCTGTCTCCATAGCCTGCGAGGGGTTTGATAGGATGAGGAGGCGAGGTTGTGATTGTTGTTGATTGTTGTTGTTCTGATGCAATTATACCCACTCTTCACTGAATATGTGCCTGTTTTTGTTCCAGTCCATAAGATTTGGTCAGTTGTGGATTGGGGCCGCACATGAATTGTGAGAATTTCTCGATAGTCTAGTTGTCAAAACTTTCTCGAAGTAGGGGAACATTCCATATATTCTATTGCGGAATGATGAAATCCGCCACCTTCACAGGTTCTCCTCGAGGTGTAGGCCCTCCTATAATGCCTTTCGATAGCCACTTGTCTTCTCAAACTCGTATCCTTTGCCCATTGCCTACCCCATTGCAGTTTATTCGATATTGAATCCCCACCCTCCAATAAACTTTGTCAACCCCAAGATGATTTAGCTCCTTTTTCCACATTCCAAAATTCCTTAGAATGGAAATAAACTCCTTTAAAAATTTTGCTCCATAGCGAAGATGGGTGTTGAATGAGTCTCCACGCTTGTTTGGCTAGCAATGCTTTGTTGAAAGCAATTAAGTCTCTAAAACCAAGCCCCCCTGAGTCATTTATGCTTTTGAGTAGTTCCCATTTCTTCCGATGTATTCCCGACTTGGTACAATTATTTTTCCACCAAAATCTTGCAATTTTCTATTTAATAGATTTGCAAATGGACACAAGAATTTCAAATATTGACATGGCATATTGCGAAGTGCCTCGTACTACTGTCTTAATCAAGATTTCCGTTCGCCTTTGGAAATTAAATTCTCCTTCCACCCTTCCAACTTAGTATTCACTCGCTAAGAATCCATGCAAACATCTCCTTTTGGAGCCCCCCCCAAGTAAGATAGAATGCCTAGGTATTTACCAGTCTTTACAAGCACGGGTACTCTTAATTATCTCGCCATATTTTCCTACAGCCTAAGAGGACAATCTTTACTAAAAAAGATCCCAGATTTGTTCAGGTTCACCACTTGTCCCGTAGCTAAACAAAGATTGATTTAGCACATTTGCTAGATTTTCATACTCATAGAGTTTTCCATCCAAGAAAAAGATAGAATCATCTACAAAAAAAGAGATGAGATAGGGTATGTGACATCCCGATTTTCCAATTCTATTTTTAATAAATTGAGACGGGCATTTTGTTGGCACGCATATAGTTCCTTTCCTTGAGTTGGCCACTCATGTGAAAACTAGTCTATCGGGTGAAGCCATTAAAAAGTTCTAATGCATCAGACTCGAGAATTTGACCAAGAAGCGATCTTTCGACTGAGCTAATATGCAAGGGTCATTACGACATAATTAAAAATCAATTAGAGACCGGAGATAGGTCGACTCGACAGAGGCATGTGATCGAGTGTGGGTGATTTCACCAGATCGCACAATTCTTGTCGATCGGCACTAAACTAACTTTTCTATTGATTTGGTACCCTGTATTCGTATTTGAAACCTTGAGATTACCTCGACAACCGAAAGCCGCCAATGTTTCAAAGATGTACATTGTGGCTTGAGATGATCAACCACAGGTCAAATGCATGAAAATTTCTAAAGGCTACCAGGTAGATTGGGTTGCGTTAGTATTGTGCCAAAGTGAAATTAACCGTTGAATTGAGATCAAATTCAGAAATTGAAAGTTTGGGTGTGTCACAAATCATTTTAGGAATATTGACTCATCTTTGGAAAAATTTTCGTGTAAACCGAGTTTTTCAACAAAATAATAAGAGAATGGCTAATTTGGCTCGAGAAATTAGTAGGCCCGCTTTTGGTCGTACTTTTGGGACTTAAGTTGATTTTATGGACAAGTGAAGATGTGAATTGAAGTGTGGTGACATTGGATTAATTTTATGGACTTCAATTAGACTCAATTGGAAGAGAATTGAATGGAATTAAAGAAATTAATATACAAAGTCTCATGCCTCGGTGGAAAAATAAAATGGACCCATTGAAATAGGTTGTAGAGGAAATAAGTTAGTGGATGATGACATCATGGGGTGATGTCATGGTGGGTGGCCAATTGGTGGAGATCTTGACAAGTGGAGGGGTGGATTTAATCCCTAAAAAGTGAAGGGCCCCACCACTTCATCTTCAAGCTTGGGAAGAGAGAGAAAAGGGGGAGGGAAGGCTTCGACGGAACCAGTAGCCCACATGCCCCTTTGTTGCCCGCTCGGCTGCTTGCTCGCCGCCGCACGTCACCATTGCCGGCACTGCTCGTCTGCGCATGCTCGTGCGCGCGCTCGCCGTCCAGCCGTCACGAGTTACTTCTCCCTGCTCGAATGGCCCCGAGCTTCCAGCACCTTCATTCAATTGCTGCCGCCATCGCCAGGGCCGCCGGAAAGCCGTCAGAGCCACTGCCAGCAACCATTCGAGTAGCAGCCGTCCTTCTTCACTAGTTTCATGCCCAAACAGCCGCCCAGCCATCTCCGTCTACCTCTGTTCGTGAGTTCTAGGAGCTGCCGGAGCTCGTCCCCGCCGCCGTGAGCAGCCATTGACCTCCCCACCGGCCCGTCCAAGCCCCGCCGGTCTTCTCCGCCCGTTTTCCGACCCAAGCCAGCGCCGGATTTGCCCTCAGTCGGTAGTGAGCAGTGAGTAGAGAAAATGGGTATGGCAGCCCGGTTTTGGCCCTTTTTGGCCACCTTCCCGAGTCCGGATGCTCGGCCCGCCTTGAGGAAAGTCGATCCTTGCGTCGTCCTCGTCATTTTGGTCCGCTCGGCTTGTTAATCCGGTGAGTTTAGCTTACTAAACCTCGCTTAGAGGGTTAATTATGCTTAAGGAGGTTTAATTTATGTTAAGTATTATTAGGTTGTTAGTTTAGGTTATTTAAGAGTAGATTAGATTAAGGTGGTGTTTTAATTTAAAGTGTGCTTAATTAATGGTAAGTAAATTTATTTAGAATAAGCCTTGATTTGACATAAATGAATTTACTTTTGATTTATTTAAGTGTCTCAAAATTATTAAATAATTTAATAATATATTATTATTCGAAATTATTAAAATATCATTATTTAATTATTTTCGGAATAAATTTAATTATTTATTAAATTCCAAAAATTTTGTCAAGACCTTAAATTCTCAGAATTTTGTGCTTTGGTCGTTCTTTGTGTAATTAGATTTTGAAATTGATGGTTGGATATTATAAATTGAGTGCGGATCGTGAAAAATATGGATATTATTATTTAATTAATTTTCGGAATAAATTTAATTATTTAATAATTTTTAAAAATTATTTTGGGACCTTATTTGCTTAGAATTTCGTGCTGATCATTGCTGTGCATTTAGAATTTGAATTTGATGCATGGATGTGGCAAATTGAGTGTGATTGCGCTAAATAGGGATTCTTTTTATAAAATCTCAAGTGTTGAAATTTGATGGAAGAATGACCGTATTTGACCACCTATTAGAGGTCGTGCCTAATAAGGCCGTGATTGACCACCTATTAAAGGTTGTGCCCAGTAAGGCCATGATTTGCCACCTGATAAAGGTCGCGCCCAATTGGGCCGTGATTTACCACCGATTAGAGGTCGTGCCTAGTGGGGTCGTGATTGACCCCCTATTAAAGGTTGTGCCAAGTGAGGCTGTGATTGACCACCTATTAAAGGTTGTGCCGAGTGAGGCCATGATTGACCACCTATTAAAGGTTTTGCCGAGTGAGGCAGTGATTGACCACCTATTAGAAGTCGTGCCCATCGGGCTGAGATCTACCACCTAATTAAAGGTTGTGCCGAGTGGGGCCGTAATTGCCACTAATTGTTAAACCTTCCTATAGTGTCATGATTAGAAGCAGTGATTGATTTGCTAGAATGACATGAAATCGGCCAAGTCGATTGATCGCTGAAACGATCAAAGTGGTTGAATTGTTCTGATGATGTGATTGTGCCGCAGTTGTTTGGTTATCTTAATTGCACGTGGTTGAATTATATAAATTGTGCTAACCTGCAGATGAAGACTAATGCGAGGTAAGTCTTTGTGTGATGTGGCTAGGCCATCCGGGGCATATTTTCTTTCTAATAGGGGTTTAGGGGGTTGAACTTGCTGAGACATTATTTCATCACGGTCTGGGGATTACAATTTTAGGTCCCTGGTGGACGGAGTGGTTAGATAGCTTTGGTTGGCCTTGAGGAGTTGCAGAGGTGAAGTCATAAGGATTGGAGAATGTGTTCGACTTGTAGGTCGTAGGACAGTTCCTTTTTAAGAGCCGGTCTTTTGTAGACTTTTGGCTGTAGACCTCTGTTTATAATTCTATTGAATTATGAAAGTGTTAAGTTATGGTTTTCCTTCCTACTTTTCTATCTCGTATTTCATTGTCAGGGGTTTTATAATACATTCTGCTTGCGCAATAATAAATGAATGGGGTCGGCGACACTACTTGGGAATGTTGCATTTGCATGACCATGGTGGGATGTTAGCGCGCTCAGGGTTCAGGGCGTGGCAGGGTAGGACACCACCTGTTGAATCTGATTCCCTTGATATTTCCTATGTTGATGGCTTGCTTGATAAGAGTGGATAATACATTAGCCACTAGGATGAATAAATACAGTGAAATAAGGTCTCCCTATTTAAGCCCCCTTGATGGATGGAAGTATCTTAAGGGTTCGCCATTAAATTTAACACTGAAGGAAACTGTAGTGATAGATTGCATAACCTACTGTACCCATTTGACATGAAATCCCAGTTTAAGTAGATATCCCTCCAAGAAATCCCATTCCACTCGATCGTAAGTCTTTTGCATATCCAGCTTCAGTACTACTTGAAATGTTCTCTTTCGCTTTCTAATCTTGAGTTGAT
Source organism: Eucalyptus albens (assembly GCA_014182695.1). NCBI lineage: Eukaryota > Viridiplantae > Streptophyta > Magnoliopsida > Myrtales > Myrtaceae > Eucalyptus > Eucalyptus albens. The sequence continues at coordinate 20,187,673 of CM024650.1, forward strand.
GGAGTACTCTTGAACCACTAATATGTTATCTTGGATTTGTCGGCCACTCACAAATAAACTTTATTTCGTAGAAATCAACTCAGGTAACCAAGGTTTCAGATGATTAGCTAGCACCTTGGAGATAATTTTATAAACAAAGTTGCATAGGCTAATTGGACGATATTGATCAAGCCTTTCTAGATGTGGTATCTTGGGAATCAGGGAAATTAATGTTTGTTAAAAGTTGGGTTCATCATTCCTGAGATGAAAAAATCATTCACTGAGGTAGACATGTCGTCCTTTAAAATATCCCAATGGTTCTGGTAAAATAGTGCATTTAAGCCATCCGGCCTAGGAGCTTTAGTAGCCCCTAGTTGGAAAACTGCTTAATGTACTTCCTCCACAGTGATAGCAGCTATTAAAGTGGCATTTATTTCTTCCGAGACAACTTGTGGACATTGTGCCAAAATAGTCTAAAAATTGCAGTGCCCAACTGATTTATACAAATTTGCAAAGAAATCCATTGTCATCTCCTTCAGTTGGGTTTGATTTCGAATCCACCCTTGATCTTCATCCTGTAGCATACTTATGCGATTCCTTTGTCTTCGTTGGATAGTGGTGGCATGGAAAAATTTTGTACTCTTGCCCCCCCATCTAAGCCAGTTAATCCTTGACCTTATTCCCCAATACAGTTCCTCCTTTTGCCATAATTTTTCAATTTCCTCTTGCAATCGCCTAACCATCTCCTTGTCATAGTGTCCACTAGGTTGATGTATATGGGCCTGCATTTGCTATTTCAAGAAATTAATTTGATGATGCCCCTTGGAGAATTTCGATTTGCTCCATTGAGAAAGAGCCAAGGAGATAGCCTTTAATTTGCTAGATAGTGATGTATCTTTCATCTGTAAGGATGCCCAAGAGTCTGCAATGACTGTTCAACACTCCTTGTCCTCTAACCAAAAGGCTTCAAAGGTAAATGCCTTCTTTCTTCTAACTGGAGTAACTTTAGAGGTTAATAGAATCGGACTATGATCAGATCCTAGGGTAGGTAAGGCAAAAGCAGCATCCATATATATATCAATCTCCATTCCATAGTACAAAGCACCCTATCTAGTCGTTCTTCAACAAATTCCTCTCTTGCTCTATTGTTAATGTTGTTTTTTTGGATTTTGAATATGTCTTTGACTCCACATTGTACAGGTGTGGGCTGTTGCACTAATAAAAAAGTCTCGTATAACCTTAACTTAGTAGCAAGATGCTTATTAAAGCCATTAGAGCTAAGTGGGCCATAATCAAAACAGACAATATCGTGCTAGTGCTCGGCGAGGCTGTCTTTGAAATCAATAATTAGTGAAAATTTTTAAGTTTGATCAAAATGGGCCGGTGTTTTTCATAAGCCTTCTCTGACCATAATTTTATGTATTTAGGAAAAGTTGAAAGCACAATAAAAATAAGGGATAAGTGTATTGTATGTCCTAAACTTATTACAAAAGTGTAATTGAGTACTAAAATTTTCAAAAAGTGTAATCATGTCCTAAAACTCGTCAAGTTAGTAAAATCAATTTTTTGGAATTACTTCATTACTTTTAAAGATTTCTTTGTTTTGCAACAAATCATATCGTGTTTATCATAGAGGGATTTATAAACCGAAGGAAACCAAATTAGGATAAATTAAAGCTCATCATAGGAAACAACATTAAAGTTGACATTGAGTTTGTGGGAGACGTCATTTTAATAGACTATTAGTTTCTTTGCATTTGAAGAGTAATGATCTATTTGGCCATGTTTTTCTCTAACTCTAGTTGCAAGAAATATCCTCCAACCAATATTTGATTGGTGAGTTATAATTATGGACATCACCTAGATTTATATTTAGTTAATTTGGCAGGCGAGCACTATCCACAATGTGTAACTCACAAATGAGAAGCAGGATTGGAGAAAATATAGGCCATTATCAATTCCATCACATTGATTTGCACTACAAAACGACATTCAAAATGAGTATTATTGTTGCGTGAAGGAGGTCAAGCAATGAATTTTTAAAAAAATTCAACGCAAACAGGTATCCACTTCTTTTGAGAGCGTTAACACGTTTCATTTGGATTTTAGACATGTTTTTGATTCCATATCACAACTATTGCTCTAGTAGATAAGTTTCATACAACCTTAAAATAATAGAATGTGTACTAACACTGTCCAAGCTCGAGTGGACCGTGACCAAAGTGGATAATTTCGTGCTAACACCTTGACAAGGCTGCCTTCAACATCAAACATGTAGTTATAAATTAAAGTTTAACCAAAATGTACCAGTGTTTTTCAAAAGCCTTTGTCAACCATGCTTTTATCTATTTGGGGGAAGTTGCAATCTTGATAAAAATAATTATCTAACATTTAAGTGGCAGAGGCGGAGAGTGAGGCATTTCGTATTTGGGCTAGGTTCTAGGGTGGTTGATTCTTACCTTGAAATTTGGAACTAGATTGAGTAGAATCAGTTCCAAGTTTCTAGAATTGAGAATGGGCTTTGTTGACGATGGAACTAGAGGGGTCAACTCAGGAACTGCTTATCTTTTTCTTTTTCTTTTTTCCTTCATTTCTAAAGGAAATTACAAAGTTTTTTCGTAATCTCTGAAAATGCGACTAAGGAAGCTTGAGACCACTCGTCATCTGTCACAAACAAAGAGAAGAAGTGAGGATTCGAGTAGCTAGAAATGAAGGAAATGGAAACGAAGGTAAAAAAACAGGGGGAAAGTTGCATATTTCCCTCTTTATGGACATTCCAATGCTCCTACTATTTACTCACTAAAATCTTGTCATTAAGTAACAAACCATTTCATACATATCTATTACTTTTCCAACATCATTACATCGACTCGATTAAATAATCAATCAATTCCTCTCAAAATTTTGTCATATTCATCATACATAATCGTCCATTATACATGTTTTCAAAACTTTAACATTTTACTACGATTCACGTTACTTAAAATAACTATCATCTATAGAAAACGAACTCCAGGTTTGAGTTATAAAGTACGTCCGGTTCTTGAGTCAGTGGAGGGCTCCGCATTCTAAATCGGAAAGGTACCAGATGGCTTCAACTCCAAGTTTTTGGAATAAAAAATCGGACCAAAATCGCTAATGCGGTCCGGTTCCGAAGTTGACTCAATGGGTGATTCGGGACCGATTTTGATCCTTAATCTGGACTAGGATGGTCTGACATACATATTTGATCTCTCGAGCACCCACGAGGAAAATGGGGTGTTATTTTGGGTGACGTCGGCATGCCATTCTTTCTAGGGTCGTGAGACAAGGCCTGACTTTCGTATATTATTTTTTCATTCATCCATTTGGAAGTTGCAGAATATAGTTTCGAATCCGCTTCTTGCCTTTTCTTTTTGGTCGATCGCGGCATTAAGGATATTTGTCTCTAAAACGGGTCTCCCTTTATCATTTGTTGCTTCACCCGCATGAAATCTCCTAAAAACAAACCATTTTTAGGGTGTGTTTGTTATAGAAAAATTTCATGATAAAAGGAAGATATTTTTCGGAACTTCCTTTTCCAGAAAAATGTTTTCTCCCTTTCAGCATCTATATTTCCTTTGATTGTAAATTATTTTTCGCAACTGATTATTTTTGGCAAACTAAATGCGCAAAAGTCCAAAAAATTAATTCACAAAAAGTTCTTTCACTCAAACAAATACACCCTTAATTGAAAATTATTAGAAAATTCTCACTCAAACAAGCACAACCTTAATTGAAAATTCAAATATACAGCTTAAGAATGCAGAGAAAGTCACTCAAAACAAAAGATACCACGAAAAGTTACATCATCCCACAACAAACTTAAGGAAAATTGAAATCCATGGCTTAAGCAACTAAAATCCAAGCTGAAAATGCAGCAAATGTGCGGGGTCCAGATTCCAAGATGACCTTCCTCAAACATTGTGAGCGCGGTCCTGAATAAAAATGAAAACTAATGCTATGTTATTCTTGCCGTAAATGAAACATTAAATGCATTAAAACGGCAATAAACTGTCTAAATAATGCTCAAGCATACAATAAACAGTGTATATAGAGCAAAGGAAGGATACGTTGGCATTTTGACCATCACATATTGCAAAATCCGGAATAGTCATTCTACTAATTTATCGAAATAGAAAAGATCGATGTCTAGATAAGGTTAAATGGGGAAGGCCAGCAAAGCCTAGAAATCTCGAATTCCACTAAAACACTACCATTTAGAAACCTAATAATGGAATTACAGGAACCAAGTTTCTTCTTATAGAAAAAAGATGCACCAACTGGAAATATATCTTCATCCTCATAAATAAAGAGATTCTATCAACAATTAACTCATAATTATTTCTCAATAAGCAGATGTGAGACCTCAAAACCGATACTGTGCGGAGAGGTAGATACTATAGCAAAGGATCAGACAAATTTTGAGGTTAAACAATGCGCTTTTAAATCTCATATATGATCCATCTAACGTTATGATATATTAAATATGCATTTGCATACTGCGAAGAAGCTTGACCTAGGACAGCTTACTATAACTTCCATGATTATTCTTAAGACCGATGAGTCAACTAGGAAGTATGTCAAAAGAGCGACCAATTAAAGTAACTACCGGCTGACCACCATCCATGTTTATGTCCGGCCCTTGATTTGGCAACCCACGGTCCGCCTGCTGCTGATGATGAAGAAAAATCAATGCTCGGGCATACAATAAACAGTGTAAATAGAGCAACGAAAGAAACACTTGCCATTTTTAAAAGGATTATCTCATATAATGTATCGAGTAATGATACACTGTGAAGCATATTATCTGCAAAATCCGGAATGGTGATTCTACTAATCTATCGAAATCGAAGAAATCGATGTCTTTTACAGTTAATGGGAAGGCCAGCGATGCCTAGAAATCCCGAAATCCCCTAAAACGCTACCCTATAGAAACCTAACAATGATAAGATAGGTACATGTTTCTTATTACAGAAAAAAAGATGCACCAACGGGAGATATACCTTCGTCCTCATAAGTATACTACCTAAAACACATTCTATCAACAGCTAGCTCATAATTATTTCTCAATACCTAGATGTGGGATCTCAAAACCGGTATTGCAGAGAGGTAAATACTGCGGCAAAGGATCAGACATATTTTGAGGTTTAATAATGCACTTTTGAAGCACACATATTATCCATTTAACATAATGATCGATTAAATATGCATTTGCATACCGCGAAGAAAATTAACCTGTCACAGCTTGCTAACCTCCATATCCATTCTTCTGACCGATAAGTCAACTAGGCAGTATATCGAAAGAGCGACCAATAGCAGCAAAGAGAACAACAAAAAAGCCTTTCAGGATTTTTTAGAGTAGCTACCTGCTGATCACCACGTGTGTATATGACCCTCCCTTCTTCCAAATAAAGGTTCCATAGAACCCCGTCCTGTAGTTCACTATGATGCAAGATCGAACCCTTTTGTGCATCTGTAACGCCATTGCGATCAAGAGAAAGATGAATCAGTATCTGCATGTGGGAGTAAATTTCATTGAGGTTGTACTTGCTACTGTCCACAAGGATGCTTTCTTGCGGAGGGATTTCTGTCGGCTCTCCTCTGATTTCACCGGGCATTTTAGGATCACCATAGGCATGACACTTGGCGGTCAGATATATGGTTGAGGCAGAATTGTTCTTGATTTTACATTGATGACGAGGCCCCGGCATGAACCCTGTTTCATATCACGAGTGAATGATTTATCAATGAATCCGCTCTTCAATTGCGTCTAGATGTGGAGTTTCTTGATGGAGTCCCCCAAAGAAATATCATTTATCACATGTAGTCTCCTCTCATTATTATTAAATGCACAAGACACATCCCAATGGGGCAACATCGTTCGTGAACAAATTCCTGGAAGAGCGGACCAACAAATGAAGATAATGTAGATGAAACCATAAGTTCTCAGTATGACAGCAGAAACTAGGATCGCATCTCACGCGAGTTGTTCATAATGTCAAGTTAACACCTCCTTCGTGTGAAAGGTGTCCATGCACGGTTTGGCTGTACTTAGAGCTTACTGATCCATGGAAATTCCGTGGTGATTTCTTGGAATTAGTGGACAACGTGAATTCAGAATATTGTCGAAAACACAGAAAATTCCTCATGCGCAGTCTTTGTCTCCCTTACATTGAACTCCTTGTTGGAATCCAGCTTGTAGGGATTCAGCTACACGACCTAATGCATCCATGCCAAGAGGAGGAGCAGGAGCTGCTGGCGTTGTCGGCATTGGAGAATCAGTGGATTTCTTCATACTGCTTCCGCTGGGGTGGTGGGCGTGCAGATAGAGAGAATATTATTGATTGTAGGAGAGAAGTCGAATGTAGCGATGTTGCGGGCGAGAAGCGAAATCGTACCTTCAAATGGAATCGTAGATGGAGCAGCTCGCGGAAGAAGGGTGCGGTGGCTGTTCAGCTGTGCAGGAGTGCCCTATATTCCCGAGCATCTTCTTTCGAGGTGGTGGGTCCCGAAGTTCCCGAATATGCTTTTCTGCCTATGTCCTTGTCCGGTACGTAGTTGGAGAATGAACAACCACGTGCGTCATGCACGGACACAACGAGCAAACAAAGACAATTTTTAGTACCTCCGAATCAAAATAAAACCGGGCCGAATTCTGTGGTGTCATGTGGCGCATTTTTTCGGAGGATGATGCTGAAACAAAGTCTAATTCCTGAAACTAACATGGAAAAATGACTTTTGAGAACTCTTGTTTGATGTCGAATTTGATTTACATGAATGAACATCACATCACGTCTCTCTTTAAGCCGTTGCAAAGGTACTATGCATGTGAAAGCGGTCACTCTCATGTGTTTTTGAGATAGAAGAATGATTTCGAAACCAAATTTGCATGCAAAATACAATGCTTGAAACGTTAAGTGCATGAATAATTAGAGAAGTGTTAAATACACTTGGTGGACCGAATGGCTAAACATTGATTTCATCCATAAATGGAGGTTTCTACATTCTCCGTATGAAGACGGCCAAAGAAATTCATTTTTTTTTTTCGTATAAAAGTAATTTTAGATAAATAAACAATCCTCTCTTCTTTCCGACTGTGCCCCACCTAGGTAAATTTATATATTTAGACATTTTTCTCTTTCTTCTAGTTGTCTCCAATCCGGGTAAATCTAAACATATTTTACGAAATGATCATTTGATCAATAATCGCCCATGTTCATAAAATTGGAAATGAATTTTTCCTATGTACACATATACCCTTTTTTTTTAATATACTTTTATAATTTTTATGTTTATTTAATAAAAAGTACGAAATGAGGTAATTGACAACCTGTTTGCACGACAGCTCTTTGGGCATGCTAAAAAGTAAAGTCGGAAACAAAAGATAAAGTGAGATTCAAACTTCCAAACATATGAACGCCATGTGATTAGGAGGCGGAAAATTAACATGGTCTGGTCCACACCTGTTCTTTTTCTTTTGTTTTTTTCCCATGATGACGGCCAAAGAAATTCCTTTTTTTTGGTATAAAAGTAATTTTATATAATTAAACAATCCTCTCCTCTTTCCGACTGTGCCCCACCTAGGTAAATTTATATATTTAGACATTCCTCTCTTTCTTCTAGCCGTCTCCAATCCGGGTAAATCTAAACATATTTTTACGAAATGATTTTTTGATCAGTAATCGCCTTATGTTCATAAAATTGGAAATTAATTTTTGCTATGTACACATATACCCTCTTTTTTATTATAATTGTATAATTTTTATGTTTATTTGACAAAAGGTACGAAATGAGGTAATTGACAACCTGTTTGCACGACAACTCTTGGGCATGCTAAAAAGTAAAGTCGGAAACAAAAGATAAAGTGAGATTCAAACTTCCAAATCATATGAACGCCATGTGATTTGAACGCGGAAAATTAACATGGTCAGGTCCACACCTTCTTTTTCTTTTGTTTTTTTTTTCCCATGATGATGATGGAAGTAGCACGAGGGCTGAAAAGCAAATGCCTAATTTATTAAAAAGATTGGAACTCTAGGTTCATGTCTAATTTAACTTCTTCTTTTTATCTAAAATATTCTATATTCACTCTAACCGTAAATTTGCTCATACGTCCAAAAATCGCAAATGATTTCTTTAAATCTGCCTAGATCAGGAGGTTTACCTTTGTTTTATATGAAGTTGTGGGCATTGATGAAGATATTGTTTTTAATAATGAACATTTTAGTGGCCTTGATATTGATAATTTTGAAACAAACAATGGCGATTTCTGAACACATGGGGGCGGATTTGAGATTAGAATGAAAGTTTGTGATCTTTTCTAGATTTTTTTTAAAAAAAGTTCGAGTAGAATTATGATTGGAACAAAAACTAAGGATTCCAAGGGAATCAGGCTGGAAAAAGAAATGACATGGCCGGGTCCACACCTTTCTTTTTCCTTTTTCTCTCCATGATCATGGCATAAATAACATGAGGCGAGTCCTTTACCAAAAAAAAAAAAAAAAAAAAGAAAATAACATGAGGCGAGCGGGACAATAGCAACAATATTCCAGGGGAAAAAAAAAATATAGACAGCCGACCAATTCACAGTTGGTGCAGTGGCAGACGGCGAACGTGGGAAAAAGCTTCCAAATTGGTGCTCAGAGGGGAACGTGGGGTTTATGGGATCCACGTTGAGTTTTCCTTGGAACTTCCCTAGAAATTGGGGCTTGTGATTCCCTAAAAGGGAGGTGTTTTTTTTTTTGTTCTAGGGCTTTTGAAGCTGGCCTTAGGTTTATTCCACCGAGGTCGTACTTGCTGCGACTGTCCGCACATACGGCAACCTTGCGACGTCGGGGGACATCGCGCCAGGTTCTCTCTGACCATGCCGCCAGGAGGACGAACACATCATGATAAGACCTGGGGGTTAGTAATCATGAGTGAATCGGAGATTTTCGCGATTGGGCGATCGGTACCAAATGCCACAAGCCTCGTTTCGAATCACTAGCAAAAGATTCGTCAATAGCCCTCCTCTCGAATCCCCACAAACTGGGGAGTTTCTTGATGGGGGTTCTCGAAGGAACCGTCACTAGCCCCTTGTAGCCTCTTCTCCATCTAATTAAAAGCCCGAGACATGTTTCAATGGTGCAGCACTGTTCGTGGACAGATTCTTGGAAAAGCAGACCAACAAAACAAGACAATGTAGATAAAACCACCAGGGCTTTGTAATCTCTAGTTAACACTTCGTGTGAAATCATCATGATAGAAAGGCTTCCATGTGCAATTTTTTTCTATACATAGAGCTTATTGAGTCGTGGAGATTTCATGGTGAACCATAGAAATGGTGGACAATGAAGATTCGAGATATTGTCAAGAAGATGGAAATTTCCTCATGAGCAGCCGTTATCTTGACACTAGAATCCCTCCCCTCAAAATGCAAAAAAGTTGCTTAAAAAATCCTAAACCTATTACACTTTTACCAATTCAAATATAAAACATTTTGCTAATTGAGTTATAAAATTTTTCGTGTTTTACTAATTGATTCAATCTGGTTAATTTTGATTGGAAATTGTCAATGTGAAGTTGGTTGTCCTATATAGCATAGCCTGTGCTAACTTAGACAATTTGTAATAATATTTTAATATTTTGTTCAGTTTTTTTCAAGGGGTTTCAGCCTTCAAAATCCCTTGGGGATATGCTTTGGGGTGTTTAGTAAGCCTGTCAAATGCTGGTCTTAGAAAAGCCGAAATTAATAGGGACCAATTTTGGATTTTTAACATTTGGCCAAATGCTAAAATTGCTTTTGTTTTTCAAAACTACTATCATAATTTTTTTAGTTTTTCGATTTTACCTCTCATTGTTCCATAATTATCCTTACGTTATTTTTTAATAAAAGAAAAATGAAATCCAAAAGCCCTTAGTAAAAAAATTTGCCAAACACTCTTTATGTCAAAATAGCTTTACAATTTTTTTTTTTTACCAAACATAATTTGTATTTTCCCAAGCCTTTTAGGCAAAAGATATTTGTATTTCCACAAGGCCTATTTTCAAAACTGAACCAAACACAACCTAAGATTTCCTTTGGCAATTAATATAAAACGTAGGATAGGATAAAATTTGTTATTTTAGTCGAATAACAAATTTCTTAAATAGTTAAAATAAAATTCTATTTGAATATAAGTAATATTTGAATTATAATTTAAAAAATTAAAGTAAAAGAAAATAACAACAATTTCATTTTTTCATTTAATCCTCTTTTTATTTATATATTCAAATTTATTTCTATCTTATAATTAAATTTAATATATAAATGTATATTGAGTATATTTATTACATATCTTGGATATTTTAGTATTTTTAGTATATTAGTATAATTTACAATTTTTAAATTTTAATTAGAGAATGATGGAAGGGAAAATTAGTTTTTTTTTTTTTTTTAAAGGGGAGAAATAACTAAAAGATAAGCAAGCAAAAATGAACTAGGTAAGAGCGTCATGAAAGATTATTATCATCTTCCATTGTGCAATTTTTAGATTTATTTATATAGATATGTCATACCAAATAATGTACATGATATGATGTGAATATATCTTACTTTATTAGTGTGAGCCATCAAATAGTGAGAAAATTCTAAAGAAAGGCCCGAAGTGCCTATATTTTTTTTCAAATAAGTGCTTGACATGCATATTGTTTCAAATAAAAATCTGAAGTAGTTAAATTGCCTCAAATGAGGCATGAAGTGGTCAAATCATCTCAAATAAGGATTTTGGGCTGGCCAGCCATCGAGCAAGGCTATTTTAGTAAAAAATTCATAATGTATTTTTTAATTTTTTATTTGTTTTTAATATTTTCTTTTTCTTTTTCTTTTCTCTTCTTCCCTCCGCCAACTATGGCAAAGGTCATTTGACTCAAGGGAGGGCCACCATTGCCGGTGTTAGGTGACCCTCGCCTGGTGTGATGAGGGCGAGGGCGAGGTTGCCCTCATTGACATTGGGCAAAGGTCGACCCTTGCTTGATCTGGCCCTCACTTGATTAGGCAAGGGCATTCCTCGCCAGATCCGATGGGGGCCACCCCCATCAACGTTGGGTAAGGGTCACCCTCATCTAAGGCTAGCATAAGGAAGAAGAGAAAAGAAAAAAGAAAAGGAAAAGGAAAGGAAAAGGAAAAAAAGGAAACAAATTTAAACAATCAAAAGACTAAAATACCATTTGGCTAGTGAGATTAGGACCTTATTTGGGGACTGATATGACCATTTCAAGATTTTATTTAAAACAAATTCCACTTCTAGGTCTTATTTGAGATAATTTGGCCATTTTATGTTTTTATTTGAAATAAGGTCCATTTTAAGTCATTCTTTGAGAAAATGAGAGCACTTCAAGTCCTTATTTAGAATTTTTTATTAGAAGATTGATAGGAGATAATAAAATTTATGAATTTCATAACTTATCATATCCAGTCATATTCTAATTAAACAATCCAGACGACTAAACGCAGCTTAAAAATATTTCCTATCAAAATTGGAAAGATAATAAAATGGCATATCCTTATTGGAATGTTTTATAAATGGTCCGTTGACCGTCGATCATTGACCTAAATCGACGGTCAATACGATCAAATTCGAGGGGCATATATAAACGACGTCCTCTTGGATGGTCGCATCTCCTCAAAACAAGCGACTCTCTCTCCTTTCCTTATTTCCCCCGACATCGTACAGCTTCATCGTCAATTTCGAATAGAGTGTGGCCTTGCAAAATTCCCAGTTTCGACGCTCAACCTCAATTGTTTGCTCCATCTTCCTCTGGAACCACCAAACGTTTGCGTTCCACCTTCGATCTACGGAATCAATCAAGGACAGGGAAGATGAGTTTCCGACAAGTAATCCCTCTTTGATTCTATTTGTTGAAATTCTCTCCGTTGGATGACTGGATGGGCGACCACAAGCTCTGCGGCTTGTTTTTATTTTTATTTTTTTTGGGCAGTTCTCGGAGCCAAACCATGGCCTGGTGCCCCAACGCTCGCTGCTTCCTCTTCAAAAAGGCCGTGACGGCATCTGTTAGAAACTAAACCAAATTCATAGATTTTGTTGATTTCATTAGTTGTCGATTTAACTGACAAGTTACCGATGATGCGGAGAAGTTGCTGATTCAAGGTTGAAGTTGTCGATTGGCTACGTCATTGTGTTGATGTCTAATTGGCTCCCAAGAATAGTCTTTATTGTAGTGTTCCTTTCAAGAGTTTGCTCGTATCTCTATGTCTTGACTATTTGTATTTCTAAATCAAGTCAATCTTTTGTAAATTCCTAGATACAATTATGAGTCATTTAAGAGTAAGAACAAGTTTATAAATCAGTGAATCTTGTAATCGTTTCTGACAAGGTGAAATAAGCAAAACGGCCTCTTCGTCTCCTTCTTTTGAGTTGTGATGTGAGTATTTCGCCTTTAAATTATCCCCATCAGCGTCATATTGATAATCATTAAACCAATGCTTGCAAGTCCCAATTCAGTTCAAGTTCCCCAGTAGATCCGATGGTTTAGGACTTTGAATTGGGAACCATAAGCTAGCCTTAAACTAGTCAAGTAAGGCCCCTTTGGTCCGGTTCCCAATTTGAGCTGGATCGAGTCAACGCCCCTAGTCCCGACGAGCAGCTTCCTACTTGTCGTTCCCATTAACTGCATTCCCCTTCCCACCTCCTACCATTAACCGCGGATCAATGGGAGGGGGTTCTTGTCCCATAAGAGGGGAAAATTGCAATTTATCTTCTAAACCTATTTTATGGATTTAAATTCAATGAGCCTTTCAATTGAACCAATTTAGTGATAAAATTTAAGTGAATGCAATCAAGTTGTTAACACCTAAATTTTGACTAGGTATTTTGATTTAATTTATATAGAAAATTAGGGATCAATTTGACCATAACAAAAATATTTTTGCATCGATTAGGACCTAGTTTTTATTTGCATCCATTAAGCTTTATTTTCCTATTTTTATTTTATTTTTCGCTTTTTTCAGATAATTTATATATTAAAAAAAAAGTAGCAGCCCGAGGGGGCTGGGCCATCGCGCCTAGCTTCCCCCTCTTTTCTCCTTTCCCACGTGGGCCCAAGGCCCACTATCCTTTTTCCTTGGCCCGGCCCCCTTTCTTCTTTTTTCTTCTTCTTCTTCTTCTTCTTCTTCCTTCCTCCTTCCTCTTCCGCCTTTGCAGGTCACTCGCAGCAACGACGACGCGCTCGAGGACAGCCTACGGCAGAGAGAGGAAGAGTAGACTGGCAACGGATGTGACGCGTCTTCATAGCGGAGCTAGTGGGCGGCTGAGGAGACGCCAATTCAGCCGCACCAAGGCCGGTCGATGTGCGAGGATCGGCGGCTGAAGCTCCGTCAACCGGCCCTCCCCCTCGCTTATAAATAGATTATGTTGGGGGAAGGCCAAAAACCATGTCGCCGAGGAAGATTGAAGGCATGCAAGCTCCGAAAGCTTCCCCAGAGAGACTTCAGGGGAGGCCTGAGAGCAAGCAAGCCTAGATCTAAGTAAAGGCGGCTGAAACCAAGGGAGAGAGAGGGAGAGTAAAAACAAGGGACTAACCCTCACCGCCTCGCCGACTAGCCGCGAGCCCACCCACATTGAAGCTCTCTAGCCCGATGCCGATTGTTGCTGCTCTCTCGCCCCCAAAACTAGATCTACTGCTGTTCGGTGCTCGAAGCTCGGCGTGAATTGAAAGCCCCCGTCACGAGTTCCCCCTCTCCGTGCCATGCCGACCGGAGTCATGTCGTACTAGGCCCATCAGCCGATTGGCGTTGCTCGCTGCGGACGGAGTAGTGATGAGCTCGCTCGCCTCCATCAACAAATACATGGAAAATCGCTTGAAAATTAGAAAAAGTCAAAAAACAATTTATATTTTAAAAAACAATAAAAAAAAAAATCCGAAAATGCATTTTATGTTAAAAAAAAACCAAAAAATATGTTTTTTCCTCCACAAATACATTGAAAATCCCTCAAAAATCCAAAAAGCCTTAGGATTTAAATAAGATTAGGTATCGGAACATGAAAAATCCCTTGAAAATCCAAAAGCCTTAGGGTTTAAATAAGATTAGGTATCGGAAGAACATTAGTGATTAACTAGAGTAACCAAGTCTCCGATCCTAGTTTTTTTTATTATGCAAGAGCAAAATATTTATCCCAATATTTTGCTTATGTTTTTAATCGACCCACCCCAAATCGATTAGTGGTAACTCATTTTTAAAAATTAACTTATAGATTAACTCAAATCATAAGTCGTGAATTGATGGGCTCGGGAGAGCTCGGGCTAACAATAATAGACTTAGCGAGCCATTAGCCTCTGCAAGAACCCGCATATATGTAGACGCCGAAAAAGAGGTCGCAACACAAGTCTTTCTAATCAAGTCTTACCCGAAATTATTGACATAATATTTAGTTATCATTGGCCATCTCACGTTACGGTTGGTAATTTGACTTGGATAACTTTAACCGAAATGACACCATTATGCTTAATTTTTTAAAATTCTTTTTATCTTCTTTCCTTTTGATTGTTAACGCCCAGATGTTTTCCTCGTAGATTTGTCACTTATATTACGAGTTAATTAGGGATCAAGCTCGATCAAGATTATCTATTTGGCATAATTTTGTGTTTTTGCCAATGCATTTCATGACATTTACGTATTACACGCACTTTGACATAGCATTAACATATTTGCATCAAGTAAATGTCACATTAATCTAGTATAACCAAGTTTTCGTATTCAAAATCTCTATTTCTCGAAAGTTAGATGAGCTCCTGCGTCTTACTCGGGATCCTAATCGGCCCATAACATGGTAGTGGCAACTTGTTAGTCTAACCTTGAATGAATGCTTAATCGGCCCGTAAAACCGTAACCAAGTTTTACGTACTTTGTCTAGTTGAGAGATGACGCCCGTTCTGTTCTTTTACTCTTTTTGGAAGTTATGTGGGTTTAGAAGTCACTTTGATATAGCGTTAACATATTTGCATCAAGTAAATGTCACATTAATTTAGTATAACAAAGTTTTGTATTCAAAATCTCTATTTCTCAAAAGTAAGATGAGCTCCTGTGTCTTACTCGGGATCCTAATCGGCTAGGGTAGTGGCGACTTGTTAGTCTAATCTTGAACAAATGCTTAAACGAGAAAATCAAATCACGACTGGTAGAGCTTGGAAGGATTTGTGCTAAGCGCAAGGGGCACTTCACAAGAAGAACCATTCGTGCTCGTTTATCAATTGCCCTAGAGAAATTAGCTTGTTAGATGTCAAAGACAGTTTTGGAAGATTTCTTTGTGAGATTTGTTCATAGTTCCCTGACAATTCTTGTGTTGGCCAAGTTATGAGAGTGTTGAATGAAATTAGTGGCTGAAAAGTTCTCATGTTTATTTGTGATTGTAATCTCCATTATATTTCTCATTTTAAGTACTATAATTTTTCTGTTGTTCTTTCTACGAATGTAGGTCTCATAAACTGAACTAGATGAACTCTGAGGCAAGGGTGATTTCCTATTTTTTTATTACTTAGGTTCAATCCGCTTGATTTAACAATAGCTGTCTAATAATGTTCGTGAGCGTTCCACCTATTGTCCATCCAGCTTAGATAGTATTAACGCACACTCCATGTTAAGTCAATTTATTACATAATAAAACGTATATATTCCCCAGTCTCGGAAGAAGTGTTTGTATGCCTTTTTCCTCGATTCCTTATTGGAGGCATCTAATGGATGATACATAAAGATGAACATCACATACACATTAAAAAATCAAAAGTAAAATCGGTACGCTCATGTTTTGTAACTCAGCTCAATCAAAAACTTAGCTATTCTAATTAGAGATGCTGGAAATTATGCGCTTTCAAAAATTAAAGACCGAGCAACGACCAAAAACTAAAGGGAGAAATATTAATGCTACCTGTACAGTCCACATTTGGCCAAAACGGAACAACTTTGAGTGCAAAATGAAGGCTATGTGAGACATTGGTACTTTTGCACAAATTCATGATGTCATTTCGATTTTTCATATTCCATGAACTAGTTACAAAAATTATAAAGTTTGTTTACACCAGTCAATCAGAATAAAATCACCTGTGCATTTGAGTTTTAGACGTAGGAGATTCAGTTCCAAAAGTAAAGTTCAGAAGACGTGTCATGACATCCATCTACGACATCAACTTGGGTAATCTAAACTTTTACGAATCCTTGTACGAGATTAAAAATCCTTTCGTTCTTGGCAAAGGCATTTTATATTTTGCACAATGCAAATACGATGGACGTATAGTTTTAAGGTTCTGATAAAATTTATTCAATTCAAGCAAGAAACGCTTGCAAATGGAAAACCAGCCGGGCGACTTTTAACGTACTTTGACCCCGACATGATCAACTTACTAGTCTACATGCCAAACAGATTGACATGTGATCTGAGATGACATTATCGACGACACTCATTCTTCAAGCAACCATACAACATCGCACCTGTAAACCCAGAAAGCACGAGCACTGTCACATAACATATGGTCTGGTGTTTCCAGGTATAGCCATCGCACACTGCCAGACCATCAGGTGTTGCCAAACCCTTGGCACCATCGTGATGCGCCAGCCCATCCGGCAGCAGCGAATCATCAGGATTATCGTGATGCCCCTGCCCATCTGGCTGCGCCGAACCACAAGGCTGCACACCGAATCCTTCACTCTTAAGCAGCTGCTTGGTCTGGCGGGCCAGTTGATTCTGGCTGTTGGCCAACTCTTTCTTGTAGTTGATTAACGTCCAGATGTTTTTATAAATTGCAACAATGTTAAATGTGAAAAGCAGCAAAGAGATGCCGGAAAGAATCCATTTCAGTTTACACTGAATCGGTGTTGAGGATGACATAATAGCAGAAAAAATTATACCTTGGAAGACGTAGAACAAATTCACGGTCTGCAGAGTCGTATTGAAGTGGGTCGACATACGATGTTCTAAATGAGTAATGGCCTCAGTAAGTATCTTTATACTCTCTCTGAGTGGCTTGCCTGCCCCACTGCTCACCGTTCCTATGCTCGACATTTCGAGATCACTCATCTTAAGGGTGTTTGTGCAGGAATTTGGACTAATGAGAGACAGAGCGAAGAGGAGAAAGAGCGTCCTCAGTAATGCCTTCATGATCTATACGGGCATATATATATAAATTGTAAAGCCCTAGCGTAGGTTTAATTAAATAAGCTACTCCAATACTATGTGTGGAGACTAGACCTATCAAAATGGGTTATAAATCTATCTTAACCTATAGATGATGGGTTGACTTGTTATATTGGTTAGTTATATTTAGTAAATGGGTTTAGAATCGTAAGCCTGGCATAATATAGGTGTTAAATACTTAGATCCAATTCACCTTTATTACTTTCTCTACATTCTCTCTTATCCTCACTCGTTGTACTCACTCACTCACTCTTCACTCTTATCTCAGTTTTGGTATAATTTTTCCTAAATTTGGTCAAATATGAAAAAAAATAAAATTGCAATATGAGTCGAGACGGATATGGATCACTAGATTGCATTGCATGAAAATGTGTAAAAACAGGTTTAATGGGTCTACTCAGGTTATATCATTTTTGACCTAACCTACTTGTTTAATGAGTTTAGTTCAAATGTAGTCATTTATGGAAATTAGGATTTCCAGGGATATGCGCCAATTTTCTTCAAGAAACATGTGGAATGCGTCGTACAGCCCACTGTCCTCGGTTTTCAACTTGCCGTTCACAACCGAAGAATAATTTGAATGATTCGAAACAAGAATTAATTGAATCGTGTGTGAGTAAGGTAAGAGGAAAATGGTCTTATCTAGGGTTTTATTTACAGTCAACTATTAATTCCAGGAAAAGAAACATGCCAATTCACCTATTTTCTGGCTACAAAGTTCACCCTTTTTTTTTCCAGCCGCTGATATATAGCTACTCCTTTTTGGCGGCGGAAAAAAGAAACGTGATTATAGCGTCTTCTCATCTTTTGGACAGATTTATATATCTTATTATTATACATATATATTCGTATGGAAGATATGTTTCCTTAATATTGATTCCATAATTCCAATGAACAAATCTACCGTTCACTTTCTCCTAATTAATTTCTGGCTTTGTGTATTATGTATTGGTTCTGCCATATGCTCGGTTATGATGGTAAAGAGATCACATTGTCTTCCAAAAGGTCACAAATTCGGAGCATGTTGTAACTAAATCTCTTATCAGCTTGTGACTTGTGCAAGCACTACGGTTGGGCTCGTATACCTGTAAGCCGCCTAAGTAGTCATGATTACGAGTATGCGACTCTCGTGGTAATGTTCAGAAAGATTCGTGTGCTGTCGCCGCTCCTTGCCTTTTTTTACTTAATTAAAAAAGAAAAGAAAAAAGGTCTTCTTCGTTGTCTTTATGTTATGAGAACTTGTTTCGAATCCTCTATAACGTTCTCTCAACTGTCAACACTCGCTATACACTATTTTCCATAGTAATATTTCATCGAATTAGGTAATTGGAACTTCGGAGGGGGGACCATATGTAACGCAAAACCGCGCACATGCCTCCGTCCAATCATCGCGCATGCATGCACAGGCAAAACTGGCAATGGTTCTCTCTCGTCAGTTCCAACCCCACGTGTACCAAGTACCAACCACGTGGGCATCATCTATCGAGGGTCGTCTTCCTCTTTCATATTCGAAAGCAGTCAGTCAGCCAGCTTGAGAAGGAGGAAATATCGGGAATATTCATTTTGAATCCTGTCTCCTGCTCTTAGGTTTACGAATCTTCATTTTCCACGAATGGCGCAAGAATCTTCGGCGAAGGAGCCGGGCGAAGGAATCCTACGATTGATTATCCCAAGGTCTTTCCTAATAGCCTGTCCAACGTCTTTCTCCACATTATGTTATCTAGATAATTGAAGGAGTAAGGTGTTCTATTTGTGATAAATTTTATCTTTCATTAATTTTAATTAAACTTTTTGTTAAATTATTGAGTTGGATAATACATAACAGTTGACAAATATACCGATTTGGGATTTTACCTTCCTTTAATCACAGGTGTACTAATATTGTGTTTTTTTTAAGAATTAATCTAATTTAACAGAAACAAATAAAAGATAAATTTATCACAAATATATTAATTTGGGGTATTTCATAATTAAATAATTAATTTGGGATAAATTTGTCATAATTATATTAGTTTGAAATTTTTTCGTAACATTAACCCTTAATCCAATATAAGCCAAGACCTTTGCTTTGGACTGCTCCACGTGCCATGTGCACATTTGGTGGAGTCAATGAGTTCTATGTTTAGTTTTAGTCAATTTTCTTCGTGGACATTTGCCTTTAAAAAGAATATCATTATCTAATATAGATTGGATAACGTGCAACTGACGCATTTTACCAAATCTACATAAATCATTTTTTCTAAGATTAGTCGCCCGAAGTCTTCCCTGACTGCCTGTACAACCCGCCGGGGGCGCATTATTTTCTCTAGACAAATGGAGGAGTCTGGCGTTCTTTGTTTTTAGTAACTTCGTGCAAATTTGCCTCTCTGTTTTTTTTTTTTATTTATTCGGAGAATAACGTTAATCAAATACAGATCCATAATTTAATGTAAAAAGATATAGAAGTTTATAATTAGAACTATTTATTTTTTTGCATGAAAAGTGGAAGATTATCTTCTTCTTCTTTTTCATTTTTACTAGGTTAAGAGTTACTTTTTCTTATTGAAAAATCACCTAAGTGCGTGAACAAATTAATAGTCAGTAATAATGCGAGCTTACTTTTCCAGTGGAGAAAAGAAGTTACCAGCGGCAATGTAATTTATTCACCGGAGTTAACAATATATAGAAAATTACTTTTCTAAACCAAAATTACCGACTACCACACATAAAAAGTTACAAATGTAGCTAACCATATTAAATACGTTTAAGTCAACAGTGAGTTTCGTCTCACTTGATGTCGGTTATATTTTTTGTTAGTAATAAATTTTTCCTACTCAAACAGTAAATGGCAAAGAAGTAAAGTCTCGCTATCATAGAGAACTTTCTCTCAAACCAACTCACTACAACAAAATTAGTCGTCTTTTACCCTAAATTAGCAGCATTTTTTAAATTGGCACAATAAGATGCATTTAGCGACATTTTAAAGAGCCTCCATAAATCCAACCCCCCCCAAAAAAAAAAGCACCTCCATTAAAAACATTATCAACATCATTTTTTTTTTCATAATCTCGTTTGTATGTCATCGTTAAAGACTATCAACAGCATTTTTCAATATCATCGGTGGCATTTTGTTAGAGTCAGTAATATACTTGTTATTTTGTGCCAATTCTCTACATTTTTGTTTGGTCGAAAGAAAGATTCCATTTATTTTTCAGAATAATACTTGAGAGATACGTAGAAGGTTGTCAAGCCTAACAAAATTCAAATAAATGTCAGAATGCAAAGGGAAAATTTCAAATAAGGACCCATAGTGTCATCATTTTCTCAAAAGAGGACCTGAAATGAAGTTTGTCTCAAATAAAGACCCAAAGTACCTTCATTTTCTCAAAAGAGGACCTAGAACCAAAGTGATCATTTAGTCTCAAAGAAGGACCTCATTTGTCGACCGATGAATAAATGCATCTCCGATGTATATTCCGGTAGCTTGATCACGGATATTTTTGTCCTTTTTTAAAAAAAAAAAAAAATCAATTGTCTTGTTCTTTTTTATTACTTTTTTTTTGGGTCAATGGTGGCATTGTTCATCATCTTTTTCGTCCCCTGTTCATCTTCTTTTCAAGAACATCGGACTTGGGAAGGGCTAGTGAGCACCGGTCGTTGGTGACGGTCGGCGAGGGTTGGATGCCCATTGTCGGCGGTAAGTGAGGGCCACCGAGCCCTCGCCGCCATGGGCGAGGGCTTGTAGGCCAACCCTCGCCGATCTGGCGAGGGTTGCCTCAATTGCGGCTGGTGAGGGCCGTCGAGCCCTTACTGGTTGCGGGTGAGGGCTTGCAAGTCCTCGTTAGCTCTTATTAGTGGCTAGTGAGTTGGGCGAGCCCTCGCCCAGGGCCACTGAGGGGACCTCGCTGATGGCTGTGAGGGGTGAGCTCCCCCATCTCCGCTCGCTACTCCACCAACAACCTCATCCTCTGCTAGGACTACGACTGGGATGCCCGTGTCACTTTCTTCATCCCTTCATCCCACCACTGCTCCTAGATCGACGACTTCTTCGACCACCCTTTTTTCCCTCGAGGACCTTCTTATAGGGCCTCAATTTGGACGGCCCCCCTCCCCCATGGCTAGCGAGGGCTTGATGGCCCTTGCTCGTTGTTGGCAATTGGCATGGAGCCCACGTTCACTGCCAGCAATGGATGTCGAGCCCTTGTCGGCCCTTACCAACGGCCGGTGCTCGCTTACCTTTCCCCAAGTCCGGTATTCTTGATTTGGGCAAGAAGAAGTGAACAGGGGATGAAGAAGACGATGAACAGGGCAACCAAAAGTGAAAAAAAAAAAAAAAAGGGACGAAAATATCGCAATCAGGCCATTGGAATATACATTGAAGATGCATCTATTCACCGGCCGGTGAGTGAGGTCCTTTTTTGAGATTAAATAACTACTTTGAGTCATTTTTTAAGACAAACTTCAATTCATGTCCTCTTTTGAGAAAATGATAGCACTTTGGGTCCTTATTTGAAACAAACTTCACTTCAGGTCCTCTTTTGAGAAAATGATGACACTTTAGGTCCTTATTTGAAATTTTCCTGAATGCAAATACTAAAATATAGTTTGTAGTTGGAAACAAACTCTTATCTTTCAAGATTAGATCTACCACCATAAACATTTCGCAACTTACAACTAAATTCAATGATGAGCACATGTTGAGATCTCCCAATATATTTGCAATGACTAGACACGTATTGAAGCCGTTACAAATGCAATTATCTACTTCATTGGTGACATTTTATTAGTGTCTCGCCAAATCAGATGAGGGAAAGGAAAATAAACAAATTAAGGAAAGGAAAAAAAAAAAAAAAAAAACAACTCGCACCACTCTCATGGAATTAAAAAAACTTCACCCCACTCTGAGCTCTCAAGTTCCTCTCTCTCTCTCTCTCTCAAATTTGTTCGGGGAAAACGACAATAATGATGATAGTATTAAATATATAAATATATAAAATATATTTAGGAGATTTCTCTTGATTGATTCTAAATTGATGTAATTGATATTTGTTACTTAAGACACGGAAACTCTCGGCCTCTAATCCAATCCCTGATCATGCTCTTTTTGTTCAACGCACATATCGTGGGTTTATTATGCTGCTCTTATATGTTTGGACGACATGATTATTATTGGCGACTATCATATTGGCATTTTGAAGCTTAAGCAATATTTTAATCAACAGTTTGAAATGAAAGATCTGAGGCAATTCAACTAAATTTTAGGCTTGGAGGTTCATTCATATTCCTCTAGTTAGTATCTTCACAAGCCAAATAGGCCACCGATCTTATCTCTCGAGCCGGACTCACTGATAGCATGATCGATACAACTCCAATTGAGACCAATGCCAAACTTGATGCCAAAGATAGGGGTCCTCTTTCAAATCCTACACTCTATCAACAATTTGTCAGCAATCTTATATATCTCAATAATATTTGACCTGACATTGCCTATGTTGTTCCTATTGTTAGTAAGTACATGATCACACCTCACACAACGCATTTTGCTACGATACTTCGAATTCTTCGCCACATCAAGGTTATGTTATTTCGTGGTATTCACTATTCTTCTCGATCCACCTTAGAATTGACGGCTTATTCTGATGTTGACTAGGCTGGTGACCCTCAAGATCGTCACTCCACTATGGGCTATTGTTTCTTTTTGGGCACCTCGCTTATCTCATGGCATAGCAAGAAAACAAACTATTGTTGCTTGCTCGAAAAATAGAAGCAAACTATCAAGTTCTTGCCGATACAACATCAAAGTTACTATGGTTATGATGGCTACTAGAAGACGTGGGAGTGTGTCAACACGGTGGAACAGTTATTCATTGTGACAATCGAAGTGCTATCCAAATAACATATAATGATGTTTTCCATGAATGAACCAAGCACATGAGATAGATTGTCATTTCATTCGTTCTCATGTTTTTCATGGCATTGTTCGATTTGTCTCTACTTCATCCACTAAATAGACTGCCGATACCTTTACCAAGACATATTTGCTTAGGCATTTTCTAGATATTTTCTCCAAACTCAAGTTAACTTTTTTAAATCAACTTGAGTTTGAGGGGGAATGTTAGAGATATAAATATATTTAGGAGATTTCTTTTGATTGATTCTGAATTGATGTAGTTGATTTTTGTTACTTTAGATAGTTAACCTCTAAAGCCTACAAATGGGCTCACATGTATTCTTTATTATAATGTACTAACATCAGAATCGATGCTAAGCTCTCTTCCTCTTTTATGCCCTAGTTTTGTATCATTGTCGACACTGTTGTCTTATTCTCTTCGGTGACGCTTATGCAGCAGAGAGGTTATCAGACGCTACCGTAGAGAGACAATCAAAGATTTTTGCATTTTAGATGCAGGTTGAACTTGAATGGACAGGCATAACCACCAAGACGGGTTAATTGATTATTCAAGGAAAACATTTTCGTGAAATAAGTGATGATAGGGGTGTAAGCTGCTATGTATACACTTATGCAAAATCACTATTTTATAAAACAGATTTTAGAAGAGTTAAATAGACAAAAGATATGCAAATCATATTTATGGTAATACGGCCTTCTACTTAGCCTACTCCACCCTCTCAACTCTAAAAACCTCAATAGGATTGGAATCCACTATGTAATCCTTAGGCTGTTGCAACTTGCATATAGTATTGCTTCTATTTGAACTTTTAGGAGTCGCTTCTATAATTCGAGCACCTTTCTACAGAGCATTGAAGGCCATTTAACACTTTCCTTCTGCAGTCTACCTAACACATTCTCTGCTTTCATAGAAACAACAGAAGCATATTGGATTTAGTCTAGGTTGCTTTTAGCGGATTTTAACATTTGAAGGCAGCTGTGCAACATCAATTTAAATACAATTCAAATTGATAAACATCTAGGTCTTCCCACCAGGACGATAGAGACTCATATGTGGAACCATCTATTTCATCTATAGCATGTGCTGCTTCTGCAAGACGGCCCTTTCAGACTTTTCACAACCGTATGGTCTATTCAGTTTCTACAAGTAGGTTCTTCTAGGCTAATTAACATCCTAATGTCCTATGTTATTCACGTTTTATTGGTCCATCCAAATCTTCAGGAATCCTCATTCAGTAGCTTGTTTTCCTTCTACAAAAGTCCTTCTAGACTTAAGACACATTTATTGTCTAATAGCTTGTTCTCCTTCTACAAAGCCAAAGTCTTTATATGCTTGCATATGACTTATGTATACAAAATCTGTTTTACACATTCAAATACACGTATTAGTAAATTTTAGTTATTTTGCCATCTTCAAACATAATAGAGGATTTTCTCAACAATCTCTCTTTTTGTATGATGACAAAACAATTTCTAACCTTCCAATATGTAGATGTGCTCACACACAACACATTTTGAAATTTGAGTGCATGTAAATCAATGAGGTGGTACTATCACGCGTTAAATAATTGAGTTAGAGCACGGGATAATATGCAACCCTTATAATCTCCAAGATATAGGATTTTCAATGGATGTAAAAGGAGATATCATTATAACATAAGAATATTTAGCAATTTACATGAATTCGTAGCAGCTCTTTAAACTATGAGATTATTTATGAGAAAAGATGCATAATCGTCTAAGCTAAATAAGTTTGACCATGAAGAATTTGTGAAGTCTTAAGCACATCTCACTCTATGAAAGGAAAATTGCTTATTCAGTTATAAACTTATTGTACGATTTTAATATAGTTCTAAACCTTTGCACAAAATTTGAATGTAGTTCACCTGGCCTATCATTGCCTAAAATTGATGAGGTGGTGATCTAATCATATGTGACATGATTGGCGATTTAATGTGGGCAATTGAAACCGAAACCACCTTGTTTTGGTTAATTTTCTTCTGACTTTTTTCTCTCCCCTTTTTTCCGTTTCCTTTTCTTTTGTGGTAACTATTCATCTTCTTCCTTGTTCCTTTACGATTCATCATTTTTCAAGAACTTAGGAACAGCCACATCAAGCGCAAGCTCATTAGTCGTGGAATCGACTACCAGACGAACGCTCCTCAAGTCTGCCGCCCCCGTGTCCTTCCGACAGCCACTTCCCCTCCTTCTTGCCCATCACGGAAAGCAGCCTTAGCTTGATTTGCAATCCTCCAGATTGTGAAGATGAAGAACCAGATGAGAAATATGAAGATGAACAAATGCAGATGGAGATGAAGAATAGAATCCAGGATAGAGTAACCGATTCTGGAAGTGCTTCGTATTTCATTGTATCAAAGTATCATTGTAGTACAAAGTATCTGAAACAACAACAATGAATATAGATCCTCTGTGCTTCCTCCTCTTCTCTATCTTACTTGTATCTCTTGAATTGAAACCTTCAGCAACTGATCATTCCTTCGAGGCTTTCATTTGATACTGTGATGCAGAGCATCCATGGAGGATATTTCTCTCTTCCTGTCTCTTATCTCTCTATCTCTCTACCTTCTTTTTTTCTCATTATATCACTCCTTCTTTTTATCGAGGAAGAAGTACTTTTTCTAGTAACAGAGAAAACTGAATATTGTTCATAAGGAAAACAGAATACAACTAACAGATTACACCTTACAGCACACGTGTTAGTTTTTGGATTTATATAACTTGGCGATCCATGTCATTCTCCATTTCAGACGTCTCCTTCATTGATGTCGATCCAAGCTGGTCTTCATCATGAGTTATTCACCGTTGATCATCATCTCTTTGTAGTTTGCTGCATCGCCAAGTCCTCTGCTTTCTTTTGTTTCTTGTTTTTCAACACGTGCTGTTCTTCTTCTTCAACTCTGTTCCTTTATATTTAACACAGATCTCGGCAGAGCTCGGCCACTCTAGATCTCGGTGAACCCATTGATTCTCTGTTCTGAATTGCCTTGGGTGACCAAAATTCTTCAGATTTTTTGGAGATCCAAATGATGAGTTGTGCCTGCTGTTGTAGTTGCAGACCTCTCCATCGTAAACCCTCACAAACTTGCGCATGATGCTCAAGAAAAAGAGGGACCGCCGCCCTTGTCGCTCGACCAGAGAATCTGGTGCAGGATATTCTCCAGAGGAGCATCGATGCCTCTTACTTCTGCGGACAAGCCAATCATCGACGGCGGCAACTTGCTTGTGATGGTCCGCCTGAGGCTGAGTCGAGGAGAGGCCGGAGCTCTGGCTCTCAGACGGATATTCAAATAATGCACAGTAAGATCTCTGGAATATTTCGAAACTTCATCCTATAATATTTTATATAATTTTTTGTCCCATATTTGTGATATATGTCATGGACCAGGGATCCTACTCGTGGCATTTTTGGAATGTCCCAAAGTCAGTGGCACCAGCAGTGTCGCTAAAGATCTCTCTGGACAAATCTTCATAACACATTTTCAGTGCCACGTTTAAGTCACAAGAAATGTCCTTAAAGTAACCAATTAGCATCATTTCCAAAAACGTCGGGGAATTCGTCACCATTGCGCATCCTCGACAGTCGACGGCTTCAACGTTGTCATTTTGGGAAATCGCCACCTTTGCATATTGCGTCACTTTTCCTACTCCCAGCGACGTACTAGAATGTCCTTAATGCTGAGAAAATATTGTTTCATCTAGTCCATGGATTTTTTTGGTGCCATGTGGATAGATTCATGATCTGGTGCAGGCATTTGAACGTATTTTTTTCTTTCAATGAGCTCTGTGAATGAATTATTTGGCTTACGCTGCATTATATTAAGGCAAAATTATTCGACAAGTGAACTGGAAAATGCAGATTCGTGTACTATATCCAACGATTCAAGGTCCACTCTGAATAACAAGGTGCTCTTTTTACATGTAAAGAAAGATTTAATTGTCTCTGAATATTCATATATTTTTGTCCATTCTTCTTGAAGTTCCTTCTAATAGATCTGCCGAGGTGTTTTTTTGGACTCCCTTTAATTAGATTCCACCGTTTACATTGCATTTTTTTTTTCTTTGGGATATTTCGACACTTTGCTAAGCGAAAATTAAGTGAACATCACTTCCAAACCCCGGTTTAATTGTAAGCGTTTTTATAGTGTTTCGATGTTTCTCTTTTGCAGGAAGTACTGATCTACTCCAAGCTTCGGGGAGTTTCTACTCTTTACTCCTTTTAAGATCTTTTAAATCTTGGTTTTATTCGAACTAAAATGTTAATAGAGGGTTATGGCGGATTGCTGTGTTAGTTCTCTTATGACATATAGAATTCATGACTGTAGAGATTGGGCGAAGTCACTTGCATTAATAAAGTAATTTACAATATATACATATGGTTTACGGCTAAAACAATACAATGACAATTATGCCCTTTGATATAAACCCAATTTCCCTATACTCCCCCTCAAGTTGGTGAATGTAAACATGTCAACAACTTGTTCCTAAAATTACAAAATAAATCACATGCGATTGGTTTTGTGAACAAGTCCGCAAGTTGGGAATGACTGGGAACATAAAGAGTACACAAAGTGCCATCTTGAATTTTTTTCACGAACCAAGTGACAGTCAATCTTGATGTGAATGGTTCGTTCGTGGAAGATAGGATTAGTGGCGATGTGCATGGCCGCTTTATTATCACAAAAGAGATTGGCAGTAGTAGTGTTGACATGGAGATATGAGAGAAGCATGTGAAGCCATGTGATTTCGCATGTGGCAAACACCATAGCACGATATTTGGCTTTTGCTGAGGAACAAGCAACAGTCATTTGTTTTTTGGAATGCCATGAGATAGGACAAGAACCAAGAAACATGTAGTAGCTAAAAACAAATCGTTGGGAAGTAGAACATGATGCCCAATCAGAATCAGTATAACCATTAAGTTGGAGAGTTAAATCAGACGGGAAAAATAAACCAGTGCCAGGATCATGCTTGAGATACCGCACAATGCGAAGGGTAGCATTCCAATGGTCTTCATGAGGAGAGTGCATAAATTGACTAAGATGTTGCACTGCAAAGAGTAAATCTAGACGAGTTACTGTAAGATATAATAATCTACCAATAAGTCGTCTATATGAACCTGGATCCTTAAGAGTTGGAGAGGACTCTGAAAATTGTATATTGGGTTCCATCAAAGTATCAATAGGACGTCCACCAAGAAGACCAATGTCAGACAAAATATCAAGAGCGTATTTCCTTTGTGACAAGAAAATCCCAGACTTGGAATGAGAAACTTCAATGCCCAAGAAATATTTGAGAGTGCCAAGTCCTTAATACGAAATTGTGTGTGGAGAAATCACTTGAGAAGTTGAATCATAACTTCATCATCGCCCATTATAACCAAATCATCAACATAAACAAGGACAATGGTCAAGAGAGAGCCACGGACTAATGTAAAAAGTGAATAGTCCGCCTTTAACTGTTGAAAACCAACATCAAGTAGTGTGGAAGAGAATTTAGTGAACCATTGCCTTGATGCCTATTTAAGGCTATAGAGTGATTTCTTAAGTTGACAAACTAAATTCTCCCCCTTAGTATGAAAACCCAGTGGAAACCTCATATAGATCTCTTTGTCAAGATCACCATGCAGAAAAGCATTATTCATATCTAATTGGTAGAGAGGCCAATGACAAATTGAAGCAAGAGCTAATAAAGTGCGAACAGTTACCATTTTAGCAACAGGCACAAATGTGTCATGGTAATCAATCCCCTCTGTTTGAGTGTAACCCTTTGCAATGAGCCGAGCCTTGTAACACTCAATGGTGCCATCAAAATTATATTTGATTCAGTAAACCCATTTACATCCAATAGGATGTATGTTAGGAGGAAGATGAACAATTTCCCAAGTGCCATTTTGTTCAGGAGCTTGTATTTCAGAAGACATTGCCTCCCGCCACTTGGGAGATTGACACGTAACGTCATAAGTTTCAGGTTCCTATTCAGAGGATAAGGAGGCTAAAAAGGCATGGTGAGTGGGGGAAAAATGCGAGTATGATAAACAGTTGGATAAAGGGTGAAGAGTACCTGATTCAGTTACCTTAGAGTCCGAAGAGGATTGATCGGAGGCCACAATAGCGCAGTGGTAGTCTCGAAGATATCCGGGTGGATGATGTTGCTGAGATGGCCGAGGCATGGCTTCGAGTTCAATTGGTGATGGTGCGATCATGGGTGCAGGAGGTTGAGGAGTTGAGGTCGGTGCAAGGACTGGGGTTGAGGGAGGTGGGTACATTTCAACAAGGTCAGGTATGGGTAATGGAAGTACTGAGGTCGGTTTGGTTGTGGTATGTTTGATGGTTTGACAGAAAGGAAAATCTTGTTCATAGAAAATGACATTGCGACTGGTAAAAATTGTTTGGTCTTAAAGGTCATAAAGACGGTAACCTTTGTGGTTTGTGGAATAACCAATTAGAACACATCGGCGAGATTGGGCACCAAATTTGTCGAAGTGAAGATGACTGGTGGAAGCATAGCATAATGAGCAAAAGACACGAAGATGAGAATAGGAAGGTCTTTTGCCATAAAGAAGTTCATACGGGGATTTATTGTGCAGGAGAGGACTAGGTAGTCTATTAATGAGATGAGTAGCAGTTAAGACACAATCCCTCCAAAAGTGAAGAGGTATGCTAGAATGAAAATGCAATGCACGAGCAACATTGAGCAAGTGACGACGCTTACACTCAACAACTCCATTTTGTTGAAGAGTGTGAGGGCAACTACGTTGGTGGTGAACACTGTGTGCGCAAAAAAAATCTTGTAAGCGAGAGGAAAGGAATTCAGTCCCGTTATTAGATTGAACATTTGGACTTTGGTTTGATATCGAGTCTCAACAAAAAGTAAAGAAGCAAATCATAGAATCAATTGCATCAAACTTAAAAGTAAGCAAAAAAATCCAAGTATAGCGCGAATAGTCATCAATAATAGATAAAAAATAACGACATGTCTTATATGTAAAATGGGAATAAGGTCCCCAAATGTC
This sequence comes from Eucalyptus albens, assembly GCA_014182695.1. Taxonomy (NCBI): domain Eukaryota; kingdom Viridiplantae; phylum Streptophyta; class Magnoliopsida; order Myrtales; family Myrtaceae; genus Eucalyptus; species Eucalyptus albens. The sequence goes on from CM024650.1 coordinate 20,217,761, forward strand.
AACATGAATAAGCTCAAAAGGACGTGAAGTAGTAATAATGCTAGATGCAAAAGACAGACGTGTTTGCTTGGATAAATGACAAGCATCACATAGACTGAATTGTTTTGCTAGACTAAAACATAAAGTTTGTTGCAAAGTAGATAAAATTGACTCAGATGGATGTCCTAAGCGAGAGTGCCAAAGTTGAGATGAAGAGGTTGTAGTAGAAAGAATAGCAGGTTCGATAGGAATCTCCAGATAATAGAGACCACCATGCTTATGGCCCCAACCAATGATCTTCTTCGTCCAGAGGTCCTGAAGAAGATAGTAGTTAGGAAAAAAAAAACGACTGAGTAGTTTAAAGTTTGAGTGAGTTTGGAGATTGACAATAAGTTGTATTTGAAAGAGGGAGCACAAAGGACATTATCAAGGAAGATAGTTGAGGTAAGGTGGGCTAAACTGTGTGATGTCACGAGGACACCAACACCATTCGGAATTCCAATGGTGGGATGTGGAGAGGAATAGTGTGTCGGGTTTGTAAGGTAATGGGGTTCAAATGTGATGTGATTTGTGGTGCCAGTGTCAATGACCCAAGTATTGAAATTAAATGAATTCGAAGTTAAGCCGAGAACATTATCGAAGAGGTTGGCTTTCGGGATGTTTACCTCTTGCAACAAGCGCATCAATTGCTGATACTGATCATTTGTGAATGGTGGAGGTGTCGCATCAGAAGTATGACTGGACTTGTTATCTATGAGTCAGGAGGAAGTAGATGGCTGTCCATGGTGTTGCTTGTGGTTAGGAGGGAAGTCATGAAATCGATAACACACATCCTGCGTATGTCCTGGGATGCCACTGTGGGCACATCTTTCTCGGTTGCGAGATGTGTCCGTCTGTTTAGCTAGGTTAATGGACAGAGCAGGGACACCAAGAGAGCTAGGCTGTCCATGGTATGAGGAATTCGTGTACGACCGTGGAGCATTATTTCTGTGAGTGCTAAGCAAAGTGCTGGCTTGGTTGGATTGTGGGCGGTCCAATTGGATATGGCGATGTGATTCATCTTGAAGAACTAGCACATATGCATGTGCAACACTAGGTAACGGATTTATTAGTAAAATCTAACTAATAACATTAGCGTACCTTAGATTGAGACCCATGAGAAATTGAAACAAGCGCCGATTCTCTTGTTGTGTGGTGATGATAGAATGAGCCAAACAAGAGCATTGCGGCAACGGATCCAAATTATTCAATTCATCCCAGCAGCTTCGCAAATTGTTGTAGTACTTAGTCACAGCATCGTCACATTGAGCAAGGGTGCATATCTTTTGCTCAAGACGAAAAATCCGAGGACCATTCAATGGCGAAAAACGTTCACGAAGCTCGGCCCAGACATTCGCAACTAACTCTGTGTAGAGAACTTTGGCACCAAATCTAGATGGATGAAATTAAGGATCCAAGATAAAATCATATTGTTCACACGAATCCAAGACGCATAGGCAGGATCTGTTGCAACTGGCTTTTTTATTTCTCCAGTAACAAACACCATCTTGTTCTTGGCGGAAAGGGCAATCTCCATGGCATGAGAACAATTGTTGTAATTTTCACCCGTAAGGACCATGCCAACGAGATTAGATCCTGGGTTATTAGAATGATGCAAAAAATAAGGGCTACCCACCCGCTCATGTGCAGGAACAGTGGCTAAAAAATTTTGAGACTCGGTTGCCATGATTACTTGCGGCCAAAAAATCAGAGAATGAACGACGATCAGAGAATGAACGACTCGGATGAGGTATTGAGCGATGATCCTCGGGTTAACTCTAGGATTAGAGCACTGCAAAGAAATGGGTCGTCATCGAATTGTATTCACATTCATGAGGACTTCCAAATCAGTGGAATCAGGGGAACTTCCAAATCAGGGGGGAATTATCCGCATGCGCCGGAACTCGAGATCGTGGCAGGAGAAGACGTTGAAGTGGAAGTTCTTGCTGTCCACCGAACCTTGATCTTGGAGTCAGTGATTTTGATGCGGGATGAGTCGCCTATGTGGATCCCGTTTGTGTTGGGGCTTTCGTCAAGGGCAAGGGGATCAGCGAGGATCAAATCGGACTTCCAAATCGGTGAGCGCCAAGAGGAAAACGGCGAGGCCTCCGTGAGTGCCAAGAGGAAAACGGCACCAAGGGGGTCAATTGGTGCCTTGAAGAATCACAGTGAGGCAGAGAGACGGCGGAGAGTGACGATCAACGTGCATCTCGACACGCTTCGTGGGCTAGTTCTCGAGGCAAAGAAGGTAGACATTGTCACAGTTTCTGTGATTGTTGGTTCAAGCGAGAAAGCCAAAGAGAGACGTGAGAGACAGGCTCCAAGAATCGCTGCTCTGATACCATGTAGAGATTGGGCGAACTCACTTGCATTTATAAAGTAATTTACAATATATACATAGGGTTTAGGGCTAAAACAATACAATGACAATTATGCCCTTTGGTATAAACCCAATTTCCCAATAATGACTTAAATAATGGATAGTGGTGAGAGGTGCTTTTGACACTCCAATCTCCACATCTAAGCAAAAGACCTGCTCTAAGTGTTACCATCAAATTTCAGGTCGTGATAGTAATCTATGAAGTCATACAATTTCACGAATATTGTTTTTTTAAAGAGGAAGAAGACAAGGTTTTGGTGATGAGTGGCAAACAACAAGGCTTTGGGTCTCAAAATTCTTATGGAGACGAAGAATTTGAACATAAAATACCCGAGGCCATTCTTAGGGCAAGAAGGATAAAACATGTAGGGCTTTGCTTGATTTCGTGGAGAAGAAATACATAAGTGGCTTCTCATTACAAGTTATTGTATTACATGGAATCAAACACATGTCCATATAATTATGGTCACATGATCTAAGTGACTTCGATCAAAATGAATCAAGAAAGTCACAACCTCCATGACATCTCATCATGGAGATCATTGTTGGATGCAAAACGTCTGATTCCAAGATCTCCATAACTATCACGCCCTGATCCTCGAGCGCACGTACATTCCTCTACGTTCAGTACAAATGCGACGTTTGCAGAACACGTCGCCGACCCATTCATTATTAATGCACATGTGGAAGCGAAACAAATACCCCCGATAACAAACAACATGGAATATGAAAGCAGGGCACATTTCACAAAAGCTAACTTTTGTAAATGGGTTTAGATACTAAAAGAGTTTGGTCAAAAGTCTACAAGAAGGTCGGCTTTCAAAAAGGAATTGTCCTACGATATACTAATCAAACACAAATGCCGATCCTTCAGACTCTACCTCCACAGACTCCGGGATTTCGGTCCTCCACGACCACCTTCTAAGGACCTGAAAATGGTTATACAATAACCAGTGAGACAATGCCTCAGCAAGTCCACCCCCTAAACCCTTATTAGGAAGGAAATACACCTTAGGATGCTCAAACCACACAACCACACAATTAGAACATATGACTTACCTTGCCTCAGTTCTTTCTTGCACGTCAGCACAGTTCATATCACAAATGCATATAATTAATGCACATGACAATTGAAACGCCTCAACAACTCATTTAATCACAAGCGTCTTGATTATAAAGCCAAACCGTTATAACACGTCCCATACCATGTCACACAATTTTGTCTCATAATTAGGCGCATCAAACTTAATCAATCATGCATTCCAATTGTTAATTAAACCCCTCTAGAGTATTGCCGACTCTCTGTTCGGCAGTCTACTGGCGTTGCCAAGCATCGTCTCTTCCCCATTGAGCACGGCTACGCCACATTGACGGCTATCCTGAAGGAGTTTAGGTTCAGAATCTACTGCGACCCGCTACCCTAATGCATGGGTAACTCGAAAGTGGGATTTAATAACGTCTGGCGTAAACGCTAGGACGGGTTCTCTTTAACCAACACACGATCATTTAATCTCGGCCTAGGACATTGTGCATTGCATTCAAATGCCTCAATTAAAATAGTGATCCTGACCTATTTTCTTCGTATTAAAAGCATCCCGGAAAATAGTCATGTGCGAGTACACAGTCAATTCGAATCATAGAAAGTGATATCTCTTCTTTTCAAACCCAACTATTTGATAGAGCACTTAAAATCCATTTTCGGTGTCAAAACCCGACACCCGGGATTTTTTGAATAAATTCCATGTTTTCACAATCATCACTCAATTTGCACAATCCAACCATCAAATGCATAATATGAACACACAACAATAGTCAGCACGAAATTCCGGTCACCGACTATCTCAGTATAATTTTCAAAAATAATAAATAATTAAGTTTATTAAAAAAAAATAATATATTATATTCATTTAATTTAAAATAATATTTATAATTTCGAAATAATTAATTAATGTAGAATAATTAATTAAGGGCTTAATCAAGATTACACTAATTTAATCACCTAATTAGCCTTAATTGATTATCCATTAAACTAATCACATCTCTTAATCTAATTAACAATTAACTAAACTAATCTAGCCACCTAAGCATACTTAGCATAATCTAAACACCCCTTAAGCATAATTAACCTTCTAAGCAAGGTTTTGTGAGTAAACTCACTGATTTAGCATTCTAGTGAGTCCACGGCGACGGCAATAGTAAAGCGGGCGACAAACCTCCAAGCAGCAACACCAACCAAGGCCCGGAATGGCTCGAAAACAGGCCACAAAGACCTCACGACTTGCTGGGTTTTTGCTTCTATTCTTGGCTGAACTACGAGAGAGGGATTAGCGGCCGCAACAACCAAAAACGGCCTGATCGAAGCTCCGGCGAGTGGGTGGTCGGCAATCGATGGCTCCCGAGGGTCAAGGGGGGTCTTGCTGGTGGTTGGTACAAGCAAAGGAATGGTTGGAATGGGGAGAAACAAGCTGCAAAGTCGAAACAAGCGTAATCGGGCGAAACCAGGCGATTCGGCGGCCAGTTCCTTCTCGCTACAGAAGGGATGGCCGAAGAATCATTCCGACAAGCAGCGAGGTGCCTCCATATGGACTGGATGTCTTAAAGATGATGGTGGGTGGAGTGTGAGGTAATTCACACGGGAAGACAACTTTTAACTCAAATCTTTGGCAAAAGGTTAGCTGGAGCAAAAATTAACAAAAGAGAGAAAACAGGGGGAAAATGGGGTTCGATGGGCATGCGATGATGGAGGGGGCTGCTGTGCTCTCTACAATGGAGAAAGCAAGGTTGAAGAGGATGAAGAAGGTGGCTACTGAAGGGGGACCACCACAAGCCTTCAAAGTCCACAATCTCATCCTCAAACACTCATCACACTTGCCCCCACCACTTAGCCGTATCCTCAGCCTCTTTTCCCTCACAAAACTTCCCCAAGAAGCCTCCCACCATGGTTGAAATGTTGCACACTCCTTAGCCTACGAATAATGCACATTTGGTCTTTAAATACATTCAATTCCCCTTCAATTCTTTTCCAATTGGACTCAATTTGATGTCCATAAATCCAACCAAGGTGCCATTATCCCAATCAATATTTTTCCTTGTCAATTGGACCAATTTGTATCCCAAAAATGCAACCAAAAGCGAGCCTACGAATTTCCCGATCCAAAATAACCATACTTTGATTTTTCGCCGAAAATCTCGATTTGCAGAAAAATCTTCGGAGGATGAGTCGACGTTCCTAAAATGAATTGTGACATGACAAAACTTTCAATTTCTGAAATCATATTCAATTTCTCAGTTAATTTTAATCTAGTGTGATTTTATCATGTCCTAATATACAGGGTAGCTTTCGACAATTTTTAGTGCATTTGACCTATGGTTGATTATTTTCAAGCCACAAAGTGCATATTCGACACATTGGCGACTCTTGATTGTCATGGAAACCTTGATATTTCAAATACGAACACAAGGTACATAAAAGACAAAAAAATCGGTCTAGTGTCGTTCGACGAGAATTTTGTAATTAGGTGGAATCGCCCACATTTAATCACATACATCTGTCAAATTGACATATCTTCAGTCTCTGATTGATTTTGACCGTGCCGTAATGACCCTTGCAGATTAGCACGGTCGAACAATCAATTCCTAGTCAAATTCTCAAGTCTATTGTATTAAAATCCCTTAATGGCTTCACATGATAGACTAGTTATCTCGTGAGAGACCCTCTCAGAGAATAAGGCCATAGGTGCGTCGATGAAAAGCCCATTTCATCTCATCAAAATTAGACTTGAAAATCAAGATGTCACAATAACCAGAACAAGAGTATAGATGAATGAGTAGAAAGATGAATACACCTATTTTGGAATCCATCATTTTTAATGCGGAAGCGGAAAAACAATGATCCACATACAAGTCTTTTTCCTCTATTGCCCTCCGCGGGTCACCGGGTTCAATGAGACAGACCCCTTACCCTTCCGCTAGATAAATGCTCATTTTTGTGAGGATACTTGTGAGAATTAGGGTTAGAGGAGAGACTTAAGCATTATTTATAAAATTTCCAATCAGATCCTCTTATTACGGGTTAGGCTCAACTCGGCCGACACTAGTTAGCCCCATATTAAACTAATTAAAAAATATTATATCTCACCTTAGACCAATCCCATAAAAACGGTAATCGTAAAACGGTAAATTATAATATCAATTAATGTAGTACATATTAGGAAAACTCTTACAATCACAACTCATGACACGATTCACTCCAGTGAAGGTTGGGCTGCCTACTGTGATACCAGATATATGGTTGCACGAGTTCGGCAACCTCCTCATGGCCGTGGGCTATTTGAGAGAGAAAGAGAGAGAGAGAGAGTTATGCAATACGCCCCCAATGCAAAGATGATGACGGTGACAAGTGACGATAATGGTGCTTTGGCAACGACGGCAACTGCTGGTGGTGAGCGGTATTAGGAAGTCGTGAAGGGGGTTGTTCCATAGCTAATAGTGTTTGTGAATAGAATAATGCAAAGATGATGACGCTGACAAGTGACGATAATGGTGCTGTGGCGACGACGGCTGCTGCCGGTGGTGAGCGGTATTAGGAAGTCGTGAAGGGGGTTGTTCCACAGTTAATAGTGTTTGTGAATAGAATATTAAGGTTGGGCTTATGTCATTGAAAATTTCTGGTTGCTCAAAAATGATTTTAAGGAATTTAATTTCAAAGTAAATAATTTTTTGGTGCTTGTTTGCGCCGAAAACAAGTTGATATGGTATTTGATAATACGTGAATCCCTCAGAGACATCTTATATAATTAAAAATGATATGTAATGACTAATAAACTGGACAGCATCTTCTTTATTTATTTTCAAAATAACGTGGATTACAAAGAAATTTGGACAAATATAACATAATCATATATGTAAAATATTATATATAATGGTGTTTTTGGTAACGTAGAAGAGCATTACCATTCTAAAGTATAATCAGGAGACGATGGACAAGATTTATGGGAAAAAAAATTTGGTGACACCAAAAAAAAATAAAAAAATTCAGAGTATTGAGGTCAGAGTAGTTATAGTTTAGAAGTTTTGGGGACGAAAAATAAAATTTAGGTCTCATGTGTTTTAGGAAAATGGATTATTTGAAAAATATTTTCCTATAAATAATTGCTTAAATCATTTGAAATAATTAGTCGATGAAAAATATTTTCATTATCGACAATAATTTATGTCTAAATATTTTCATGAATAATAAAAGATGTGTTTCATTCATTTATTTTTGTAGGCGATACTAATGATCATTTTTTAAGAAAATATTTTATAGATCATTTTTTTTTTAATAAAACAAACGCATCAGTATTATTTTATGCTTAGAAAGGTAATTCATTCAGTATGTACCACGAAGGACGTTGGGCGGTCCCCCTTAATAGGTTGCATCTTAAAAAGCGAGTAAATATTGCATGCAATCAATCCATGTGAGCTCTCATCACCTAAATCGTCATATTTTATGTGGATCTCAAGACCCACAATACTCAATGGCCAAGAAGGAGTGGGATTAAATGCTCCAAATGCGCAAAAGAAATTTTTAAAAGGCGCCTAGAAAGGTCACCTTTGGAAGTATGTCCACGAGGTGATTTAAATAGGAGAGATCGATTACAAATTATTGACCTAAAAAGATTTTTTTTTTTTTTTGTCAACTTCAGAAGCAATTGCTCAAAGGACCTACTGCGGGTTTATTAAACTAGGCAAAGAATACTACGAGGCCCATTCGGGTCCAAATGAGCCCAAATACATGGTCTCATATCAAACCCATTAGTCCATCCTAAGGGGACCAAGAAAAAATTGAATATAGCCTAAGCCTTTGGACCCCAAGTACCAAAAGTGGTTGGCAACTAAAGAGTGCATTTTATGACATGAAAAGACGATGGGGAAATGGGCTTTAGAGACTTATTGGATTTTAATGGAGCAATGCTTGGGAAACAAGCATGGAGGCTATCTCAAAATCAATCATCCTTATGGTGCAAAATTCTCAAGGGAATTTATTTTCCTACGAGAGCATTTTGGCATGCTGGGAAGGGATCCCACCCCTCTTGGGGTTGGCAAAGTTTGTTGATGGGAAGAGATACTATTTCAAATTCAGTCATATAGTCAGTAGGTACAGGAGAAAATATCAATATCCGAGAAAACAAGTGACTCAAATGAGGTATTATCAGGGGACTAGCCAACTCTAGTGACCCAATTAAAGTTGTTGATTTGATTATACAAAATGAGAGAAAGTGGAATGTTCACATGCTCATAGGAATGTTCGATTAACAAACAGTGAATGAAGTTCTTGCAATGCCACTTAGTTCTCGTGCCATGCAAGATAAATTGATGTGGATGGCTTCCAAATCAGGTTTCTACTCAGTGAAAAGTGCCTATAATATAATCCGAAAAACAAACAAGCCACAACATATCATGAAAGCAACATCTTTTTTCCGGCTGCCCCGTAAATTATGGAATCATATTTGGAGTATGAAGACACCCCCTAAAGCTAAGATCTTTATGTGGAGCATATGTCAAAATGCACTCCCTACAATAGAAAATCTTTATCGAAGGAAAATTATACCTCAGCCAACATGCCCTTTTTGTGACCAAGAAGTGGAATCTATAGAACACCTCCTCTTTGTTGACACCTAAATTTTTGGGGTTAATTTTTGCTAAAAAAATACAAAAATTCATAATCACATGGCATATAGTTTAGGAAAATTTTATTTTTTGATATATAGGTAATACACACTGGGAGATGCACTTTTGCACAAATGGGGAATTTTCTTGATGGAATATGCGAAAAATATTTTATCGATATACTTAGGGGTATTGTGCTCAAGCAAAATTAGAAATGAAATATACCCCTAAGATATAATTTTTGGGCTTATAAAAAGGGTCACGTACGGTAATTGGGGGGGGGAGGCCACACATATCAAAACACACGGCCACGAAAAAAAAAAGGGAGAACTCACGTTCTCCACGGTGAGAGTCGGCAAATCAGAATTTTGGAGCGCACATCAAGAATACACGAACGAAAGAGTGAGCCGCAGAGACGGTCAAGGCTCTCTTGATCGAAGCCAGTCGCAGCTTCGCATTGTCTCCTAGCCCCACGCCATGCGCCACCGATGGCCGTGACGTGTCTTTGCTGCTGCTTCCCATTGCTCGTTTGTCCCATCATCACAACCTGTCGGCCAAGGTCAAGAATACCAAGTCAGGGAAACCCATGGCCACGTGATCTGAAGTAGAGAACTCCAAAGGAAAGAAGGCAACAAAAAGGCAGGTGGCGCATCATGAGAGCACGCCGGTTCATGAGGGAATCGAGGAGGAGGTTTCTTTTTTAAAAAAAAGTCCAGAGAAAATAGTCAACAAAAGGGAGAGGACGCATGCCTCCTTCCCTTCTCTGCAGCACCCAACTCATAAAATCCACACATGAAGACAGAGGAGAAAAATCGTGGGCATAGATATTCTTCCTAAGACGCATGCCTCCTGAGTCCACGAAAGACACACACGAAGACTTTCTCTCTCGATGTCCACTCCTTCGCCGAGAAAGCTCGCTGATTTCGACAAATTTTGGTGGCCAGCAAGTGCCCAAGCGACTACACCTCCCCGTTCCTCCATCGATACACCCCAGCAGCAAACTCTCGGGGTTGCTGGCGACCAGCGAACGAGATTCAGCGAGCCCAGTGGCACCACAACACTTCAGATCAATCCCTGCTGTCGTGACTCAACGCGGTTCAATAGCTCATGCAATATCACCTCCGTTCCAGCCCAATGGCAGCAGCGTCCATGATCTACCATTAGCGTAGCTAGCAACACAGCAGGCCAGCACCCTTGTCAAGCATCCCGAGCCAGCTGTAATTTGTGGAGTCCACACATCGCCACTGTGAAGCGTCATCGATCCATGACTTTCGCGATCTGTCGCTTGTCCGAACTTGGAAACAAATAATCAAGGTAGGTTAAAATCCTTTCTGATTTAATTCTTGAATATTTTGTTTCCTCGTTTGAACTATTGTGATCTTGAATCTCCGAACATATATGTTTTTCTTTCATTATCTTGCGTGCATATTTGAATGATAGGCATATTTCTAATTAGAATTTATTGCCTAATTCACAACAGCATATAATCTTTGATTTCATCTATAAGGCTTTAGATGAAATTATTGATTCCGCTGGAATAAAATTGATATTTTGATCTTTAAGGCTTAAGATCAATTTATCGATTTTATAAGCAAAATAATCAAGTTGGTTAGATATCGTTTCCAAATTCGAACAAATGGATAATATCTTTGATGACCGCGCATGATTTGATGATTATCTTGCTTTAATTGCTTTATTTATCCCAAAAATACAAAAAAGATTGCATTTGCATATCACGTAGATTAGAATTGATTTCCTGATAGAATTGCATGATAGAATAGTTAGATTCTTTTCTAATTATATTATAATGCACTTTTAAGGGGTATCTAGGTTAGATAATATCTTTGAATTAAATTGCATGTCGAGATAAATTTCTAAGTTAAGATAGGATTCAGATTAGTCTATTTCCTAACTTAAAATAGATAATATGTCACTTTAGTTAGATTTTTATTGTTAGTAATTTTTAATTACGAATTTTTATAAGAAATACAAAAATATTTTGCGCATATCACTAGGATTAGATTCATGAAGGATTAGATTCATGAAATGCATGCCATTTAGTGATTGTTGCTAGGTCCATTCAATTAGTAATTGCATGTCATTAGAATTAGGTCATTTAATTAATATTGCGTTGCATATTGCATGATTTCCTTTAATTAAGTGAAAACAAAAAAAGAAATTGTTTGTTAATTAGAAATCATATTTAGGATTGTTGATGTGAATTCTGATTTAACATTGCAGATACTCTCGTTGCTTTGAGGTAAGTTCCTGCAATTTATTCATCGCTTTCCTTGGATGTTAAATTGGTAGTTTGCGCACCCGCATGATCACCTTACATGTTAGGGAAATAGATTTAAAATCAATTCAAGCCGCTTGCCAAACATTTTTGAAAATAAAAGAATGGTACCGAAAGGGCCGTACCCATAGTCTCTGGTTCGTAGGAGTAAAGTAAAATTCCTGTTACTTTACTTGGGTTTCTAATCGACCCACCAAAAATAGATTAGTGGCGACTCCTATATAAAATTTATTTGCATGATAAAAAACTTGAACCTAAGTCGCGAATTGGTATGGGCTTGGGAGAGTCCGAGTTAAGTCTAGGCTTAACAATCCGTTAGCCAAACCCTAGGTTGTTCAAACCCCGAAAATTTGGTCGTGACATCCAGCAATTGATTAATAGCTACTCTGCTTTTGCTGTGGAAAAAAGAAACATGTGATTACAATGTCTTCTCATCTTTTTGACAGATTTATACATATACTTATGGAAGTTATGTTTCCTTAATATCGATTGCATAATTCCAGTGAACAAATCTACCGTTAACTTTGCCTAGATTAGTTTCCAGCTTTATATATTATATATTGTTTTGCCATATGCTCAGTTATGACGGTATGAGGGTATTATCTTTCAAGAAGTCACAACTTTGAAGCATGTTTTAAGCGACCCTCTGTTCAGCTTATGATTTGTGCAAGCACTACGGTCATAAGCTTGTATGCTTGTGAGCGGCTGAAGTAGTTATGGTTCAAATAGAATCTTTCATAGTGAGTACAGGACTTCCTTGGTAATGTTCGGAAAAAGCCACGTGCTCTCTCTCCTCCCTGCCTTTTTTTGCTTTTAAAAAAGAGAGAAGAAAAAAGAAAAGGATCTTCTTTGTTGTTTTTATGAGAACTTGTTTAGGCTTCATTTAAATTTATCGCGAATGCTCTATATGTTCTCTCAGCTGTCAACAATCCTAGGTAATGCAAACGGCGCACATGGTTCCACCCAATCATCGCGCATGCATGTACAGGCAAAACTGGCAATGTTTTTCTCTCACCAGTTCCTCTTACGTGTACCAACCACGTGCGCACCGTTCATAGAGGTTCGTCTTCCCCTTTTCATATTCGAAAGCAGTCAGCCAGCTAGCCAGCTTGAGAAGTAGAAAATATCAGGAATATTCATTCATTATCCAATCTCACTGCTCTACTGTTGGGTTACGAATTTTCATTTTCCACGAATGGCGCAAGAATCTGCGGCGAAGGAGACGGGCGAGGAATCCTATGATTAATTTGCCCGAGGCCTTTTCCTAATAGACTGTACAACGACCTTCTGCACATTATGTTAACTAGATAACAGAATGAGTCGGGAGTTCTATTTAAGTTATTTTCACATTTTTTGGCCGAAACTTACCTTTTTTTTTTCTTTGAGAATATCATTAATCAAATGGGTTAATATAGAGAAAAATCCTAAACTAATATATTTATGATAAATTTACCCAAACTAGTACACACGTGACAAATTTACCCTCCGTTAATTTTTTAAAAAAGTTTATCATCAAATTACTGAGTTAAATGACATGTGATAGTTGATAAATGTAAGATTTTATCCTCCATTTGTCATAGGTGTACTAATTTTGAGGTTTTTTTGATATATTAATCCAATTTAATAAAAATTAACTAAGATAAATTTGTTACAGATGCACTAATTTGAAATTTTTCGTTGTATTAACCCTTAATCAAATATAACAAGACCTCGGCTTTGGACTATTCCACTTGCCATGTGCACATTAGGTGGAGTCGGTGAGTTCTATTTTAGTTCTAGTCAATTTTCTTCGTGAATATTTGCGTTTCTTTTATAGAATATAGTTATGACAACATGCAACTGACATTTTACCAAATGTGCACAGATGATGTTTTCTAAGATTAGTCAGCCCCCGGTCTTCTCTGATAGCCTGTACAACGTGCCAGGTGCGCATTATTTTCTCTAGACAAATGGAGGAGTTGGGCCTTCTATTTTTTAGTCACTTTCCTTCGTGGAAATTTGCCTCTCTCTCTCTCTCTCTCTCTCTCTTTCTCTCTCTCTCTTTGGAGGATATCATTAATCAAATACAGATTCATAATTAAATGTAAAAAGATATAGAAGTTGCTAATTAGAATTATTTGTGGAAGATTATTTTTCTTGATTTTTATAATAGGTTGGAAGTTACTTTGTCTTATTGAAAAATCAACTAAATGCATGAACAAATTAATAGTCAGTAATAATACGTGCTTATTTTTCCTAGAAAAAAGAAGTTACCAACGGCAAAGTAATTTATTCATTGGAGTTAACAATATATTGGAAATTACTTTCTAAACCAAAATTACCGACTACCATATATAAAAAAGTTACAAATGTATCTATCCATATTATATACGTTTAAGTCAAAAGTGAGTTTCGTCTCATTTGATGTTGGTTATAGTTTTTGTTAGTAATAAAATTTCTCCTAGTCACACAGTAAATGGCATCATTAAAGATTGTTAGCAGCAATTTTCAATATCATCGGTGGCATTTTGTTAGTATCAGTGATATACTTGTTATTTTGTGCCAATTCTCTACATATTTTGTTTGGTCAAAAGAAAGATTCCATTTATTTCTCAGAACAATACTCAACAACTACATACAAGACTTTCAGGTCTAACAAATCTCAAATAAATGCCAGTATGCCAATGATAAAACGTCATATGCAGTTGGAAAAACACTCTCGTCCCTCAAGATTAGATTTGCCACCGTAAACGTTCGGCAACCAATTATCAGATTTAGTGATAAGCATACGCCAAGATCCCAATGGCTAGACATGCATTGCAAGCCGCCGCAAATGCAATTCTCTACTTCATTGGTGTCATTTTTTTTGTTGTCTTGCTAAATCAGATGAAGGAAAGAAAAATAAATAAATTAAGGCTCTCAAGTTCCTCTCTCTCTCGATTTTCAATTTGTTCGAGGAAAACGACAACGAGGAAAACAGAATCGATGCTAAGCTCTCTTCCTCTTTTATGCCCTAGTTTTGCATCATTGTCGACACTGTTGTCTTATTCTGTTTTGTTGGCGCTTATGCAACAAAGAGTTGATCAGATGCTACCGTGGAGAGACAATCAAAGCTTCTTGCATTTTAGATGCACGTTGAACCTGAATGGACTAGGCACAACCACCAAGACGGGTTAATTGATTATTCTAGGAAAAAAAAAAAAAATCGTGAAATAAGTGACGATATGGGTGCAGGAGCAGCTATTGGATTGTATACACTTATGCAAAAACACAATATATAATAAGAAAGATTCTGAAGGAGTTAAACAGACAAAAGAGTTATCTTTATGGTAATACGGTCTTCTACTTGGCCTACTCCACCCTCTCAACTCTAACAATCTCAATAGAATTAGAATTCACCATGTAATCCTTGAGATGTTACAACTTGTACATATTATTGCTTCTATTTGAAGTTTCAGGGTTGCTCCTAAAAAATCGAGCACCTTTCTGCAAAGCATTGAAGGCCATTTAACACTTTGTTTCTACAGTCTACCTAACTTCTTCTTTGCTTTCAGAAAAACAACGGAAGCATATTGGATTTTTTCTAGGTTGCTTTTAGTGGATGTTAACACTTGAAGACAGCAGTGAAACATCAATTTGAGCCCAAATCAAATTTGATAAAAATCTAGGTCTTCCCACTAGGACCACAAAGACTTATATTGGAATCGTATACAAGCAGGTTCTGCAAGACGGTCCTTTGAGACTTTTCACAACTTTATGGTCTATTTAGCTTCTACAAGCAGGTTCTTCTAGGCCAATTAACATCCTCATGTTCTATAAGTTATTCACGTTTTATTGGTTGATCCAAATCTTCAGGAATCCTCATTCTATAGCTTGTTTTCCTTCTACAAACGTCCTAGACTTCGACACATTTCTTGTCCAATAGTTTGTTTTCCTTTTATAGAGACAAAGCCTTTATATGCTTTAGGTGTCCTGTTCTCCGCTATTCGCATATGACTTATGCATACAAAATTTGTTTTACACATTCAAATACACATATTAGTAACTTTTAGTTATTTTGTCATGTTCAAACATAATCGACTATTTTTCCAACAATCTCTCTTTTTACATAATGACTGTAAACGAAAGAGAAGAAATTATTAACATAATTATGGATTACATCAATATATATAATGTGAGCATTAGGGCTCACTAACAATAAAAATACTAAACTACCCCTCAACACTTCTCAAGTTGGGGCATAAACATCAAAGAGCCCAACTTGTTACATAAGGTAGTCACTTTACTATCGGCAACAACTTATTGAAAAGATTAACAAGTTGGTCTTTGGCCCATGTGTATTGAAGTGCTTTGTCCTTATTTTGAATCTTTTCTCGCACAAAATGACAATCTATTTCAATATACTACGTGCACTCATGAAAAATAGATTCAATATACTACGTGCACTCATGAAAAACTAGATTTGAAGCATAGCGGACTGGTTATAACAACACAAAACTGAGGAAGTTGAAGATGACATGCTAAGTTTGGATAACATCCTCAACCAAAGCAACTCACTAGTCACATGAGCCATGGCACAATATTTTGCCTTTGCACTTGATCAAGACACCACGTGTTGCTTCTTACTTTTCCAACTCACAAGATTGCCTCCCAAGAATACAGAGTAGCTAGAAGTTGATCTCTTATCACTAAGACATCTAGCCCAATCAGCATCAGAGTAGCCAGTAACACCAAGATGTCCATGATTCTTAAATGGAACCCTTTACTTTGGTACTTCCTTCAAGTACTTAACAACACATAGCACTGCCTCCCCATGTGTAGTGCAAGGAGCACTTATAAATTGACTAACCACACTTTGGTCGAGTGACAGTTAAATAGTTAAGCTTACTGCTAACCTTCGATACCTATGCAGATCATGAAGTAAGTCTCCATGTCCTGCATCAAGTCTCACATTAGGATCCATTGGAGTATCGATGGGCTTAGCTCCAAGAAAATCAACCTCACTGTGGATATCTAGAACATATTTCCACTGTGATAATGAGATACCATCACGTGAGTAGGCTACCTCAAGACCCAAGAAATGCCGCAAATAACCCATATCTTTTGTACAAAACTCTATCAGTAAAATTTGTTTTAACTTTTGTATGCCCACAAAATCACTATTGGTGATGATAACATCATCCACATATACAACTAGGAGAACACACCCCACAGAAGAAGTGGAACTAAACACGGAATGATCCATGATACAACATCGCAAACCAGACCAAATAATTGCATTGTTGAAATGACCAAACCAAGCTAAGGAGACTATTTCAACCCATATAATGTCTTGCGTAGGCAACAAACACTAGTAGATCACCCCCCCCCCCATGAGCAACAAAGCCTGGGGATTGTTCCATATATACCTCCTTAGCCAAGTCGCCATGAAGGAATGCATTCTTGATATCAAGACAGTGGAGAGTCCAACCATATCAGATAACCAGAGAAATGAAAGCGCAAACAAAAGGTCTCTTTGCAATAGGAGAAAACATATCATCATAATTAACTTCATAAGTCTGAGTGTAACCTTTGGCAACTAGATGTGCCTTCAAACTCTCAACAAAATCATCTAGTTAAAACTTCACTGTGAAAACCCAACGACATCCCACAACCTATTTGCTAGCAGGTGACAATGTAAGATGCCAAGTCCCATTGTCCTATAGTGCTTGCATTGCATCTTCCATAGCCCACCACCAACCTGGAGAGCAAGGGCCTCTGCAATAGTACTTGGCACAAACATAGTAGATAAAGACGCGATAAATGAGGAATATGTAGGAGAAAGACAATCGTAGGATAAAAATTGAGAAACAGGGTCATGAGTATGTGTAGGACAAACAAACCAGTACAGAGCGTAAACCTAGAATTGGGTTGACCAATGCAAGAACGCATACCTTTGCACAATACAATGGGAATATCAATAGTAGAATAAGGCTCAAAAGAGACTAGCGGATTAGACGCTAAGGCCTAAATTGGTGGAGAATCATGCACATCCAATGCGGGCGACGACTATACCACCTCATGTTGAACAAGACAAGCCGTTGATAAGTCCCATTGGCAAATTGAAAATCGGACGACATCGCAAGAATACCCGACAAGGGGATAGGCGGTAGAGGGGCCATGGTCGAGGACAATGTATCTTCAGAAGGAGTCACTAGTTGAGCAGTAGAGGAGTAATGTTACTGATCCTCAAGAAAGGTAAGATTTGCCAAGACATACAACCATCGACTCATCGGACAATAACACTTGTACCCTTCTTGAGTTAGAGAATACCTATGAAACAGACACTTGTGAGCCCATGGATTGAGCTTATCATGACCAAGAGCAAGATGATGCACAAAACAAACACAACCAAACACACGAAGTAGTAAAGAAAAAAGTAGACTCATAGGATGGAGAGTAGAGAAAGGTATGCCTCCACGAAGCATAGAGGATGGGAGGTGATTTATGAGATAGCATGCTATAAGAATAGCATGCCCCCATAATTTTTAGGGAGGTTTATATGAAAAAATAGACAACGAGCAACATTTAAGAGATGACAATTTTTTCATTTCATCACCCCATTCTACTGGGGAGTATAAGGACAAGAGGTTTGATGCAAAATCTCATGAGATATATATATAATTGAAAACTAGAGGAAACAACCATATATTCTTTGGCATTGTTGAAGCGTAGACATTTAACCGAAATATGATATTGATTGAGAATCTCAAAGTAAAACATACAAAAATAAGAAAAAACTTCAATTCAAACTTTTATTAAATATAACCATATTACGCAGGAATAATCATCCACAAACATAACAAAAATACTCATAACCAAACATATCATTGACACAACATGGTCCCCAAAGATTATAATGGACCAACTGAAAAGGACTTGACACATGACTTTGGACACGGGAAGGGAAAGATATCCAATGATGTTTGCCAAATTGGCAAGCATCGCACTGAATAGCACTCATAAATGATGCAACAATAGAAAAATGATGAAGTATGTCAAGTGGTGGATGACTCATATGACAATGCATCTAAAAGAAGTCAGAGGTGGTACTTTTTGAATGGCAATGCTCTTCTAAACGACAATGGCAATAAAATCTTTGTTGAGGTGTCACAACCCATTGACTCATGCTCTCTACCAATCATTTGTCCGCTCCTTAGATCCTAAAAGTCATTGCTTGAGGCATTAAACTATTCCCAAATATCCAAAGCAAACATTGACACCGGTCAATACAAAATTCTACTCAAAACTATACCTATCAAAATTCAGTTACTTCCAACTAACCCACATTACTTATCATCAAATGGCGAATCCATCACTCATCATATGAAGACCAATCAACCAAACTCTCAAACAATTGCATTCATTGCACTTGCAATCCCCGGCATTATCTTCAAAGTACTTGTAAACTCACACGAGAACCTGGATGCCCAAAGAGAATATCCAATCTAACAAATGGGTAAGTACGCATGTGTTACCTAGAAGAACTTCATGTCCTATCGCTTCAAGGTACCTCGAAAATCTGACACATTGGATGCTCCTCAAGCGAGGAAGGAGAAGCCAACCTCATTTGCAACACTAGATTTGGTTGCAAGCATAGGCAACCATAGCTACGATTCGGACAACACTGGATTTGGTCGCCGAGGTTGGGTGCAACAATGGCTAGGGCATCATGGATGTCGCCATTCAGCGATGGCGGTTTCTCCAATGACAAATTACATCAATACATACATACATACATACATATATATATTGCTTGTGACCTCTTTCGACGATTAGGGGGCGCTGTTTTGACTAAGTCATAAGGCTTATGACGTCCCAATGATGGTTTGAATTTTCAACATGTAAGTTAATTTTAAAAAGGAATTGCCAATAATCAATTTAGGTGGATTAATTATTTTTACTCTGCGTGGCTTAAGATCGATACCATGTAATCACTAATACCCTCCTAGAGTTTAAACCCTAAATTTTTAAAGATTTTTCCATGCAATTTGTGGAGAAAAACATATTTTTGGTCTTTTTCTATTTTCTTGAACATAAAAAGGAATTTTTTGGATTTCCATCTTCTTCTTTTTTTTTTTGAAAATATTAATAATTTTTGGCTTTTTCTGATTTTGGGAAAACATAGAATATTTTTGGATTTTTTTATTTTCGAAAAATAAATTATTTTTGTTATTTTTATTAAAATATTATTTTTATTATTATAATATAACATAAACGACCCAGGTCGGATTTCCGAGTTTAGTCCGACCCAAGTCGCTAGCGGTTGGCTGAGATGGGCCTGAGACACGGGGCCCAGCCCGAAACTTGCTTAGAATTTAAAAAAAATGCCCGACCCAAGCTTGAGCTAACCCAAACCCGACCCAAGCTTATCTGGCCCGAATTATCCAAAACCCTACCCAACTAAAACCCGTGTGCCTGACCTGGCTCTAACCCGACTCGAGGTCGCCTCCCTTCCGTGTCTCTTTGCGGCGCCAATGGGGGTGCTCGGGACGTCACCGGCGGCAATTCGACATTGAGGACGGCTGCAACGCAATGGACGGCATCGATAATGTGTTCAATAGGGTTGGCGTCGCGGCACGGTAGTAGCAAACAGGAGGCTGCTCGATCGATCAGGACCAAGATGCAGGAGGCGGCGGTTGGGGCTTTGGGGGGCGACACCGGTGGAGACGGGCAGCGATGGACAAACGGCGACGGAACGAACCTGGCGTAGTTCTGAATCAAGAGAAAGGGCCTGGGCCAAAGCTCACACGAGCTTGACGGCTGCGAGCTCTGACACGGTCCGTTCGAAGCAGGGCAGAAATAAAGCCCTCTTACCGGGGCTTGACGCGGAGGGAAAGGGAGCATAGCGGGGGGCGTCGACCATGACTTGAACACGGTGGCTGGCGATGGCTCTCCCTCGTGCTCACCTTCTCGCAGCTCTCTCTGCAGATCCGACCCTCCTCCACCCGCGAGCTCTCTCTCTCTCTCTCTCTCTCTCAGATCTGGGTCTCTCTCTCGCCGCCCTTCCCCTTAGATCTCTGGCTGGCTGGCTCTCGGACCTCCCCTGATGTCTCTCGGGGGAAGCTCTCAGAGCTAGCTGCCTCGGATCTCTCTCTGCTTGTGCCCTTGGCCTTCCGTCGGAAGCCCTATTTATAGGCGGAGGGGTGCCGGTCGACGGAGGTTCGGCTGGCAGTTCTTGGCGTCCTGACCGCCCTTGGTGCAGCCGAACCGAGTCCTCTCAGCCGCCCACCTGCGTACTCTGTTTCGCATTGAAGGCGTGTCCTCATCCGTTGCTGGCCTACTCTCCTTTCTCTATGATAGGCCGTCCTCTGCGCGAGTCGCCGGCCACTGCGCATGAGGCATAGAGGCGAAGGGGAGAAGAAATGGAGAAAGAAGAAGACAGAAGGCGAGGGGGGTGGGGGGGGCTGGATGGGTCCCAACCCATGTGGAAGAACAAGGAGGGCTGGGCGTGAAGGCCCAACCCATGTGGCCCTCTCTTTTCTTTTTCTTTTTTTTTTTTTTTAAATTTATTTATTCAAAAATATGGTAAAAAGTGAAATTAAAAAAAAAAAACAAACTTGATGGATGCAAATAAAAACTAAGACCTAATTGATGCAAGAATATTTTTGTTAGGGTCAAATTGATCTCCTAATTTTCTTATGCAATTTAATTTAAAATACCTAACTAAAATTTAGGTATCAATAAGTGCGAGCATTAGGTTCACTAATAATAAAAAACTAAACTACCCTTCAACAATGACTAAACAATCTCTAACCTTTTAATATGTAGATACGCTCACATGCATGATGATATTGAAATTTGATTGCGTGTAAATTAATGAGGCGGTACTATTGTGTGTTAAATAATTGAGTTAGAGCAAGGCATCATATGCAACCCTTATAATCTCCAGGGTGTAGGATTTTCAATGAATGTATAAGGAGATATCATTATCACCAAGGAATATTCAGCAATTTACATGAATTCGTAGCAGCTCTTTAAACTACAAGATTATTTATGAGAAAAGACATAATCATTTAAGGTATATAAGTTTGACCATGAAGAATTTGTGAAGTCTTAAGCACAGCTCACTTTATGAGGGGAAAATTGCTCTTTCACTTACAAACTTGTGGCACAGATTCCAATATAGTTCTAGACATTTCAATTAATTTTGTATAGCCCTAACATTTATGCAGAATTTCAATGTAGTTCATCCGACTTATCATAGTCTAAAATTGATGACATGGTGATCCAATCATAGGTGACATGACCAGCGATCGAATGTGAGTAAACTCAATTGAAAAGACACATTCTTGCTAATTATCTAAATTTTCTGACTTTTTTTCTCTCTTTTCCTTTTATTTCTATCATTTTTTTCTTTTGTGGTTACTATTCATATTCTTCCTTGTTTCTTTACGGTTCGTCATTTTTCAAGAACTAAGGAACAGCCACATCAAGCGCAAGCTCATCAGTCGTGGAATCGACTACCGGACCCAACGCCCCTCAAGTCCACTGCCCCCGGCGTCCTTCCGGCAGCCACTTTTTCTCCTCCTTACCCATCATGGAAAGCAGTCTTAGCTTGAGCCTTGATTGCAAGCACTTGCAATCCTCCAGACCTCAGCAGAGCTCGGTCACTCTAGATCTCGGCAAACCCATTAATTCTCTGTTCTGAATTGTCTTTTGTGAGCAAAATTCTTCAGATTTTTTAGAGATCCAAATGATGAGTTGTGCCTGCTATTGTAGTTGCAGACCTCTCCATCGCCAACCCTAACAAACTTGCGCATGATGCTCGAGAAAAAGAGGGACCGCCGCCCTTGTCGCTCGACCAGAGAATCTGGCGCGGGACATTCTCCAGAGGAGCATCGATGCCTCTTACTTCTGCAGACAAGCCGATCATTGACGGCGGCAACTTGCTTGTTGTGGTTCGCCCCAAGGGTAGGTCGAGGAGAGGCCGGAGCTCTGGCTCTCAGACGGACATTCAAATAGTGCACAATAAGATCTCTTGAATAATTCAAAACTTCATCCTATGATGTTTTATATAGTTTTTTGTCCCATATTTGCGATATGCCATGGACCAGGGATCCTATTTCTGGCATTTTTGAAATGTCCAATCAGTGGCATTTGCGGTGTCACTAAAGATCTCTCCGGACAAATCGTCTGTTACACTTGATATCTGTCATTGAACAGGGTATAGAAGCTTTTTAGATCTCATACGGCCTTCAACTGTTACGTTTGAACTCTGGAATGTAAAATATAAGATATTCCCTAGGGAGAGGGAAGAAAAATTTTCTCCTCGCGAGCACTGGCACGTTAAAATAAGAAATGTAGTCTTATCAGTCTATTAGGGTTATCAGGTTGGTGGGATGGCTCCGAAGAGAACTCTCAATTTCATGCATTGTGGTGAGGTATAAACTTTTAAGTAACCAATTAGCATCATTTCCAGAAACGTCATGGAATTTGTCATCATTGAGCATATTCGACAGCTTCTACGTTGTCATCTTGAGAAACCGCCACCTTAGTATTTGACGTCACTTTTCCTACTTCAGGCCACATACTGGAGTGCCCTTAATGCCTGTTTCTGATGTAGCGGCTCATCCCACACTTTCGACAGCAACATGAAACCACGTTCCTTAACTTCTCCTACCATCTCCATCTCCATGTCCTATCACCGTTCTTTTATTTTTTTGAAAAGTAGAATTAACTAGATGATTAAATTTGTTGCAATACAAATAGAACTTATGTTGTTATAAGTTCGATTAAAAAATAATCGTGATGATAATTGAGCATGAGGATGCATAAAGTCTTTACTACTATTTAAGCAGCAAATTGGTGTTTTGGTCTCACTTTCATTTAGGATCAAAGGAAATACATGTTAATCATATGGAAAACTTCTTGACAGTTGAGACCACATCTTATCTTCGGGTGAGAGGATCAATTTCCCTTTCTAAAAAATTACTGGGGGAGGGAACACTTTTTTTCTCTTAAACAATTTTAAAGAACTCCCACGTACGTACTTGAGAGTTGAGACCACATCTTTGATGGTTATATGTGCAGTGGGGAGAGAGAGAGAGAGAGAGAGAGAGAGAGAGAGAGAGAGAGAGAGAGATGTTCCAATTTTCATCTGGCCTGGAATTCTATGGATGTTTTCTGGTGCCATGTGCATATATTCATGATGTGGCTTTGCAGGCATTTTACGTAGTTTTTTCTTTCAATGAGCACTATGAATGAATGATTTGGCTTCTGCTGCATTATTTTAAGGCAGATCTATTTGACAAGTGAACTGTAAAATGCAGTGTCGATACTGTATCCAACAATTCAATGTCCAACCTGAGTAACAAGGTGCTCTTTTTACATGTAAAGAGATGTTTGCTTGTCTATGAATATTCATATATTTTGTGTTTTGTCCAGTCTTTCTTCTTGAAGTTCCTTCTAATAGATCTATCGAGGTGTTTTGTTGGATTCCCTTTAACTAGATCCCACCGTTTACATGTCATTTTTTTTTCTTGGGGAGATTTCCACTTTGCTAAGTGAATATTAAGTGAACATCACTTCCAAACCCCAGTTTAATTCTAAGCGCTCTTATAGCGTTTCCATGTTTCTCTTTTGCTGGAAGTACTGATCTACTCCAAGCTTCAGGTGAGATTTCTACTCTTTAAATCTTTTAAGAGTTTCTAAATCTTGGTTTTATTCAAAATAAATTGTTAATAGAAGGTCATGGCAGTGGATTGCTGTGCTAGTTCTCTCACGATGCATGGAATTCATGACGAAATAATAGATAGCGGTGAGAGGTGTTCTGACACTCCAATATCCACCTCTGAGTGAAAGACCTGCCTCTAAGTGTTACCATCAAATTTTAGGTTGTGATGGTAATCTATGAAGTCATACAAATTTCGTGAACATGGTTTTTTTAGAGAGGAGGATGACGAGGTTTTGGTGAGGAGCGGCAGACAACAAGGCTTTGGATCTCAAAAGTTTTATGGAGACGAAGTGTTTGAACATAAAAATACCCGAGGCCATTCTTAGGGCAAGAAGGATTAAACATGCAAGGCTTCGTTTGATTCCGTTGAGAAGAAATACATAAGTGGATTCTCATTACAAGTAATCGCATTACATGAAATCATATTTTTCAATGGTTTGAACGACAACATTTATTTTTTTCAAACACGTTCAATTATTAAACATTCATTTACTGAAATGAACTCTTCAATAACATCATGTCATTAAGTAACAAACCATTTCATACATATCTATTGCTTTCCCGATATCATTACATCCACTCCATTAAATAATCGATAATTTCCTCTCAAAGTTTTGTCTTTTTCATCATACATAATCACCCATTATACATGTTTTCAAAACTTTAACATTTTACTACGTGTTTTGCTGGTTTAGAATCCCCTAGCGAAATATCTTTCACCAAGCATTATATTTTGGTTTTTATTAGATGAGACTAAGGTTTTATGTTAGTATTGGACAAAGAGAGTCAAATGCTAACGGAGATATATACA
This sequence comes from Eucalyptus albens, assembly GCA_014182695.1. Classification (NCBI taxonomy): domain Eukaryota; kingdom Viridiplantae; phylum Streptophyta; class Magnoliopsida; order Myrtales; family Myrtaceae; genus Eucalyptus; species Eucalyptus albens. The sequence goes on from CM024650.1 coordinate 20,242,611, forward strand.
CACACATACATACATATATATTATATGGTTCCGAATCTTATGGAGTCGCTTAATACAAAATGAAAAATCAATGATAACCAATGTCAAAATCTACCAATAGTTTGATCTACACTCACTTTAACATACTAATGAAAGCCCATTAATATCAAAGTGGTAACACTAGACATTGACAACAGTACTGGGGAAGCATTGCTTCTAATTGAGTTCAAGGACACAACGTCGGAACTTAATCAACGACATTGGACAATGGAAATAACACCTAGTAAACACTGTTCCTAGATGGATATGAAGACATAATGTTGAAATCTAATCAACGACGTAGGATAGTGGTAAACACCTAGTAAGCATTGCTCTTAGATGAATATGAAGACACAACGTTCGAATCTAATCGACGATATTGGACGGTAGGACAACATTGGAATATAATCAATAGCACTACTTAAGATAGAGACACTCGCTGGAGTTGAATCTATGACGGAAATCTAAAGCTATAGCTAAGCTAAACTATACTAAGATAACTAAAAGGGTAAGATAAAGGAATTTTGTGGGTTGTTCAAGGGGCCTTTCTATTGGATTGCCTGTAGTATTTATAGGCTAATTTGATAACCGTCGATGATTAGTTGCTTCCTCATAAAAAGTCATTCCACATTCTTAGTTGAACTGCTTTGTCCATATCTCATTGCCTTTTGACCTATTCGACGGTGTTCACATGACTATTAAGTAAGTATTAATCACTCCTTTAATTTTGGTGCCCTTTTAAGTATCAACCGTTCCTGTCCAAATTGTGCCATCAATTCCATATGAATTCTATGTCTTCAATAGTGTCTCTTGACTTGAATACATGGCAATCAACTACTTTATTGTCGAAATGTGTATCTCAGCATGTAGGCCCATTGAAATCTAACCTAAGGGCTCTTGAAATCCTTGGACATCCTTCGGTTTCATGTCTAACACGGGCTGGATTGATGTAAATCACATCTCGTACATGGCAGCAAGGAAAATTTTGAGCGTTTTCATCCCTCATGACCAATATGTGATAGTAGGGGTAATTTTGGGTGTCAATACTACGTTTCATGTTACTTAAAATAACTATCATCTATAGGAAATGAACTTCGGTTTTGAGTTTTTAAAATACGTTCTAAATCACCAGTTCTTGAGTCAATGGAGTGCTCGGCATCCTAAACCGGGACCGGACCAGATAGTTTCAACTCCAAGTTTTTGGGATAAAAAATCGGACCAAAATCGCTAATGCGGTCCGGTTCCCAAGTTGACTCGATGGGTTGATCCGGGACCGATGCTGATCCTTAATCTGGACTAGGATGGTGCCACGAGGAAAATGGGGTGTTGTTTTGGGTGACGTCGGGCATGCCATCCTTTCTAGCGTCATGAGACAAGGCCTGACCTTTGTATATTACTTTTTTTATTCATCCATTTGAAAGTTGCAGAGTATGGTTTTGAATCCGCTTCTTGCCTTTTCTTTTTGGTTGATCGCGGCACTAAGGATATTTGTCTTTAAAACGGGTCTCCCCTTATCATTTATTGCTTCACCCTCATGAAACGTCCTAAAAACAAACCATTTTTAGGCTGCGTTTGTTAAATAGAAAATTTCATGGTAAAAGGAAGATATTTTGTGGAAAATCCTTTTCCAGAAAAATGTTTTCTCCCTTTTCAGTGTCTATATTTTCTTTGATTGTAAATTATTTTTCGTGACTAATCATTTTCAGCAAACTAAATACGCGAAAGTCTAAAAAACTAATTCAAAGAAATTCACTCAAACAAATACACCCTTAATTGAAAATTAGTAGAAATTCTTTCACTCAAACAAGCACACCTTTAATTGAAAATTAAAATACACGGCTTAAAAATGCAGAGAAGTCACACAAAACAATAGATACCACGATAAGTTGTGTCATCCAACAACAAACTTAAGGAAAATTGAAATCCATGGCTTAAGCAACTAAAATCCAAGTTGAAAATGCAGCAAATCGCAGGGTCCAGACTCCCAGGTGACCTTCCTCAAACATTGTTCGCGCCGTCCTGAATAAAAATGAAAACTAATGCTATGTAATTCTTGCCGTAAATGAAACACTAAATGCATTAAAACGGCAATAAACTGTCCAAATAATGCTCAAGCATACAATAAACAGTGTATATGGAGCAAAGGATGGATGCATTTGCCATTTTGACTAGGACTTTCGTATATTACAAAATCCGGAACGGTCATTCTACTAATTTATCGAAAAAGAAAAGATCGATGTCTAGTTAAAGTTAATGGGGAAGGCCAGCGATGCGTGTAAATCTCGAAATCCCCTAAAACACTACCGTTTAGAAACCTAATAATGGAATTACGGGTATCAAGTATCTTCTTACAGAAAAAAGATGCACCGACTAGAAATGTATCTTCATCCTCATAAATGAAGAGCTTTTTACCATATACTACCTAAAACACATTCTATCAACAATTGACTCATAATTATTTCTCAATAAGCAGATGTGAGGCCTCAAAACCGATACTGTGCGGAGAGGTAAATTCCTATAGCAAAGGATCAGATAGATTTTGAGGTTTAACAATGCATTTTTAAATCATGTATATGATCCATCTAACGCTATGATCTATTATATATGTATTTGCGTCCTGTGAAGAAGCTCGACCTAGGACAGCTTACTATAACTTCCATGTTTATTCTTAAGACCGATGAGTCAACTAGGAAGTATGTCAAAAGGGCAACCAAAGCAGCAAACAGAACAACAAAAATGCTTTTCAGATTTTTTTAAAAGTGACTACCCGCTGACCACCATCAATCTCGATGTCCGTCCCTTCATTTGGCAACCCACGGTCCGCCTGCTGCTGATGATGAAGAAAAATCAATGCTCAGCCATACAATAAACAGTGTAAATAGAGCAACAAAAGAAACATTTGCCATTTTTAATAGGAGTATCTCATATGATGTATCTAGTAACGATAAACTGGGAAGCATATTATCTGCAAAATCCAGAATGGTCATTCTACTAATTTATCGAAATCGAATAAATCAATGTCTTTTACAGTTAATGGGGAAGGCCAGCAATGCTAGAAATCTGGAAGTCCACTAAAATGCTACCCTTTAGAAACCTAACAATGATAAAATGAGTACATGTTTCTTGCTACAGAAAAAAAAAATGCACCAACGGAACGTATACCTTCATCCTCATAAGTAAAGAGCTTTTCACCGGATACTGCCTAAAACACATTCTATCAACATCTAGCTCATAATTATTTCTCAATACCTAGATGTGGGATCTGAAAACTGATACTGCGGACAGGTAAATACTGCAGCAAAGGATCAAACATATTTTGAGGTTTAACAATGCACTTCTGAAGCACAGATATTATCCATTCAATATAATGATCTATTAAATATGCATTTGCATACCGTAAAGAAGCTCAACCTAGGACAGCTTGCTATAATCTCCATGTCCATTCTTCTGACCGATAAGTCAACTAGGAAGTATATTGAAAGAGCGACCAACAGCGGCAAAGAGAGCAACAGAAAAGCTTTTCAGGATTTATTCAAAGTAACTACCTGCTGACCACCATCATCGGATATGACCCTCCCATCATTTACAGAAAGGTTCAATATAGCCCCGTCCCGCAGTTCATGAGGATGCCTGATCAAATCCCCATTGCCATTGCGATCAAGAGAAAGATGAATCAGTATCTGCTCGTAGGGGTTACTAAGCTCATACTCTCTTCTGTCCACATGGATGCTCCCTTGCGGAGGGATATCTATCGGCTCTTGTATGGTTCCACCAGGCAAATGAGGATCATTATTGGCGTGAGACCTGGCGTTCAGATATATGGTTGAGGCAGAATTGTTCCTGATTTCACAAAATTGACGATGCCCCGGCACAATCCCTGTTTCATATCACAAGTAAATGATTTGTCAATAAGTCAGCTCTTCAATTGCGTCTAGATTTGGAGTTTCTTGATAGTGTCCACCGAAGAAATATCATTCATCACTTATAGTCTCCTCTCATTATTATTAAATGCACAAGACATATCCCAATGGCGCAACATCGTTCGTGAACAAATTTCCGGAAGAGCAGACCAACTAATGAAGATAATGTAGATGAAACCACAAGCTCTTAGTACAACAGCAGAAACTAGAATCACGTCTCACGCGAGTTGTTTGTAATATCAAGTTCACTCCTCCTTCGTGTGAATGGTCTCCATGCACGATTTGGCTATAGTTAGAGCTTGCTGAGCCGTGGAAATTCCGTAGTGATTTCATGGAAATAGCAGATAACGTGAATTCATAAAATTGTCGAAAAGACAGGAAGTTCCTCATGCACAGTCGTTATCTCCCTTACTTTGAAGTCCTTCTAGAATTCCGGCTACAAAACCTGGTGCATCCATACCAAGAGGAGAAGCAGGAGCTGCTGGCGTCGTCGGCGGTGGAAAAGCGGTGGATTCCTTCACACTGCTTCCGCCGTGGTGGTGGGCGTGCAGACAGAGAGAATATTAGTGATTGTAGGAGGAGAGAAGTCGAAGGTAGCGAGGTTGCGGGTGAGAAGCGAAATCGTACCTTCAAATGGAATCTTAAATAGAGCAGCACACGGAAGAAGGGTGTGGTGGCTGTCCTGCTTTGCAGGAGTGCCCTAAATTCCGGAACATATTCTTTCGAGGTGGGGGTTCCCGAAGATCCCGAATTTGCTTTTCTGTCTATATCCTCGTCCGATACCTAGGAGAATGAAAAACCATGTGCGTCCTGCATCGTGCACGGACACAACGAGTAAATAAAGATATTTTTAGTACCTCCGAATAAAAATAAAACCCGGCCGAATTCATGTGGTGTCAAATGGCGCATTTCTTTTCGAAGGATGATGCTGACGCTACGGCTAATTCCTGAAACTTATGGAAAAATGACTTTTGAGAACTCTTATTTGATGTCAAATTTGATTTACATGGATGAACATCACATCACATCTATTTTTAATTTAAGTAGCTGTTATTAAGACGTTACGCACATGAAAGTGATGTCTCTCCTGCTGTGTTTTCGAAATAGATAAATGATTTCGAAACCGAATACACATGCAAAATACAATGCTCGACAACTTAAGTGCATGAATAATTAGAGAAGTGTTAAATACACCTGGTGGAGCGAACGCTAAACATTGATTTCATCCATAAATGGAGGTTTCCACATTCACCGTATGAAGACGGCCAAAGAAATTCTTTTTTTTTTTTTGTATGAAAATAATAGTATATAATTAAACAATCCTCTCTTCATTCCAACTGTACCCAACCTAGGTAAATTTTTATATTTAGACATTCCTCTCTTTCTTCTAGCTCCAATCCGGGTAAATCTAAACATATTTTACAAAATGATTTTTGATCAATAATCGCCCTATGTTGATAAAATGGGAAATGAATTTTTCCTATGTACACATATACCCTTTATTTCATAATTTCATAATTTTTATTTTTATTTATCAAAAAGTACAAAATGAGGTAATTTTTTATTTTAATTAGTCCTACTCTATTCCTATTCTAACTCTCAGACTTTTGCCATGTCTCCTTGCAGGGCATGGAAGTCAAAACTTATAATTTAAATTAAATTATCCCCACCCCAACCCCTTGAGAAGGTAGAAATTCGAAGCCTTCACCTCCTCTTTCCATGTTAGAAGGGTGCCCACTAGGGCAAACCTCAGTGATTTTCTAGTTACCTCATGATCTCGGAGGTAATTGACAACCTATTTGCCCAACAACTCTTGGAAATGCTAAAAAGCAATGTTGGAAACAAAGGATAAAGTGAGATTTAAACATCCAAATCATATGAACGCCTTGTGATTAGAACTTGGGAAATTAACATGGTCCAGTCCACACCTGTTCTTTTCCTTTTGTTTTTTTCCCGTGATGATGATGGAAGCAGCATGAGGACTCAAAAGCAAATGCCTAATTTCTTAAAAAAATTGGAACTTTAGGTTCATATCTAAATTAACTTTTTTTGTCTAAAATATTCTACTTCCACTCTAACCACAAATTTACTCATATGTCCAAAAATAGCCAATGCATTCTTTAAATACGTCTATATCGGGAGGCCGATGTTATTTTATATGAAGTTGTGGGTATTGAAGATATTGTTTCTAATAATGAATATTTTAGTGGTTTTGATATTAATAATTTTGAAATAAATAATGGCGATTTTCCAATGCATGGGGATAAATTAGAGATTAGAATGAAGTTTTGTGATCTTTTTTAGATAAAAAGAAATAAATTGAAGCAGAATTAGGATTGGAACAAAAACCAAGGATTCCAAGGGAATCAGGCTAGAAAAGAAATGACAAGGCCGGGTCCACTGCTTTCTTTTTCCTTTTTCTCTCCAAGATCATGATGTGACTAGCGTGAGGCGAGCGGGACGATAGCAACAACATTTAAGGGGAAAAAAATATAGACAGCCGACCCGTTCACAGCTGGTGCCGTGACAGACGGCGAACGTGGGAGAAAGCTTCAAAATTGTTGCTCAGAGGGGAACGTGGAATTTATAGGATCCACGTTGAGTTTCCCTTGGAACTTCCCAAGAAATTCGGGCTTGTGATTCGCTAAAAGGGAAGTGTTTCTTTTATTCTAGGGCTTTCGAAGCTGGCATTAGGTTTATATCGCCGAGGTCGTACTTGCTGGGACTGTCCGCACACACGGCAACGGCGGCGGGGTACATCGCGCCAGGTTCTCTCTGACCATGCCTGGAGGAGGACGAACACCATCATGATTAGTAATCATGGGTGAATCAGAGATTTTCGGGATTCGGCAACCGGTACCAAATGCCACGAGCCTTGTTTCGAATCACCAGCAAAAGATTCGTCAAGAGCCCTCCTCTCGAATACCCACAAACTGGGGAGTGTCTTGATGGGGTCCTCCAAGGAACTATCATTCGCCACTCATAGCATCTTCTCGATACAATTAAATGCCTGAGACATGTTTCAATGGCGCAGTACCGTTCGTGAACAAATTTTTGAAAAAACGGACCAACAAAAAAAGATAATGTAGATAAAAATCACAAATACTTTGTAATCTCTAGTTAACACTTTCATTGTCTGAAAAAAATCGTGATAGAAAGGTTTCCATGTGCAATTTGTATCCATACATAGAGCTTATTGAGTCGTGGTAATTTCATAGCAAACCATGAAAACAGTGGACAACAAAGATTCGTGATATTGTTAAAAAGGTGGAAATCTCCTCACGAGCAGTCATTATGTTGAAATCAGAATCCCTTCCCTCAAAATGTGTAAAAGTTGTCTAAAAAATCATAAATTTATTGCATTTTGACCAATTTAGTCATAAAATCTTTTAATTTTGCTAATTAGCTCTAAACTTTTCACTTGTTACTAATTAAGTCCATTCGATCAATTTTGACCGGAATTTTCCATCAAATAATTAATAGGAGATAACAAAATTTTTAGATTTCATATCCTATTCTATTCTATCTAATCCTATTCCAATTAAAAAATTTAGGCGATCAAACATAGCCTAAAAGTATTTCCTATCAAAACTAAAAAGAAAATAAAAGGGCATATTCTTATTGGAATGTTTTATGAATGGTCTGTTGACCGTCGATCATTGACCTAAATCGACGGTCAATACAATCGAATTCGGGGAGCATATAACCGACGCCGTCTTGAACAGTCCCATCTCCTCAAAACAAGCAACTCTCTCTCCTTTCTTTATTTCCCCTGGCATCGCAAGGCTTCATCGTCAATTTCGGAGAGTGTGTGGCCTTGCACAATTCCCAGTTTCGACACTCAACCTCAATTGTTTGCTCCATCTTCCTCTGGAACCACCATACGTTTGCACTTCACCTTCAATGTACGGAATCAATCAAGGACAGGGAAGATAAGCTTTCCGACAAGTAATCCCTATTTGATTCTATTTGTTGAAATTCTCTCCGATGGACGACTGGATGGGCGACCACAAGCTCTACGGCTTCTTTTTTGCAGTTCTCTGAGCCAAACCACGGCCTGGTGCCCTGACGCTCGCTGCTTCCCCTTCGAAGAAGGCCGAGATTGAGGATGGCATCTGTTAGAAATTAAACCAAATTCATAAATTTTATTGATTTCGGTAGTCGTCGATTTGATTGGCAAGTTACCAATGATGCAGAGAAGTTGCTGATTCAAGGTTGAAGTTGTCTATCGGCTAGCTCGTTGTATTGATGTCTATTCGGCTTCCAAGAATAGTCTTTATTATAATATTTCTTTCAAGAGTTTAGTCATTTAAGAGTAAGAGTACAAGTCATAAAACAAGTCTATAAATTAGTGGATCTTGTAATCATTTCTAATAAGGTGAAATAAGCAAAAAGCACTCTTCGTCCCCTTCTTTTGAGTTGTGAGTGCGAGTGTTCCACCTTTAAATTATTCTCATCAGCATCATGCCATTGACGATCATTAAACCAATGCTCGCAAGTCCCGATTTGGTTCAAGTTCCCGTGTATATCTGATGGTTTAGGACTTTGAATTGGGAACCAAAACTAGCCTTAAAATAGTCAAGTAAGGCTCCTTTGGTCCGGTTCCCAATTTGAGCCGGATCGAATCAACACCCTTAGTCCCAACGAGCAGCTTCCTACTTGTCGTTCTCGTTAACTACATTCCCCTTTTCACCTTTGTTGTGACCTCTATTTTTCGGCGCCCGCAATCGGGTACGAGCGCCTAAGGAGGCTAATGGCTCGGCTGAAATTGGTTATACCCGGACTCTCCCAAGTCCACCAATTCACGACTTTAATAGTCTAAGTTTTTTAACCTGTAAATCAATTTTTAAAATGGAGTCGCCACTAATCAATTTGGGGTAGGTTGATTAGAAACCCAAGTGAAGTATCGGGAGAAATACTCGCTCCTGCGCAACCAGAGAAATTAGGATCGGGGACTTGATTACACTAGTTAATCACTAATGCCCTTACGGTACCTAATCTTGTTTAAACCTTGAGGCTTATTGGATGTTCGAGGGATTTTCCATGCATTTTGGATGTTCGAGGGGTTTTCCATGCATTTTTGGAGAAAAACATTTTTTTGGGTCTTTTTCTATTTTTTTTTTTACATGAAAGGGATTTTTTTGACATAAAAAGCATTTTTTTTTTTGGTATTTTTAAATCTTTTTCTGAAAATATAAATCATTTTTTGGCTTTTTTTGACTTTTTTTTTAGCTTTTTCATGAATTTTTGCATTTTTAGGAAAATATAAAATATTTTTTTTTTTTTTTTTTATTTTTTGTGAAAATAAAAAATTTTTATTATTTTTATTTTTTTATAAAAATAATTTTTAAAAAAAAAAGTGAACCAGGTCGGATCCTGGGTTGGGTCCGACCCGAGTTATCCATTCGGGCCGCGTTGCGGGCCCTCGAATTTTTTCATTTTTTGATTTTTTGTTTGAAAATAAAATATTTTTGATTTTTATTATTTTATTATATATTATAAAAACCGAACCGGGTCGGGTTCTCGGGTGGGGCCGACCCGGTTTGCAACCCGAGACACAGGACGGGCCCGCGTTGCGAGCCTTTTTTTTTTTTTTTTCTCCTCTCATTTTTAAAAAAAAAAAAAAACCAAACCGTTCTTAGCCCATTTTCATAAAAACTTTAGCCCAAAAGCTACTCGGCCCACGCGCACAAAAACCAACCCAAGGAGAAACCCTACCCGGATGCCCAATCGGGGTCCGACCCGACCCACGCAAACCCTACCCTTCGGTTTCGACCCGACTTGCGGCCATGCCTGTCTTCTTGAAACCCTACGGGGTGACCGGAGCCCTACCCGGTCGGACGGCGACGATGATGGCGATGACGGGCTCGAAGATAGCCACGACTGTCGCCCGACGGGGATGGTGCCCGTTGAAGGTTCCGTTTGACGAGGGCGACGTTGCGGTTGAGCAGCGGCAATGGCGAGGCTGGCGTGGGGGGGAATCGGCGACGCGACTTTGGTTTCAAGCAAGAGGCGATGGCGACAACACGATCGGGATGGCGGGGCGGCGACCGTAGGGTTCGGGTGGAAAGGCAACGGTGGCGGGCGGTGGTTGATACCTGTTTGTAGAGGGAGCACGGCGCGGGGGCTTTGCTGGTCGGCGTCGAGGCCGTGGGCGCAGGCGGTTTCATCGGTGGCGACCGAGCGATGACGATGGCGTCGAGGAGGGATCACAGCATGGTGGTGGACAAATTCGAGCCTCCCCCTCCTGATTTCCCTTCGCTCATCCCCCTTCTTCGCAGATCTAACCCCTCGCGCTCGGATCTCTCTCACTCTCGACCAGATCTCTCCCCCTTCGGCCAGATCCGAGCCTCCACCGGCCGGATCTGACCTCCTCGGACTTGCTCGCCAGCGGCCTCCCCCAAAGTCTCTCAGTGGGAGGTCGGCCTAGCTTGCGACCCGACTTCTCTCTCACTCGCCTACCTCTCGCTCGCTCTTCAACCTCCTCCGAAGTCTCTTAGGAAGAAGCTTCCAAGCTCACGATCTTCTGGCGTGCCCCCTCGACGACGGAAACGGGGGGCCTATTTATAGGCGAGGAGGTCCGGTCGAAGGAGCTTCGACCGGTGGTCCCTTTCACACGTCGAACAATTCTCCTTGGTTGGACCGGCGTCCCATCAGCGGAGCATGTTCGGCATTGATGGCACCTGAGATCTTATCTTCTCCGGCCGATGTCGGCCTACTTCCCTCGGTCATAGGCCGTCCTTTGCGCGCGTCGTCATCCTCTGCGCGTGAACTATAGAGGCGGAGGAAGAAGGAGCAGGAAGAAGAAGAAGGGAGAAGAAGGAGAAAAAAAAAGGGGGGCCGAGCTAGAGGAGAAATGGGCCTTAAAGGCCCATTCGAGGGCTGCTTCTTTTTTGGTTTTTTTTTCTTGTTTATCATTCGAGAAAAGATAAAAAATAATAATAAAAACAAAAATAAAACCTAATTGATAAAAAAATAAATTTTAGGCGTCAACAGCTGCCCCTCTTTGAAGGTGAGCTCGCAGAGGTGGCATTCAAAGACAGACTGATGTCTAAATTTTGTCCAAATATGCGTAGCAGATTATATTTTATTTATGACTTATTATCCTATGTAAAAAGAGCAATATAACATTACATATACTAAGACAGATAAGAAGATACCTGTAGTTACTTATCGGGAGTGAGTGAGATAGGGTGTGAACCCCGAGTTTGGCAAGTATCAATGCGTCATCTTACCTGGTGATATGAAGAGGTTGTTTTTCCAGGGCTCGAACCATTCTTCGATCGTCTGTTAGAGCAATAAGATTTGTCTAGGACCCGAACCTTTCTTCGATCGCCTTGACGGGAGACTGCTCCTCCAGGACCCGAATCATTATTCAGTTGCCTGTTAAAACAATCAATGGTTTGTCTAGGACCCGAACCTTTCTTCGGTCGCCTTGACGGGAGATTGCTCCTTTAGGACCCGAACCATTCTTCGGTCGCCTGTTGGAGGACCCGTCTCGGACCATTCTTCGGTCGCCGTGACGGGAAATTGCTTCTCCAGGACTTGAACCATTCTTCGGTCGCCTGTTAAAACAATTCATGATTTGTCTAGGACCCAAACCTTTCTTCGGTTGCCTTGACGAGAGATGGACCGACCTTTCTCAGGGCATCTTATTTGTGGGTGCCTGATTTGTATCGAGGACACCAGTTCGTACCCAACCTTTCTCGGGAGATGCGCCAACCTTTCTCAGAGCATCTGTTTTGTTGGGGTGTCTAACTTCTGTCAAAGACACTGGTTAGAACCCGACCTTTCTCAGAGGATGCATCGACCTTTCTCAGGGCATCGATTTGTGGGGTGTCTGACTTCTGTCAAAGACACCAGTTGGTACCCGACCTTTCTCGGGAGATGCACCGACCTTTCTCAGAGCATCTGTTTGCGGATGTCGCCGACACCGCTTTTCTCGGGAGGATGTGCATTTCTCGTTTGTTGAGAGACAGTACTTAGATGATCATAAGTACAAACTCTTGGAGGATACCTGGATGATTACAAGTATCGAAGGGGTACTTGGACGATCACAGGTACAAACTTTTGGGGATACTTGGATGATCACAAATATCGAAGGGGTACCTTGGATATTTGTGAATGTGTCCCACTTCTTGGCAATTGGGAAATATCGAGGGCATACCTGGGATATTAGTGAAGGTCTCTCACCTCCTGGTAGTGGGAATATTGAGGATGGATCTCGCATATTCGTGAAGGTCTCTCACCTCCTGGTATTATAAACTTGAATGTGGTATGGGAATATCGGCTTACTTGAATGGCGTGCGCATATTCGTGAAGGTCTCCCACTCAAAGAATATCGGGCATATTCGGAACCTCCTGGTGGTAGGCGTAGGCACACAAAGGGCTGGAACACACGGGTAGGCGTGAAATACTTGAACAACTGCTATTATTTGGGGACAACTCGGGCAAGTTGAGTGTCAGGAAAAGGGAGTATCCGAACGGTGCCGGTACTTAAAGATAATAGGGATAGAGATATGCTTACCTGGCAATATCTCTGATCTTTAAGAGTATGTCTGCTATTTGCACAATATGTGCACATGATTGTATATGCTGTAAATTCATGAGTTCAAATGAGATTCATGCATGATAATTTTGTCAGCTTTGCATCATCTGATTTCCACTGGAGAAGATTTTGAAAGACAACATTTATTCGGAATATAGATGCTTTGAGCATGCCAGATGAGGGACTTTCAGTCTAAAAGGACTTTTCACTCACTCTCTTGGAGAAGGCTATCCTGACCATTGATGCAGGATTTGTAAGGACCACACTATCTCACTGTCATCATGTCAGCAGGGGTTTGAGTATTCTCGCAAATAGTATAACTTTACCAATGTGAGAGGTCTTTGTTGAAACTATGACGAAGATTTGGTCAATGGCTCATCAAATGGGACCATCAAGGTCAAGGCTTATGAATGAAGTGCCGCACGGTCATCTCCGAGTTTGCAAGTCAAGAATTCTGTGAAAAGAGATAGAGTAATCTTGCTCGTACTTCTTTGAGTGATGCTTATTGACACATAAAATCCTACGTTAATTGAAGTGCCCCTAATCTGAAGAGACTTTTACAATGGGAATGTAACGCAGTCTTGGCTCACATGTAAGAGGATGAGAGTTGGTGATTGTCTTGGCATTTGTCACTAGTCTTTCTTCACGGTTAGATGGTGGTTGTATCAGCAATTTCTCTTGGGAATACAAATGGCTGTATTTTTGTTTGGGGCATCGGCCTTGCTTTTATCAGGCACACTGCTTTTTCATGCCCCTATTTCTCATCTCAATTTTTCATCCATGGGCATTGACCTTGCTTTTACCAGGTACACTGCTTTTTTTTATGCCTCAGTTTTTACTCTTGTTGCTTGAGGAATCGATCTTGGCAAGTTCAAGCAAACGCCTTTGTTAGACTATGGAGTCTTCATCTTTTGTTGGCACTCTTGATTATGTTGCTCAAACGACAGTGGCTTCTGCTTTGCCTCCGTGTGAGGGTGAATTTTACAGACTCAATTGGGTTGTACAATGGATACAAATGCGTAAAGAAAGAATTGCTCTTCATGACTCTAGGGCACTTAAATTAATGCGAGTATTCATATGTAATAAAGACACTCAAAGATTGATGTAAGTGCAAGCAAGAGAATTCCTATCCATTTTCTCACCTTGTGATGTTGACTTGCCTTCAACTTGCCCTAGTGTAGGGTGGTTCTTTGACGGGGGTAGGACAGAAACTTTACCAGTGTAAGGAGCTCAAAGGGGTGAGCAATGAAATGCCTCTCACTATTTTGATTATCGTACTATTCGCAAGAGAACTCTTTACCCTGCAGCCATGGAATCTTCTGCACTCATCTCACGAGTGTATAGATGGGGGGGACCGTGTGTAGGATATGGCTTGCCTTTCATCATTCTGACGCGCCTCATCCAACATGCTCAATTAATCTTGTATTCTTCATTTAGTTGTCTATTCTAATAATTCTCAATGGAATCAAAGATTTAGATAGACAAAATCGTCATGCAAAATTCATTTGGAAAAGGCATGCAGCATTTTAAATGTGATGGGGTTTGTACTTCTCAGAACAAATGAATAGTTTTGGCTCAAAAAGACCTTCTTAGTAGCTTTAAGGGCCAACATAATAGTATTTGTTAAATTTTGAACATCAAAAGGGTTATTCACAAAGGCGTGTCAATGGTTATCCCTATTGATTAAGGACATGACACATGAAGGATCAGCCAAGGATTAAGAATTTGATTAAACATCTTTGTTTTTGCCCCGGGCTTGGATCGCTTGGTTTGCTCTTATTTAGCCATTTAATCTGGCTTTTGAATCCCAATGCCTCCTGTCAATATGAGTTCAGAGAGTGAGTGTCAGAAATGATGCCAAGTTACCTTTCCTCCAGAGTTTATTTGTGCTGGTTCTTAGGGAAGTTGCTGATGGCCCTTTTTACATTCAATGCTTCCTTCGGTTGGTCTTTTCTACTTGTGGCCACATATGCATAATTGCTAGTCGTTGATTGATTTTCAAAGCTTTCCTTCTGTGGAATTTTTCCTTCCACCTCTAATTATAGCAGCATCAGGCAAAGTCATGTACCTCAAGCTTCTATGGAATTTGAGATGGACAATCAAAACTTCTAATTCTCCAATGGTAATTACTTCTTGCAAGAGCATGTGTTTGGAACAAGAAGTGAGGCCTCCAGTTTCTAAGATTATTGACTCGGGACGAAAGATTCCTTTTGACCGATAGATTCTTGAATGATGCATCCCTTACACCGAGCTGGGTGAAATTGACATGGATTACTCTTACGCGTCTACTTGGGTAACATCGATTTGCTCAAGTTATGACATTGAGTTTTCTACTTGATTTTCGACACTTCCTTAAATGTTGATGATTACCATTCATTTTTCTTCATTGAGTCAACCCAAACACACGTTTTTTTTTTTAATTTTTTATGATGATGTGTAAACACATCACTCATATATAAAGGTGCATAGGCATTTTCATTATGATAGAGAAATGCTTGGCAATGCTAGGCAATGAACATCTTTCAAGAGTAGTATTTTTTCACAACATCAGAATTAACTGGTTTAGAGAATTCTTGCCCATCCATCTCAGTTAGAATCAAGGCTCCTCCAAGAAGTATCTTCTTTATTACATAGGGACCATTGTAATTTGGGGCAAACTTGCCTCCAGGCTCTGGAAAGATTGTCAGTATCTTTCTCAAGACTAGCTCGTTTACCTCAAAGTGCTTGGGTCACACCTTTTGATTGAACGATCGAGCTACTCTCTGCTGGTAACACTGACCATGACAGAGTGCTTTCAGTCGTTTTTCATCGATCATATTTAGTTGCTCAAACCTTTGTTGTGCCCATTCTTCTTTGGACAATCCTGCCTGGGATAAAGTTCGCAAGGAAGGGATTTATACTTCTATAGGCAAAATCGCCTCCATGCCGTAAACCAAGGAAAAAGGCGTTGCCCCAATGGAAGTTTGAATCGAAGTTCGATATGCTGTTAGTGCGAAGGGTAACCTTTCATGCCAGTCATGGTAGTTTTCAGCTATCTTGGATAGGATTCTCTTGATGTTCTTGTTGGCGGCTTCCATGGCTCCATTCATTTGTGGACGATAAGGGGACGAGTTTAGATGTTGGATTTTGAACTCAGAAAACAATTGATCAATCAACTTGTTGTTTAGGTTTGACCCATTATCGGTGACAATAGCTTCTGGTACGCCGTAACGGGCAATTATGTCACGTCTAATGAATTTCATAACGCTTTGTAAAGTTACGCTTGCATAGGATGCAGCCTCAATCCATTTTGAGAAGTAGTCGATTGCGACCAAAATGAATCGATGCCCATTTGATGCCTTCGGATTGATTGGGCCAATTACATCAATACCCCACATTGAAAATAGCCATGGCTCAGATAACTGATGCAATTCAGTTGGAGGAATATTTATCTTATCCCCATGAATCTGACAACGATGACAGCTTCGCACATGCTGAGCACAATCACTCTCTAAAGGGAACCAGTAATAACCCAATCTCATTATTTTCTTGGCCAACATACGTGCATTCATGTGAGGGCCACATACTCCCCCATGTATTTCTTGCATTATTTGTGTGGCTTCATTTGCATCCACACATCTCAGCAGGACTGAGTTATATGATATTTTGTACAAATTTTCACCGCTGACGAAGAATCTCGAAGCCATTTTCATCAGGTATTTTCAATCAGAGGGAGTGCTTTCTTTAGGAAATTCTTGCTTCTGGACGTATTTCATGATGTCATAATACTAGGGTTTCTCGTCGGGTTCTTCAATTATAGTCATGCAATGGGCCTGTCTTGTCAGGACTTCAATTTTCAAAGGCTCTACTTCTAACCCTTTCGTTACTTGCAACATAGATGATAGTGTTGCTAGTGCATCAGCAAACTGGTTATGAATTCTAGGTAGGTATTCGAACGAGACATCTTGGAATTCTCCTACCAGTTCTTCTAAGTAGTCATGATAAGGCACTAGTTTGGCATCTCTTGTCTTCCATTCACCCACAGTCTGGAGGATAATTAAGGTGGAGTCACCGAACACTTTTAGTTTTGACACTTCCATTTCAATAGTCGCTTGTAGGCCGAGGATGCATGCTTCATATTCGGCTATATTGTTGGTGCACGGAAACATCAACTTTGCAGCCACAGGATAATGTTGTCCATTTGGGGATATCAAGACCGCCCCGGTGCCTGAACTTGACAAATTTACAGCTCTGTCAAAGAACATAGTCCATGTGTCCTCTTCTACTGTTGAAATTCGATCGTTTGGGGAATGATCCTCGCATACTTCTTTGGGGCAATCTGCTAACATATCAGCAATCACTCGACCTTTAACTGATTTTTGCGACATCACTTGGATGTCGAATTCGGAGATCAAGATTTGCCATTCGGCCAATTTTCCCACCAAGGCCGGGCAATCGAGCAAATACTTGATTGGGTTACTCTCAGTTACAAGGAATGTCTGATAATGCAAGGTATACTGTCGGAGTCTGTGCAATACCCATACTAATGCAGCACATGTTTTTTCTGACTTGGAGTAGTTTTGTTCCGACGTGGCGAACTTTTTACTCAGATAGTAAATGGCTCGCTCCTTCCCATCATGAGGTCCTTTCTGTGCTAACATTGCACCTAGGGATTCACTGTTGATGGTAAGGTAGAGGGTCAAAGGGTGTCTTGGAGTTGGGGGTATTAAAACCGGGGGTTTCATCAGGTACTGCTTTAGATGCTCAAATGCCAATTGGCAATCATCATCCCATTTGATTGGTGCATCTTTCTTGAGAAGTTTAAAGAAAGGTTTTGCAGTTTTGGAAAGTTGGGAAATGAATCGTGCAATGTAATTTAATCTTCCTAGGAGACTTCGGACTTCATTTACAATCGAGGGAGGAGGCATCTCAAATATCGTTTTTTTTTTTTTTTTTTTTGGGTCCACTTCTATCCCTTCACAGCACACAATGAATCCAAGTAATTTGCCAGAAGTTGCCCCGAAAACACATTTTGCTGGGTTCAAGCGCAACTTGAATTGGCGAAGTCGATTGAATAATTTTTCCAAGGTCTTCACATGGTCTTCTCCATGTCTGGTTTTAGCAATCATGTCATCGACATATACTTCAATTTCTTTGTGCATCATGTCATGGAAAAGGGTGACCATGGCACGTTGGTAAGTTGCTCCAGTGTTCTTCAGGCCAAAAGGCATGACTTTATAGTGAAAAGTTCCCTATGGAGTAATGAATGCCGTCTTTTCCTTGTCTTCCTCCTTCATTTTTATTTGGTTGTATCCAGAGAACCCATCTATGAAAGAGAAAAGTTTGAATCCAGCAGTACTATCCACAAGAATGTCTATGTGAGGTAGCGGGAAATCATCCTTTGGGCTTGCTTTGTTCAGATCGTGATAGTCAACACAAATCCGGATTCGACCGTCTTTCTTCTTCACCGGTACAATGTTTGCTACCCAACTAGGATATTGCGAGACTTCAAGGAAGCCTACTTCCAGGAGCTTCATTACTTCTTCTTCAATCTTTTTTGACATTTCAGGCTTAGCTCTTCTTAGCCGCTGCTTCTTGGGGGCCACATCAGGGTTGGTTGGCAAGCTATGTTCCACAATCGTTGGATCGAGGCTTGGCATATCAGCATATGACCATGCGAATACGTTTTGATACCTTTTTAAGAGGGCAATTAAGCTTGCAGCTTCTTCTTTAGGAAGGTTCGCGCCAATCTTTATCTCCATTGGATCTTCTATGCTGCCTAAATTGACAATGGCAACGTCTTCAGTAGTAAGGGGCCTTGTTTCATCGTGGCGCTTCCAATTCCATTGAATTTCGTTGGAATCATCATCATCTGAATCATCAGAATTGCTATCATGGCTACTTACGGTGTTGATCTGGACCGTTCCCATACCCTTGCCTGCCGCTAGATTATTCCTGTGTCATAGAGTAGAGGGGTTAAGGGAACAAATACAGTTAGTAGCATGCATGCTTCTTTCTTTTGAAAATGTGATAAATTGTTTTTAAAGATTAAAGACAAGGAAACATGAGGAGACCCGAGCCTCAGATTTCTTCTTTCATTTGACGGCTAGTTATCATCAACGGGCCGGTTTGGTGTGTCTCCTCATGCCCTCAAAATGTTTTCAACTTTATTTATTAGTAGACGGATTTACAGGGTGATTTCAAAAAATAGTTCCTTGAGGGAACCGATGTTGAAAACAAAACAAGCCAAACATTAAAAAATATGTACAGGCTCCCATATAGGGGAGTATGCAAAGGAATTAAAAAGGATTCTACTCGAGCCGGTCTGCACCCATTTCCCCTGACGGTTCTGCGTTGATAGCGCCCACGAAGAAGTCTTCATACCAGTTGCCAGCCACGTCTCCTTGTGCTCCCGGCTTTGTGGATTTCAGATCATCCATGTCTCCCCATCCATCAGGGACGATGTTGTGATGATGATCATAGAAACTTTGGGAATTGAATAATTGACATAATAGTCAAATTTACCACTTGGTTGGCCCAAAGTGTCTATGATTGCCTCTCCTTTATGCGCCTCCTTAGTATGCTCGGGGAACATGTTACGAGTCTTTGGGTACCACGAGGAGGTGATCATTGCCAAAACACAGGCCACGGAGAGCGGAACGTGAATACCCCAGCATCCAAAAGATCTTGAACCTTGTCTCTCAGGATGGTGCAGTCATCTAGCGAGTGTCTTAATTCCCATGAATGGTAATCACATTGTTTGGATGGATCATAATCAAGGAAGTACTCGGGGGTAGGATGGTTTAGTTCCTTGCCGATTATTCCTTGCTCTAGGAGGATGGGGAAAATAATGGCCATTGATTTAGGAAGAGGCGAATATGGCCGTGTGCTTCTTAGAGATAAGGGTAGCCGCGTCCCTCGCCAAGTCGTGTCAGTAGGGTCTTCTTCATTTACTACCAGCTCCTTATTGTGACGAGAGCGGAATGCACGGGTAGCTTGAGCGAAGTTTTCTGTCAAATGATGTACAGTCTCGTGTAATTCTTCGACTTGGTGTTGAAGCTGGATGAACGAGAAGTTATCGCTTGTCTCTTCTAACTGCTCTTCCTTAATGGCACCTATGAAAATGTCCCCGAACATGGAGGTCACATCATCTGGCCCCTCTTTCTTAAGTGAGGGCCAAGTTGTGTCTTCTTGGATCATGGCAATTTTGCGCTTTCGGGGTTGAACCATTTTGAAGTATTCACCTCCTCTTCCTCATGCATCATCCTGGCTGGGCCTGGGAAAGTTTCCTCGAGACGGGGATATACAAGGCCGATTTTTTTCTTCGCTTTTTTATTTGGGGAATACCCTAAACCAATAGTATAGGATCTCCTCAGGGCTTCAATGGGCTGACGGATGCCCTGACTTCTCCTACCAAGTCCTTGTCCTGGAATAAAATTGTGTCCAACCATGATTTTTCCTACCATGATTGCAGCGCTTGATACCTCGGGGACGAGGGGCAAAGTCCTTCGAGTTTCGTGTATAGTAGACACGAGCTCAACCGATTGATAGCTGGCTTCGCTTTTGTCACTAGGTTCAACATAAGGGATGGCCGTCTCACAGTAGATGCGGTGATCTTCCTCCCCTCGGACTGTGATTAGTTTTCGTCCAACCACGAACTTCACACTTTGGTGGAGGCTCGAAGGTACTGCTCCTGCGACATGGATCCATGGGTGCCCTAAGAGGAAATTAAATGCAGTGGGGATATCCATCACCTGGAACAAAATTTTGAATATGGTTGGGCCAATTTGAATGTTGAGCTCGATCTCTCATATTGTTTCCTTCTTTGTTCTATCAAACGCTCGAACGGAAGTTTTGGGTACCTGGATCCATGATCTCTCTATTTTAAGGCGACAGAGTGTCGCTAGTGGACATATGTTAAGAGCAGATCCGTTGTCAATCAGTACTCGAGCGACGTGAGATGCGTTGCATTTGACTGATATATAAAGGCCCTTGGTGTGTCCTCTACCCTCCTCAGGAATTTCCTCATTAGAAAATGCCATTTGATCCTTTAGAAGGATGGTACTGACAGTTTCCTCAAGTTTGTCATGCTCAATCGTTTCAGGGACATGTACCTCACTTAATACTTTCATGAGGGATTTTTGGTGCTTGACAGATGTCTGAAGCAATTCCAATAGAGAGATCTGCGCTGGTGATTTTCGTAACTGTTCCACCACATTATATTCGCTGGCCTTAACCATGGCTAAAAACTCCTTGGCTTCTTCGTCAGTGACGAGCTTAGCAGACTGAGTATTTGCTTAAGCATAAGTTCGCCCGGATCTTGTGACTAAACCAACATCAAGGTCATAAGACCATGGTACTGCATTATTGTATTCATATTTGTAAGGCTGGGGAATCTCGATGACTATGGCTGTTTCCGCTATTGATTCTTGAACAATGGCTCCCTTTCTTTCAAAGACGCTCTCAAGTGAGGTGTAATCCTTCTTCTCCTTTTTTGCATTTAGCGCAGCAAATTCTTCATCCCAGTGGATGAGGACTTGCGATATGGTAGAAACTATGCTGGCGTGGCCGGTGTACACGATTATTCCGGCCTCTATCATTCTTAGTACCCTTTCCTCCATTATTGCAAAGGGTGCTATTTCATCACTTGGATAATACCCAGTTTCTATTAGCCCTCGATAGATGTCAACAATATGTGCATTGACATTTTTGATTTGACCGGCTTCAGAACTAAATATCATGTTTACTTTGTCAGCATGATCAGGGAGCGGATTGCTTTGGATATTTGGCTTTGCAGTTTGGAATGAGAAGGCGTTAGTATCCAGCAGGTTCTGGATCCGATGCTTAAGGACGAAACACTCATCAATTGAATGACCTACTTCTCCCATATGATAGTCACATTTTTTGGACGGGTCATAACTGGAGAAGTTTTCAGCATTGTGTCGTCTTGGCTCAGTTGAAAGGAGGCTCTTGTTTCGGAGGATTGCCAAAACCTGAGAGGGGGATCCAGGAAGCGAAGTGAATTGTCTTCGGTTGTTGTAGCGCTGGGATGGACGGCTATTGGTCTGTTGCTGGCTTGTGCTTGTTTGAACGGTCGGGAGGTGACCGGTGTTTGCAATGTAGGTGGCATTGACATCAATAAGGGGTTCTTTATCTTTTTTCATGTTGAGCCTTCTACTGACAGGTGCAGGCTCAATGAACCAGCCATCCCTTAAACCTGTCTCAATCTGCTCTCCTACTGGAATGAGTTGATTGAATGATTCAGCGATCGTAATCACCATTCGATTGCGGTATTCGAAAGGGAGGGTCTTGATGAACATTTTTCTCAATTCAAAGTCAGTTGGCTCAGGACTGATCTGGGCGGCGAGATTCCTCCATCTAATAGCATATTCTTTGAAAGATTCCTGTTTTTTCTTTTCCGTGCGATCAAGATCCTCACGAGAAGGGATAATGTCCATTATGAATTTGTACTGCTTGAGGAATGCTTCACTTGCTTCACTCCATGTCTCGATGAGGTTTATGTTCTTTTTGATGTACCACCTCAAGGCGGGACCTATCAGGTTTGATTGGAACAACTGGATCATTAAAGGTTCATTATTAACGTCTTGGGTCATTCGAACCAAGTACATCCGCAAGTGAGCTCTTGGGCAGGTCGTGCCATCGTATTTCTCGAACTCAGGCATTTTGAATTTTTCCGGCATTTTGACCTTAGAGTAGATGGATAGGTTTGTTGGAGTAGGATCTTGAAGGCCCTGCAATTGTTTTAGCCTCTCTTCAAGTTTCTCAAGTCGTTTGTCATGTTCAGTCTTAGACAAACTGTTGGGCTTTGCTTTCTCGACTACAATTTGGTACGTATCGTCCTCCAATTCGGGCATGTTATCATCGGTATCTCTTCCTTGATCACCTCAGGTAGACGATTGTGGTAACAATACTTCAATTGAGGCCGGGGCGGGAGCCAATTTGCCTTGGATGGAATCTATCTGCTTTGAGAGTTGTTGAAGCACATTGAAGACTTGCTTCATTTCATTTTCTATAATCTCGACACGGCTTGGTACGTTTTCTTCAGCCATTCTAGCTTTTGGATTTGGCAAATATGACTGATGTGATTACCTGGTGGCACAGAAATGAAGAAAACGTAAACAAAGGAAACACATGGAAAACTGGCTCATAGCAAGGGTCGGGTCATTCTTATTTATTTACAGGAGATTTATACAATACAGAAAGGGCTTTTTACACAAGTTAGAACGGCCCTAGATATTCACATTACAAATATTCACGTCAAAAGTCCTGCTGCCCATTTTATATGCGATGGGAAGTTCCAGTCTTGTGGAGCTACTTGCTTCTTCGTACTAGCTTTGATACGCGTCTTCTGTTGGTCTCCAAGCTCTTTTCACGAGATTCGATTCGCCCTTGCAGGGTAAGTTTATCAACTACATCGGGGATTACTGGTTGAAGTTCCTTGGGAATTATATGGTTGAGGATGTAGAATGTTGATGCATGATGAACTTTTTCTTGTCCTTTTAACCTTCTGGGCATGACGATCTTTTCAGTGTGACATCTACTCCATGCATTCTGAATTATGCGGATCTCCTCCAAGTAGTTGTAGTCTCGTACGGGTGAAAAGATTCGGAACAATCCTGATTTGAGTGGTGGCGGGATTTCTTAGAGGACCACTGTGCGACGAGCCACCCTATATGGATAATATGAGGTAGCTCCAGAGAGGCCCAGCAACGGGATGGGGTTGTAATAATTAAGCGCAAAGCGCGCGTCTCCTACAAAGAACCACTTAGCTCGCCATAGGAATGTCTCAGGGATAGGGTTTCTTAATAAGTTAATCCATCCAAAATATTCCTCATTGGGAGAGTATTTTTCCAAGCTTTGAAACTTTTGCAATGGGTGTTTGAATTCCTTGATTTCAAATATTTGCATGAGGTGCCCGAATCCTTTGATATGGGAAAAGAACCACATTTGTAAAATTTCTGGGGCGGCCCTCATGATTTTTTCTTTTTTTTCTTTAAAACGATTAAGGGATAAAAATGTTTCGGCTAAAACCATGTTCACATATCCTGCTCCAAAAATGACTTGATTTACCACCCATGTGATTGAAGGATTTATAGCATTCTTTTGATGGGGAAAAATAATAAAACCAAAGAATGCTAAGAGGAAGATCTTGGCTTTTTGGGTCATTGATTGTTTTTCAAAGCATTCGGTTAAAGATGATAGCGGAAAAGCATTGTTGTTGGCTTGAACAATTTCTCTTACCGAATGATTTTTTAGAAACTGCGATAGACTAACCACAGGGTTGATGCCGATTGGTGGCGTGGTAAGCTTGCTTCCCAGGGGCATTCCTATGGCGAGACTGTACTCTTCTAAAGTCGGAGTCAGTTCAAATTTGCCAAACATGAAGGCGGATGCTTCAGGGCACCAGAAATGTGGTAATGCTTGCATGACCCCAAAGTGAATATTGATTTGGAGCAATGAGAGGAGATGACCGATTCTTGTTTTGACGCACTCTTGGCCAAGTTGATCTAACTGCTTCCACCATCTGAGGAGCTCTCCCTTTGGTGTAGGAATGAATTGGATATCAAATCTTCCCATTGCATATAATAAAGGGAAGTACACAATTTGACCTTATTTTGCCGTGAGCCAGAAAAGATTGAGTAAAAAAAAATCACTTTGCTTTTAAATAAAATGGCAAGCACAAAGACATACAGATGAGATGTGCGGCTCGATTTCTAACTCAGAAGGCTTGATGAAATTAAAAGGGTATCGGCCCGTCGCAGTCTTGCGTTAGCAGCATACCCCTTTAACCTCAGCTAAGAAATTCGGGAAAAAGAAAGGCAACCTCTACATTGCAGTCTCGCGTTCGAGGTCGTATCTTTCTTAACACTATCCTAAAAATCTTATGGCGGCCCAAGTCCGGCGGCCGGGTTGTGTGTGCCATGTGTAGTGCCAAAACAGTAAATCATGCATAGCAATTTATAATCGCAAGATAATCTATTTTAAGTAAAATTAAAATAAATTTCTAAGCTACTAACCTGCATAAAGAAAAAACAAAAACAAGTCAGTAAAGAATTTAAACAAGACAAAAATGGCCTAAGTCCTCAAATTGTCTCCAGCGGAGTCGCCAAGCTGTCGCGACCTCTATTTTTCGGCACCCGCAATCGGGTACGAGTGCCTAAGGAGGCTAATGGCTCGGCTGAAATTGGTTATGCCCGGACTCTCCCAAGTCCACCAATTCACGACTTTAATAGTCTAAGTTTTTTTAAACTGTAAATCAATTTTTAAAATGGAGTCGCCACTAATCAATTTGGGGTAGGTTGATTAAAAACCCAAGCGAAGTATCGGGAGAAATACTCGCTCCTGCGCAACCAGAGAAATTAGGATCGGGGACTTGATTACACTAGTTAATCACTAATGCCCTTACGGTACCTAATCTTGTTTAAACCTTGAGGCTTTTTGGATGTTCGAGGGATTTTCCATGCATTTTGGATGTTTGAGGGGTTTTCCATGCATTTTTGGAGAAAATTTTTTTTTGGTCTTTTTCTTTTTTTTTTTTTTTACATGAAAGGGATTTTTTTGGACATAAAAAGCATTTTTTTTTTTTTTTTTATCTTTTTCTGAAAATATAAATCATTTTTTGGCTTTTTTTTTTTTTTTTTTTTTTTTTGGCTTTTTCATGAATTTTTGGCATTTTTAGGAAAATATGAAACATTTTTTTGATTTTTTTGATTTTTGTGAAAATAAAAAAAATTATATTATAATGTTAAAAGAAACGAACCGGTCGGATCCAAAAAAAAAAAGTTGGGTTCGACCGGATTATCCATTCGAGCCCGCAACACGGGCCCGGCTCGTATTTTTTGATTTTTGATTTTTTGTTTGAAAATAAAATATTTTTGATTTTTATTATTTTTACTAAAATATTATTTTATTATATATTATAAAAACCGAACCAGGTCGGGTTCCCGGGTGGGACCAACCCGGTTCGCAACTCGCGAGACTGGACGGGCCCGCGTTGCGGGCCCGACTCAGGTTTTTTCCTCCTCTCATTTTTTTAAAAAAAAACCGTTCTTGGCCCATTTTCATAAAAACTTCAGCCCAAAAGCTACCCGGCCCACGCGCACAAAAACCAACCCAAGGAGAAACCCTACCGGACGCCCAATCCGAGTCCGACCCGACTGGGGGCAAACCCTACCCGGTTTGGACCCGACAGGCGCCCCTCTCTTTGCCCGTGTCTTTGCGGCATTGACGAGGATGACCGAGGAGCTACTGGGCGGTCAGACGGCGACGATGATGGCGATGAGGGGCTCGAGGACAGCAATTAGCTGCCTGACGGGGATGGTGCTGCGTTGAACGGCAGGCCGTTCGATGAGGGCGACGTCGCGGTAGAGCAACAGCAAGCGAGGCTCTCGTCGGGGGAATCGGCAGACGCGACTAGGGTTTCAAGCAGGAGGCGATGGCGACAACACGATCGGCGATGGGCAGGGGTGGCGACTAGGGTTTCGGGTGGAAAGGCAACGACGTGCGGTGGTTGATACCTGTTTGTAGAGGGAGCACGGTGCGAGGGCTTTGCTGGTCGGCGTTGGGGCTGTGGGCGCAAGCGGTTTCGTCGGTGGCGACTGAGCGATGACAATGGCGTCGAGGAGGGATCACAGCATGGTGGTGGACAAATCCGAGCCTCCCCCTTCTGATTTCCCTTCGCTCAGCCCCCTTCTTCGCATATCTAACCCCTCGCGCTCGGATCTCTCTCACTCTCGACCAGATCTCTCCCCCTCCGGCCAGATCCGAGCCTCCATCGACCAGATCTGACCTCCTCGGACTCGCTCGCCGGCGGCCTCCCCCGAAGTCTCTCAGTGGGAGGTCGGCCTAGCTCGCGACCCGATTTCTCGCTCGCTCGCCTTCCTCTCGCTCGCTCTTCAACCTCCTCCGAAGTCTCTCAGGAGGAAGCTTCCAAGCTCACGATCTTCTGGCGTGCCCCCTCGACGATGGAAAGGGGGGCCTATTTATAGGCGAGGAGGTCCGGTCGACGGAGCTTCGACCGGCAGTCCCTTTCGTGTGCCGAGCGATTCTCCTTGGCTGGACCGGTGTCCCATCAGCGAAGCATGCTCGGCATTGATGGTACCTGAGATCTTATCTTCTCCGGCCGACGTCAGCCTACTCCCCTCGGCCATAGGCCGTCCTTTGCACGCGTCGTCATCCTCTGCGCGTGAACTACAGAGGCGGAGGAAGAAGGAGCGAGGAAGAAGAAGAAGGAAGAAGAAGAAAGGAGAAGAAGGAGAAAAAAAGGGGGGCCGGGCTAGAGGAGAAATGGGCCGTAAGGGCCCATTTGAGGGCTGTTCCTTTTTTGGTTTTTTTTTTCTTGTTTATCATTCGAGAAAAGATAAAAAATAATAAAATAAAAACAAAATAAAACCTAATTGATAAAAAAATAAATTTTAGGCGTCAACAACCTTCTCCTATTAATTGCGGATCAATGGGAGGAGGTTCTTGTCCCAAAGGACGAGAAAATTACAATTTACCTTCTAGAATTATTTGATGAATTTAAATTCAATCATGAGCTTTTCAATTGAACTAATATAGTCATAAAATTTAAGTAAAAATGCAATTAGGTCTTTCCAATCAAGTCTTACCCGAAATTACTGATATAATAGTTTAATTATCACAGGCTATCCTACATGTCATGATTAGTGATTTGACCTGGACAACTTTACTTAAAATGGCACTGTTATGCTTAATTTTTTGATTTTTTTTTTCTTTTCTTTCCTTTTGATTTTTAACACCCAAATGCTTTTCTCGTAGACTTATCACTCATCTTATGAGGAAATTAGGGATCAAGCTCGACCAAGAATATCTATTTGGCACAATTTTGTGTTTTTTGAAATGCATTTCATGACATTTAGGTATAACACGCACTTAGATATAGCATTAACATACTTACATCGAGCAAATGTCACATTAATCTAGCATAACCAAGTTTTTGTATTCAAAACCTCTATTTCTCAAGAGAAAGATGAGCCGCCATATCTTACTTGGGATCGTAACCAGCCCATAATAGGTTAGTGGTGGCTTGTTAGTCTAATCTTGAATGAATGCTTAAACGACAATACCAAGTTGCGGTTGATAGGGCTTGGAAGGACTTGTGCTAAGCGCAAGGGGCACTTCACAAGAAGAACCATTCGTGCTCATTTATGAATTGCCCCAGAGAAATCAGCTTGTTAGATATCAGAGACGGTTTTGGAATATTTCTTTTTGAGATTTGTTCATAGTTCCGTGACAATTCTTGTGTGGACTAAGTTATGAGTGTATTGAATGAAACTGGTGGCTGAAAAGTACTCATGTTTATAAGTGGTTGTAATCTCGATTATATCTCTTATTTTTAGTATTATAATTTTTCTGTTGATCTTTCTACGAATGTAGTTCTACGTAAATTCTGAGGCAAGGGTTGATTTCCTATTTTTTGTTACTTAGGTTCAATCCGCTTGATTTAACTATAGCTGTCTATAAATATTTGTGAGTGTTTCACCTATTGTCCATCCAGCCTAGATAGTACTAACGCACACTCCATGTTAAGTCAATTTATTACATAATAAAACATATATATTCCTCATTCTCGGAAGAAGTGTTTGGATGTCTCTTTCCTCGAGTCCTTATTGGAGGTATCTAATGGATGATACATAAAAATGAACATCACATACACATAAATAAACCAAAAGTAAAATCGGTTAAGCTCATGTTTTCTAACTCACCCCAATCGAAAACTTAGCTCTTCAAATTAGAGATGCTGGAAAATACACCCTTTCATAAATTAAAGACCAAGCAACAACCTAAAACCAAAGGGAGAAATGTACATGCTACCTGTACACTCTACATTTGGCCAAAACGGAACAACTTTGAATGCAAAATAGAGGCTATGTTAGACGTTGTGCAATTTGCACAAATTCATGATTTTTCGATTTTTTCATAGTCCATGCACTAGTTACAAAAATTATAGTTTATTTATACCAGTCAATCAGGATAAAATCTCCTGCGCATTTGAGTTTTAACCATAGGGGATCCAGTTCCAAAAGTAAAGTTCAGAAGACGTGTCATAACATCCATCTACGACATCAACTAGGGTAATGTAAACTTACATGAAATCCTTGTATGAGATTAAAGATCCTTTCGTTCTTCGCAAGGCATTTTATATTTTGCACAATGCAAATACGATGGATGCATAGTTTTAAGGATCTGATCAAATTTATTCAATTCAACCAAGAAACACTTGCAAATGGAAAACCAGCCGGGCTACTTTTAACGTACTTCGACCCCAACATGCCAAACAGATTGACATGTGATCCAGTGTTACTTCATGTGAAAATCACATTAATTCTGTGATGACATTAGCGACAACACTCATTCTTCAAGCAACCATACAACATCGCAACTGTAAATCCCGTAAGCACCAGCACCACCACTGTCACATAACATATGGCCTGGTGTTTCCAGGTACATCCATTGCGCACCGGACCATCAGGCAGTGCCGAACCCTGGGCACCATCGTGATTCGCCAGCCCATCCGGCAACGGCAAACCATCAGGATTATCATGATTCCCTTGCCCATCCGGCTGCGCCCTACCATCGCTCTGCGTGCAACCACTTGGCTGCACCATCGTTTCAGTGTATCTGTCAATATGAAGCAGTTGCTTGTTCTCGCTGTTTCGGTGATTCCGGCTGTTGGCCAACTCTTTCTTGTATTTGATTAACGTCCGGATGTTTATACAAATTGCGACAATGTTAAATGCGAAAAGCAGCAAAGAGATGCCGCATAGAATCCATTTCAGTTTACACTCAATCCTCATCGAGGATGACATAATTGAAGAAAAAATTATACCTTGGAAGACGTAGTGCAAATTCACGATCTGCAGAGTCGTATTGAAGAGGGTCGAGATATGCGGTTCTAAATTATCAATGGCCTTATTACGTGTCTTGATACTCTCTTTGAGTTGGTCAAGAGTTGGTGCCCTGCCTGCCCGACTGCGCACCGCTCCCGCTCTTGACATTTCGAACTCTCTCAAGGGTGTCTGTGCAGGACTTTGGACTCATGAGAGACACGGCGAAAAGTAGAAAGAACGTCCTCCGTAATGCCTTCGTGATC
The DNA here is from genome assembly GCA_014182695.1 of Eucalyptus albens. Taxonomy (NCBI): domain Eukaryota; kingdom Viridiplantae; phylum Streptophyta; class Magnoliopsida; order Myrtales; family Myrtaceae; genus Eucalyptus; species Eucalyptus albens. The sequence continues at coordinate 20,272,210 of CM024650.1, forward strand.
TATACCGGCATATATATAGGTTGTAACACTCATGCGTAGGTTTAATTAAATAAGCTACTCCAGTACTATGTGCGGAGACTAGACCTATTAAAATGAGTAATGGATCCACTTCTTAACCTATATAAGATGGATTGAATTGTTATATTAGTTAGTTATATTTAGTAAATAGATTTAGAAGGATAAAGCTCAACATAATATAGGGCTTCGTTTATTATGCAGAAAAAGTGGCATTTTGTAGAAAATGTTTTCCATGAAGACATTTTTTTTTTTAAATGACAATATTTTCCGACATTCGGCCTAAACTTGAAAATGAACTAGAAAATATTTTCTGCCGTTTAGTATGTAAAATTCGATTCATTTTTCCTCTTGCACTCCTTTTAATAAATTATTTATATTATTTTATTTTTATCTTTAAAAAATCATAATTTTTAATGTTTCTTTCTACTTTTTTCCTTTTTTATTTTTTATTTTTTATTTTTATTTTTTTCTTTTTCAGCTGGTTGTTGATCACATCGACAACTGACGAGCCTCGAGCTCACTTGCCTCGAAAAGGCTTGCCAATCTAGTGAGGCTGGAGACCGGTGAGCTCTAGCCTATGGCAAGGCTTGCCCAAGCATCATGCTCACCAAGCCTTGAGCTTGAGGCTTGCTTATAGTTGGTTGCCAGCTGTCACTATGGTTGGCGAGCGACCGGCCAAGAAAGAAGGAAAACAAAAAGAAAGAAAAAGAGAAAACAAAAAAATAATAAAAATCCAAATTTTTTAAGGAAAAAAAAAAAGTAGGGGCTAGCAAGGGTGTGAGATAAGAGAGAGTGCGTGAGGAAAATGTTTTCCATTATTTGAAAAGTGAAATATATTTTTCCTATTTTAAAAGACTACCGGTTCATTTTCCATAAAACAAAGGCTAGAAAATCTGGAAAATGTTCTTTTGAAAATTGCTTCTCATCAGACGAAGGGAGCCTAGGTATTAAATGGGTTCACAACTTACTTAGTCCTAGTCCACCTTTATGGCTCTTTGTTCATTTTCTCTCGCCCTCACTCGATTTTACAGCTTGCTTACTCTTCACTTTCACCTCAATTTGGGTATTAGTTTTCCTAAATTTGATTAAATATGGAATTATTTTTTGCAATATGGGTCAAGATGTATATAGGTAATTAAATTTGCATTGCATAAAGATGTGTCAATACAAGTGGCCTATTCAGGTTCAACTATTTTTGACCTGACCTACCCATTTAACGCGTCTAACTACGACATAATCATTTGTGGAAATTAGGATTTCCAAGAATACGTGCCAATTTTGTTTGAGGATCAAGGGGAATGCGTTATACAGCTTGCTCTCCTCGGTTTTTAACTTGCTGTTCACAAACGAAGAATAATTTGAATGATTATAAACAGGAATTAATTGAACAGTGTGTGAGTAAGGTAAGAGGAAAATGGTTTTGTCTAGGGTTTTGTGCACAGTCGACTATTATTCTAGCAAAGGAAACATGCCAACCTATTCACCCTTTTTTTTTCCAGCAATTGATTAATAGCTACTCTGCTTTTGCGGTGGAAAAAAGAAACATGTGATTACAATGTCTTCTCATCTTTTTGACAGATTTATACATATACTTATGGAAGTTATGTGGCGACCTAATTTTTTCGGGTTCACCACCTAAAACTAGGTTAATGGACTACTAAGCTTTTAGACTTAGCTCAGGCCCTTCCAAGCCCATACCAATTCGCGACTTAAGATTCAAACATTTAACATGCAAGATGTTATTAATTAGGAGTCGCCACTAATCGGTTTATGGTAGGTCGATTAGACACCTAAGTAAAATAAAGAGAGATTTATTTTACTCCTACGAACCAGAGACTAAGGGTACGGGGACTTGGTTACACTAGAATTTTCTAATGCCCTTTCGGTACCATTTCTTCTTAATTTTTCAAAATGTTTTTGCAAGCAGCTGATTTATTTTAACCTAAGTTACTATCATGCAAATGTGGTGACCACACAGTGTGCTCATCCATTATTTAAAATATTCAAGTAAATAAATTACATCACATAAAGCAAGCATTCATTTTTTGGATTTTCTTAAAAATTAGAATTCTTTTATAAAATGCATTTTAACATTAAATGACTTAATCTTATTAATGTGGAAATTCTAATTAAATGGGTCTATTATGCGAACTAGTTATTATGCACCTTATGACCTAACTTTACTAATAAATTCTAATTAAATGATCATATTATGCGACTAATTAACATGCACCTAGATTTTTGTATTTTTTTGTATTTTTTTTATTGAAATTCAAAACTAATAAACCCTACTCAGCTATCTAAAGTAATTTTCTAATCCATTTTGGGATTAATTTGACTTAAACCCTATTCTGTCTTAGAAACTATTTTTTTTTTTTTTTTTTTAAATGAGAATATGAAAATGTGCCGTTATATCTAAGACTCTAAAAAAGGCTATTTAAGTCTAATCCTAACTTATTTCTTTTAAAATGTCTAAAAATGCAGTCCTAAAAATATTATCTAAAAATGCAATCCTAGAAATATAATCCTAAAAATTTGATTAATTAAACTACATGTCTATTATATTAAACCCTAATGTCCTATATGCTTATGCAATTTTTGAATATTTTGATTTTTTTGATTTTTTTAGTTTCTTTTTAGTTTTTTTTATGTTGAATAATTATTAAATTAGGGTTAAATCTAAACAATTAATATAGCCACTAAATAAAGGATCAAAATAATTGAAAAAAATAACTGTCTCTCACGGGTTAAATTAACAATTATTTTAACCCTAATCATCACAACAACTCAAAATAATTAAATAATCTAGTCCGAAGTCTTACGGACCAAATTAAATAATTATTATGATTTAACAATTAAAATTTCACCAAGAAGTCCATAGTTAATGTAATGAAAAGAATGATCCGATGTCTCTCGAATCAAACTAATTATTACAAAAATCTTGGATAAAGCCTTAAGGATAATGTCTAAACAATACAAATAATTAACATACAATACTACAATTCAAATAATGAGACTTAAAAATGAGCTAACATATCATGAAATAAGTATAAAAAAATAAAAATAAAAAAACTACCTAAGGCCCCGCAAACAGAAATAGGGAGGCAACGGGTAGATCGAGAGCACGGCGAGCGAGGCTCGGATCGGGAGCGACGGCGGCGGAGCTCGAGGTGGTGGCGTCGGGTGTTGCCCGGGAGGGCAGACGGCGAGAAATCCGGCGGCTGGGTCGGAGGGCAGCACGGCAACCTGCAAAAGGGGCAAAGGCGTGCGTTGATGGGCACTTTGCAGATCACGGCAGTCAAGGGCGTCGGTTCGAAGGAGGGCGCAGCGTCGGGTGCGAGTCGCCAAGGCGCGGCGTCAATCGTTGCGGGTAGACGTCACCGGCAAATTCGGCAGCTGGTGAGACAGAAATACCGAGCCGTCGGTGTCTGAAACAGAAGCTTCGTCGCGGCTGGGATGTGATGGCGTCACGGGAAGAGACTTGAGCAGTAGTCGTTGCAGCAGGCGTTGGGAAGAGCTCGCTGGTGTAGAGGCGCGGTCGTCGGGTGTCGAGCACCGGGTGGTCGCGGACGCAGCAACAGCGGAGGTGCAAGCCGGTTCGAAATCGGCGGTGTCGCGGGTTGCGAAGCGCGGCGGTGTTGCTGGGCGTCGGCGCTTGGGTCGTCGTGAGTCGGCGCGACGATGGCTGGTGAAGACCGGTGGTGCGAGCACGGCGCGGGTGAAGAGAAATTCACGATTGGGCAGCAAATGTGGGGAAGAAGATGAACAATGAATCGTCCCATCACTTCTTCCCTTTGCAGCCGCACACTCTCCTCTCTGCTTTCGTACTCTCTCTTTCTCCTCTTCACTTTTTAATTTTTGACGAAAAGTAAACTCTCTCCCACGACACTCTCTCTCTCACTTGTCTCTCTCACGTCACTCTCCCTCTGCGAAGACTTTCTCTTCTCTCTTCAGTTTTCTATTTTTCCTTTTTTCCAGCCGAAGAGAACCCCCAATGGACAGAATTTTTTGCTCTGATTTTTTCGAACCTCCTCTATTTATAGAGCGAAAATTCGAGTTTGTTTCGCCGGTGGAGATTTTTGCTCAACCTCTCGCCGGTGGAGATTTTCGCTCAACTTCTCCAACAAAAAAATGGCTCCAAAATCCGGCTGTTGAATTATTTTGAATTCAAAATTTCTTTTCAAAATTTCCCTCTAATCTTTTATTTTTTAAAAATTGAATCTAAATTAGGTGTCAACAGCTGCCCCTCTTTGAAGGGAAGCTCATAGAGGTTTCCTTCAAAGATAAATGACACCTAAATTTAGACCATGAAAAATGAATGCAAAATGAATATGAAATGCATATGCAAATGTTAATTGTAATGAATTTTTTTTTTATAAAAGAAATGGATTCAAAGAAATGCAATGTCATGCAATAAAGAATGCCATGTAAATGCAATGATTTGGTCAAGAACATATATTTCAATGTGTCTATGCTCAATGAAATGCAAATGCAAAATAAATGCAAAATGAATATGGAATGTATATGCAAATGTTAATGACCTCTGTTTCAAATAAATTTAATTCTTTTTGAAATGCAATGTCATGCAATAATGCAATGTAAATGCAATGATTTAATCGGAAGCATATATTTCTATGTCTCCATGCTTAATGAAATGCAAAATGCAAAGAAGAACACGTACCTGTCATACTTATCTGGAGATTCAGAAAAGTATTATTAGGTGTGAAATGATTCCTATGAGACCTAACAAACATCTGGAAATCTCTTCAGATAATTGAAAGGCTCAAAGTCTGGAACTCTCATTAGATCCCAAGCTCCCGGAATAACCCACCTTCAAGAAAGATAGTGGAATTCTAGGTAGTTGGTGTTACATGTCCAGGACCCGTACCATTCTACGGTCGCCCAGTATGACAGTGTTTGGTTGTGTCTAGGACCCGTACCATTCTACGGTCGCCTAAACGGGGATTTACCTTCCAGGACCCGTACCATTCTACGGTCGCCTAAATAGGGAAATAGGTTTTTTCTAGGACCCGTACCATTCTACGGTCGCCTAAATAAGGAATAGGTATTGTCGAGGACCCGCACCATTCTACGGTCGCCTTGACGGAAAATTGATTTTTCAGGACTCGTACCCTTCTAAAGTCGCCTGAATGGGGAAACTGCTTTTCCAGGACCCGTACCATTCTACGGTCGCCTGTTAGAGCAATAAATGTTGTTTAGGACCCGTACCATTCTACGGTCGCCTAAATCAAACTGAATCTGAAGAAAAATCTTTGAAGGATTTGAGACTCTCATCAAATCCCAAGCACCTGGAAATTGCATCAAGTACTTAAAAATTCTAAACATCTGGAAATCACATCAGACGCTCGAAAAGACAAATACTTGGAAGTCACATCAAGCATTTAAAGGTTCAAATTTTGGAATTCATGCTGGACATTTGAAACATTTCATAAACATTTGGAAATCACATCAAATGTTTTAGAAGGACAAACACTTGGTATCACATCAAGCGTTTAAGGGTTCAAATATCTAGGGTTCAAACTAGACATTTGAAAACATTTTATAAATGGGTACTTGGAATTCTCATCAAGCACCAAGATGATTGAACAAACTCAGGGTTTCAAAGACAATTTTTTTGGTCTTTGAGAAAAATTCATTCATTTTTTTTTAATTCAATGAAGGACCATACATGATGGCTTTTTATTTTTCTTTTTTTAAACTTCCACTGGAAAAATTATCACTAAGACAATTTTCACTAAGCTATGAATTTCTTGAACATACTAAACGAGACACTTTTGGTGTGAAAAAGGCCTTTTCACTCGCTCTCATTTAGGAGGGGTTCTTTGTCCCGACCATTGATGCGGGAATATATCACTCAATCTTATCATCATCTTGTTAATAAGAGTTTGAATTTTCTTGCAATCAGTACGACCTTACCAATTTGAGAGGTCGTTGACAAGGATTGTAACGTGGGTCTGGTCAATGGCTTAGCAAAAGGGACTCTTTGAGTCAAGGCTATTGAAAGAACCATTCTGTAATCATCTCCGGGTTTACAAGTCAAGAAGCCTGCAAAATGAGAAAGAAATAATCTTGCTCGCACTTCTTCGAGCAATGCTTAAAAAATATGAATTCCTATGTTAATTCAAGTGCCATAATCTGAAGAGACTTTGTAAGGGACGTAACACAGGCTTGGTTATTGGGTTTGAGAAACGAAATGATCGTTAGGCTCAAAGATGTGTGTAAAGGGTGAGAGTTGGTGATCATCTGGACATTACCACCATTTTTCTTCGCCACGGATTGTCTTCTTGACAGATTTCTTTATTGGCTCAAGAGTTTGTCACTAATGCCAATAATTATTCAACTGGAGATCTTTTCTCAACATTTTTTTTTAAAAAAAAAATTATTTTCTTTGATGATGGGCATCAATCAGGCACACCGCTTTTTTTCATGCCCCCCAATTCATCAGTCATTTCTCTTTTCTTTTCATGGGCATTGGCATTGCTTTTACCGTGCACACTGCTTTTTCATGCTCCTTATTTTTTTGCACTTATTTTCTTTGGACTCACACAGTCTTCTTTCATCAGCATTTTAGACCATGCTATTCGAATGATTGTCTTTCATCTTGCCCCGGTGTGGGGGATGATCACCAACTAGGTTTGACATGAAATGAATTCATAGGCTCAAGTGGGCTATGCAAATGGTATAAGTGTGTAGGATAGTGAAAGAAATGCTCTTCATCATCCTAAGGCACTTAAATTACCACATGAATTCAATGTAATAGCATGACTTGAAAATTGATGCAAGTGAGAGCAAGAAAATTTCTATCCATTTCGCTCTCCTTTAATGTCAACTTACCTCCATTTGCCCCGATGTGGGGTGGTCCTTGACAGGGGTAATATGAAAGAAATTCTTCAAGTATTTGGGCTCAAAAGGGTTAAACAATGGATTATTTGTAGTGTTTGGAACTGACAAATGAACTGCCTCTCGTCATTTCAGCTGTCGTACTTCTTGCAAGAAAACTCTTCACCTTGAAACACAAAACGTTTCCATACTCACCTCACAATGTATAGACAATGGACTGTGTATGGGATAAGGCTTGCCTTTCACGCCTCATTTAGCATCATTTAGCATGTTCAAGTAACTCAACATCTTTCACTGAATTATTTATTTTGATAAATTTCAAGTGGAATTGGTGAATTGCACATCATGTGAAAACATTATGAAATGATAAAAATGCCATGCTCTATCAAATCATGAAGTGAAAGCTGTTAAGTGTCTGTGTCTTGCCCCTCTTTGCAAAGGGAGCTCATAGAGATTCCTTACATGTGCGCAGAGCTGCACCTGAAACATAAAGCAAATAATTAAATGAAACAAACAGGGTAAATTAGATGCATGATGGAAAATTATTTTATTTTGAAAATTTTTTCAAGGGAACATGAAGAAGCCCAGCCTTCAGAATTAGCTCATTGCCGTCTTCTTTTTGGTAGGATTTCATCACGGGGCTAGTTTGGTGTACTTCAACATGCCCTTAAAACAATGAAAATCTTCATGTATTTTATTGGATGAAAAACAAATTACATTATTGAAATGAGGGAAATTCTAGAATTGAAAATGCAAATATGGAAAGCAATAAAGACTCATGCGCAAAGGAGTGTGCAAATAATTAAAATTTTCCTACTCTCGAACTTTGTTGATGGCAAACACTAAATTATCTTCAGACAACTCAGTCATTCCTTCAAGTGCGTCATCAGAGCTCTCAATCTTTGGAGGTGCGGGATCATCTATGCCACCCCACCCATCTGGGATGATATCCCATGGGTCGAAGTAGGAGCTGGAAGGAGCTGAATACTTTACATAGTAATCGAATTTGCCACTTGGTTGCCCCAGGGTGTCCATCACTTCTGCTTCCTCATACATCATCTGAAACATGGTGGGCTCAGTATCAAAACTGAAAATGGCATTCACAGCTTCGGGTGATTAGGGAGTGGATTATTCGGATGTTTGGCTGTGCATCACGGAATGAAACCACCTTGGCATCCAACAGATTCTGGATTTTGTGTCGCAGTGTATAGCAATCATCAACAGAATGTCCTACCTCCCCCATATGGTAAGCACATGTCTTGGACGGATCATAGTTGGGGAAACGTTCGGGATTAGATCGCTTAGGCTCCTTAGCGAGTAATCCTTTCTTTTGAAGGGTTGGCAAGATCTTTGACAATGGCTTAGGAAGAGGCGTAAATTGACGCTTGGAAGAGTTCTTCTGCTGGCCAAAGAATGGTCGTGCTCCTCCCTGATGGGTGTTCGGGGTAGGGCGAGGTGGTTGCACATAAGTTGCATTAACCTCTGCTACAAGTTCCTTATCCTTCTTGGTTGAGACTCTCCCATATGAGCTGGTTTGATCAGACGCCCATCCATCACGCAATGCTACTTCAATTCGCTCGCCAACGGGGATTAGGCGATTGAATGACTCGGCGATCGATCCCAAATTCGATTTCGATACTCGAGGTGGGAGTGTCTTCATGAACAAATCCATCAGCTCTTTTTCTGTCGGCTCCGGAGTAATTTGAGCGGCTACGACTCTCCATCTTGTGACATATGCCTTGAAAGATTCCGTCCTCTTCTTCTCAGTGCGAAGTAAATCTTCTCGAGATGGAGTGACATCAATATTATACTTATATTGCTTGAAGAAGGCATCTGTCAAATCCTCCCAAGTCTCCAAAGAGATTAATCTTTTTCATGATGTACCATTGCAGCGACGGTCTTGTCAGGCTTGCTTGAAAATGTTGGATCATCAAGGGGATGTTATCAACATATTGGGTCATCCTGACCACATAAGTCTGCAGATGGATCTTTGGGCAAGAGGTGCCATCATACTTTTCAAAATCTGGCATTTTGAACTTCTTTGGCATCTTGATCTTTGCATAATGAGACAGATCAGTTGGGTCTTGGGTAAACGAACCCTTGTTGCTTAAGTTTCTCCTCGATTTTCATCAAGCGTTTTCTGCTCGGTTTTTGATACAGCTGAAGGTATCACTTGTACCTCATCATCAACAATAATTTGAGGCTCGGTAGTAATTTTAACCACCCCGAGGCATCATCGAGGGATGATGGATCAACTGTGGATGTGTTCTTGCCTTTATCCCTCGAATCAGCCATGGGAGCATGTTGTGGTAACACCACTTCAACTTGTGGAGCTGGTGGGGCAGTGTTTGCTTGGAGAGAGTCAATTTGCTTAGAGAGCCGCTCAAGAACATTCAGGACTTGCTTCATCTCCGATTCAAGGGTAGCAACGCGAGCTTGTTCAGCAACACGTGTTTGTTCAGTGTTATCAGCCATTGTTGCTCTAGAACGAGTACGAATTGGCGATCTTAAGTGAGCCGTGTTGTCACCTAAGAAAAAATACAGTGAGTATTATAATAAATGAGATTGGTCCATGACAATGATCTAATCGCTTGATTTTATTCAAGATTTATTTTAAACATTGAACCAAACTTCCTAACATTAAACTAAGAATTGAAATTCAAGTCCCTAAACATCAAACTAAAAACTGAAAACACTGAACTGAAATAAAAGTCCCTAGACATTGAACTAAGAAAACAAAATATCTCATTTTATATGCTTTCGGAACCCAACGCCTTGCGAAACTTGTTATTTTCAGCTTCGAGCATTTCCACTTTCCGCTTAAGATGCTCAATTTGTGCTCGTTGGGTGGGCTTCTCGGTCACATCGGGGACTACCGGACGCAAGGCAGGAATCCGGTGTTGTTGGATGTAGAACGCCGATGCATGGTGAATCTCCTCCTCACCCTTCAGTCTCATAGGCACCAAAATCTTCTCTGGATAACATTCGCTCCATGTAGTAATGATCTCCTGATCTCATTGAAGTAGTCATAATCCTTTCGAATGAAACGAACTTGGAACAAATCTGTCCTGAGAGGTGGAGGAATTTCTTGAAGAGCTTTGTACTGACGGGCCACTCTATGTGGATAATAGGAAGTAGCACCGGAAAGGCCCAACAGCGGGATTGGTCCATCATGTTTGTGCGAAAAGCGAGCTTCCTCAATGTGGAGCCATTTAGTATGCCATAAGAATGCCTTAGGATTAGGGTTTTTCAAAAAATTAATCCAACGGGCATATTGTTTATGTGGGGAAAAACGTTCTAGAACCGCAAATTTGTGTATGGGATGTCGAGAATCGTCTATCCTGAATTGTTTTATAAGATGCCCAAACCCTCTTATGTGGGAGAAAAACCATATTTGCAAAAGTTCGGGAGGGCACGCATTGTCCTTTCCTCATTTTGTTTGAAACGGGTTAATGACAAAAATGTTTCAGCTAAAATCATATTCACATAATTTAGCCCGTCACAAACCCGATTAACCACCCATGAAATTGTAGGATTAATGGCATTTTTTTGATAAGGAAAAACGATTAACCCAAAAAATGCTAACATGAAAATCCTGGCTTTTGAAATCATTGATTGGTCTGCAAAACATTTTTCTAAGAATGAAAATGGACATGCAAAACAGTTAGCTTTGACGACTTTCCTTACTCTTTCAGCTTCGATTTTTAAAAATTGAGATAATTCAGAGATAGAATCTATACCGATAGGCGGCCTAACAAGTTCCTTGTCCAGGGGCATTCCAATGGCAATACTATATTCTTCGAGCGTTGGAGTCAATTCGAACTCACCAAACACAAAGGTGGAAGTCTATGGACACCAGAAGTGAGGCAACGCCTGTATAACACCAGAATGGATGTTGAACTCTAACAAAGGGAGAAGTCGGGCGATCTTGGCTTTCACATATCTCTGACCATCTTGATCTAATTGATCCAACCACCTCTTGAGCTCTTTTTGGGAGTGGAAATGAATTGTACGTCGGTTTTCCCCATTGCATATAAAATAAGACCGACGACGAAAACCTAATTGTCATGGACCGAAAAAAATTACAATGAAGTAAATAAATTGCAAATAATTTAAACAACTTACTTTCATTGGAAATAGATGACAATCACACACACATGAAAAGTGAGGCTCGATTTCTATCTAAACGGGTTAACAAAGTGGAGCTAAGATGATGATCTGACCGTTGCAGTCTCGCATTAACGTGTCAGGTCCCCCTAACTCCGGCTCAGTCGAATGGAATGTCCAATAATCACGCAGTCTCGCGGATATGGACAAACACATTTGACACCATGAAGAACTTTCGGAGAAGAGAAGGTCAACCTTTATATAGCAGTCTCGCCAGAGGAAGTATCCTTCTCAACACCATCCTAAGAATCCTATCGCAGCCCAGTCCGGCGGCGGGTTGTGTGTGCAATAGTGTAGTGCTAAAAACAATAAAACATGCACAACAGTTTAAATACAAACAACACTTCTATAATTTTAATTCAAACATTCATCCCTACTCCAACCTGCAAAACGAGGGGTTAACAAAGACTACTCCCCTTATACCTCCCATCTGCAAGAACATTTAACACCTTAGGAATGTTAGGGACGTACACAGGATCCTTGCTGCCAAACAAAAACATTTTAAAAAAAAAAAAGAAAATTGGCCTAAGTCCACTAAGTGTTTTAATAGAAGTCCCCAGCGGAGTCGCCAAGCTGTTGCGACCTAATTTTTTCGGGTTCACCACCTAAAACTAGGTTAATGGACTACTAAGCTTTTAGACTTAGCTCGAGGCCCTTCCAAGCCCATACCAATTCGCGACTTAAGATTCAAACATTTAACATGCAAGATGTTATTAATTAGGAGTCGCCACTAATCGGTTTATGGTAGGTCGATTAGACACCTAAGTAAAATAAAGGGAGATTTATTTTACTCCTACGAACCAGAGACTAAGGGTACGGGGACTTGGTTACACTAGAATTTTCTAATGCCCTTTCGGTACCATTTCTTCTTAATTTTTTCAAAATGTTTTTGCAAGTAGCTGATTTATTTTAACCTAAGTTACTATCATGCAAATGTGGTGACCACACGGGTGCTCATCCATTATTTAAAATATTCAAGTAAATAAATTACATCACATAAAGCAAGCATTCATTTTTTTGGATTTTCTTAAAAATTAGAATTCTTTTATAAAATGCATTTTAACATTAAATGACTTAATCTTATTAATGTGGAAATTCTAATTAAATGGGTCTATTATGCGAACTAGTTATTATGCACCTTATGACCTAACTTTACTAATAAATTCTAATTAAATGATCATATTATGCGACTAATTAACATGCACCTAGATTTTTGTATTTTTTTTGTATTTTTTTTATTGAAATTCAAAACTAATAAACCCTACTCAGCTATCTAAAGTAATTTTCTAATCCATTTTGGGATTAATTTGACTTAAACCCTATTCTGTCTAAGAAACTATTTTTTTTTATTTTTTTTAAATGAGAATATGAAAATGTGCCAGTTATATCTAAGACTCTAAAAAAGGCTATAAGTCTAATCCTAACTTATTTCTTTTAAAATGTCTAAAAATGCAGTCCTAAAAATATTATCTAAAAATGCAATCCTAGAAATATAATCCTAAAAATTTGATTAATTAAACTACATGTCTATTATATTAAACCCTAATGTCCTATATGCTTATGCAATTTTTGAATATTTTGATTTTTTTGATTTTTTTAGTTTCTTTTTAGTTTTTTTTTATGTTGAATAATTATTAAATTAGGGTTAAATCTAAACAATTAATATAGCCACTAAATAAAGGATCAAAATAATTGAAAAAAATAACCTGTCGTCTCACAGTTAAATTAACAATTATTTTAACCCTAATCATCACAACAACTCAAAATAATTAAATAATCTAGTCCGAAGTCTTACGGACCAAATTAAATAATTATTATGATTTAACAATTAAAATTTCACCAAGAAGTCCATAGTTAATGTAATTAAAAGAATGATCCGATGTCTCTCGAATCAAACTAATTATTACAAAAATCTTGGATAAAGCCTTAAGGATAATGTCTAAACAATACAAATAATTAACATACAATACTACAATTCAAATAATGAGACTTAAAAATGAGCTAACATATCATGAAATAAGTATAAAAAAATAAAAATAAAAAAACTACCTAAGGCCCCGCAACCGAAACAGGGGAGGCAACAGTAGATCGAGAGCACGGCAGCGAGGCTCGGATCGGGAGCGGCGGCAGCGGAGCTCGAGGCGGTGGCGTCGGGTGTTGCCCGGGAGGGCAGCACGGCGAGAAATCCGGCGGCTGGGTCGGAGGGCAGCACGGCAACCTGCAAAAGGGGCAAAGGCGTGCGTTGATGGGCACTGCAGATCACGGCAGGTCAAGGGCGTCGGTTCGGAGGAGGGCGCAGCGTCGGGTGCGAGTCGCCAAGGCGCGGCGTCAATCGTTGCGGGTAGACGTCACCGGCAAATTTGGCAGCTGGTGAGACAGAAATACCGAGCCGTCGGTGTCCGAAACAGAAGCTTCGTCGCGGGCGGGATGTGATGGCGTCACGGGAAGAGACTTGAGCAAAGAGTCGTTGCAGCGGCGTTGGGAAGAGCTCGCTGGTGTAGAGGCGCGGTCGTCGGGCGTCGGGCACCGGGTGGTCGCGGACGCAGCAACAGCGGAGGTGCGAGCCGGTTCGGAATCGGCGTGTCGCGGGTTGCGTAAGCGCGGCGGTGTTGCTTTGGGCGTCGGCGCTTGGGTCGTCGTGAGTCGGCGCGACGATGGCTGGTGAAGACCGGTGGTGCGAGCGCAGCGCGGTGAAGAGAAATTCACGATTGGGCAGCAAATGTGGGGAAGAAGATGAACAGAACTGTCCCATCACTTCTTCCCTTTGCAGCCGCACACTCTCCTCTCTGCTTTCGTACTCTCTCTTTCTCCTTTTCACTTTTTAATTTTTGACGAAAAAGTAAACTCTCTCCCCTGACACTCTCTCTCTCACTTGTCTCTCTCACGTCACTCTCCCTCTGCAGAAGACTTTCTCTTCTCTCTTCAGTTTTCTATTTTTTCCTTTTTTCCAGCCGAAGGGAACCCCCCGATGGACAGAATTTTTTGCTCTGATTTTTTCGAACCTCCTCTATTTATAGAGCGAAAATTCGAGTTTGTTTCGCCGGTGGAGATTTTTGCTCAACCTCTTGTCAGTGGAGATTTTCGCTCAACTTCTCCAACAAAGAAATGGCTCCAAAATCCAGCTGTTGAATTATTTTGAATTCAAAATTTCTTTTCAAAATTTCCCTCTAATCTTTTATTTTTTAAAAATTGAATCTAAATTTGGTGTCAACAAGTTATGTTTCCTTAATATCGATTGCATAATTCCAGTGAACAAATCTACCGTTTACTTTGCCTAGATTAGTTTCCAGCTTTGTGTATTATATATTGTTCTGCCATATGCTCGGTTATGACGGTATGAGGTATTATCTTTCAAGAAGTCACAACTTTGAAGCATGTTTTAAGCAACCCTCTGTTCAGCTTATGATTTGTGCAAGCACTACGGTCATAAGCTCGTATGCTTGTGAGCGGCTGAAGTAGTTATGGTTCAAATAGAATCTTTCTTAGTGAGTACAGGACTCCCTTGGTAATGCTCGGAAAGACCCACGTGCTATCTTTCCTCCCTGCCTTTTTTTGCTTGTAAAAAAGAGAGAAAAAAGAAAAGGATCTTCTTTGTTGTTTTTTTGAGAACTTGTTTAGGCTTTATTTAAATTTATCGCGAATCCTCTGTATGTTCTCTCAGTTGTCAACACTCCTAGGTAATGCAAATGGCGCACATGGTTCCACCCAATCATCGCGCATGCATGTACAGGCAAAACTGGCTATGTTTTTCTCTCATCAGTTCCTCTTACATGTACCAACCACGTGCGCACTGTTCATAGAGGTTCGTCTTCCCCTTTTCATATTCGAAAGCAGTCAGCCAGCTAGCCAGCTTTTTTTTTTTTTTTAAGCCAGCTAGCCAGCTTGAGAAGTAGAAAATGTCAGGAATATTCATTCTGAATCAAATCTCACTGCTCTGCTGTTGGGTTAAGAATTTTCATTTTCCACGAATGGCGCAAGAATCTGCGGCGAAGGAGACGAGCGAGGAATCCTATGATTAATTTGCCCGAGGTCTTTTCCTAATAGATTGTACAACGACCTTCTGCACATTATGTTAACTAGATAACAAAATGAGTCGGGAGTTCTATTTAAGTTACACATTTTTCGGCCGAAATTTACCTTCTTTTATTTTTCTTTGAGAATATCATTAATCAAATAGGTTAATACAGAGAAAAATCCTAAACTAATATATTTATGATTAAATTAATCACAAACTAGTATACCCATAACAAATTTATCCTCCGTTATTTTTTGTTAAATTTTATCATTAAATTGTTGAGTTAAATGACATGTGGCAGTTGACAAATGTAAGGTTTTATCCTCCATTTGTTATAGGCATACCAATTTTGTGGTTTTTCGAGGTATTAATCCAATTTAACAAAAATTAAATGAGGTAAGTTTGCCACAAGATAAATTTGTTATAGATGCACTAATTTGAAATTTTTCATTGTATCAACCCTAAATCAAATATAACAAGACCTCGGCTTTGGACTGTTCCGCGTGCCATGTGCACATTAGGTGGAGTCGGTGAGTTCTACTTTAGTTCTAGTCAATTTTCTCCGTGAATATTTGCGTTTCTTTTATAGAATATAGTTATGACAACAGGCAACTGACATTTTACCAAATGTGCACAGATGATGTTTTCTAAGATTAGTCGCCCCTGGTCTTCTCTGATAGCCTGTACAACGTGCCAGGTGCGCATTATTTTCTCTAGACAAATGGAGGAGTTGGGATTTCTATTTCTTAGTCACTTCCTTCGTGGAAATTTGCCTCTCTCTCTCTCTCTCTCTCTCTCTCTCTCTCTCTCTTGGAGGATATCATTAATCAAATACAGATTCATAATTACATGTAAAAAGATATAAAAGTTGCTAATTAGAATTATTTGTGGAAGATTATTTTTCTTGATTTTTATAATAGATTGGAAGTTACTTTGTCTTACTGAAAAATCAACTAAGTGCGTGAACAAATTAATAGTTAGTAATAATGCGTGCTTATTTTTCCTAGAAAAAAGAAGTTATCAACGGCAATGTAATTTATTCATTGGAGTTAACAATTTATTGGAAATTACTTTCTAAACCAAAATTACCGACTACCATATATAAAAAAGTTACAAATGTATCTAATCCATATTATATACGTTTAAGTCAAAAGTGAGTTTCGTCTCATTTGATGTCGGTTATAGTTTTTGTTAGTAATAAAATTTCTCCTACTCACACAGTAAATGGCATCATTAAAGATTATTAGCAGCAATTTTCAATATCATCGGTGGCATTTTGTTATTTTGTGACAATTCTCTACATATTTTGTTTGGTCAAAAGAAAAATTCCATTTATTTCTCGACAACTGCATAGAAGACTTTCAGGTCTAACAAATCTCAAATAAATGCCAGAATGTCAATAATAAAACATCATATGCAGTTGGAAAAACACTCTTCTCCCTCAAGATTAGATTTGTCACCGTAAACGTTTGGCAACTAATTATCAGTGTTGGGAATAACGGATCCCCGAAAACCGGATTCGACATCGAATCGAACCCCTAAATCAATGCGGAAGACGAAGCCCGGGAAAACACGCATCACCGATCGTAAAGCACACCACGGATTCGAGCGTACCTTGTTAGCCACAGATTAGACACCAAACGCTGAAGAAGAGGAAGAAATTCTGGCCCCGTTCGATCCGATGACGACTTGAAGGGAAGAAAAGTGTGCCGTATGCTTACTGTTCTTCGTTTTGGGAGAGAGAGAGAGCGAAAGGAGAAAAAGCGTACGTTATTTCCAACTAATGCATTTTCTCTCTCTCTCCTCCCTTTTATACCTTCCCCCTCCACGGGCCCTATTCCCGTGGGCCGGGCCTTTTTGGGCCCAACTTGAGCGGATGGGCCTTAAGCCCATCTCATAAATCCATCATCTCCCACTCGCACATGGTGGTGCAAAACCAACATGGGCGGACAGGCCCTACTCAGTCCCATCAGAGAAAAATCCATCATAGACTCTCACTTAACATGGTGGGCCGAACATAATCCTCTTTTCCTCTCTTCAACATTCATACCGGTGAATAATCTGTGCGACCAGCATACTTTGAGAGCTCGTTGCCATACATCTGTTAGGAATATATAGCAGCTCATAATGGGCATCACACTCCGAGTAGATTTAGTATGCAGTACCCTAGATCGATCGATCACATTTATATCTCTCTTGATCTCTTTTTAAATAATGATATATATATATTGTATTCACAATTATGATTATCACAAAGACGGTCATAATTGGTTAACCGGTGAATACAAAAACTACAATGTGATTCTTCAAAAAACGATCTTCCTCTTTCCTTCAAACTCTCAATTTCAGTCCAGCTTGCTTTTCTAGAAATGCCCAATTAGATCGAATCACTCATGACCATTGGCAACATCCTAAGATAGCAAACACTAAATAGAAATCTTGAGAATAAGTAAGAGTCATGAGGGGACTAAGAAATTGAGGAACTCTCTTCCTCAAGAGTCTCACACGACATAAAAGTTGAGATCAAACTTTTGCCACTCTTATTGGTCGTCTCATGCATACGTAGTATAAAATACGTATTACGGTATTAACTCCTTTCCCATGGAGCGTATGTCTATACCTTTCAATACCATACAGATGATAGTTCAGACATACCCAATGTCTAACTTGAGTTCACGTATCTACTCATTCACAAAATTCATCGAACTCACATCGGCATCATAGACAGATAAAGTAAAATGTGTGGGGTATTTTACTTTCGGACATCACAAGTATTATGTCCTCATCTTAACACTTAGTTAAGGCGACATGCGTATTTTGAGCTTGAGCTCTCGATTATCACCTAGATAATAAGCTTAAATACTGTCTCATCTCTATTTATCACACAGTAAATAGAGGCAATTACCCGTGTGAGTGGGCTAATCTTATATCTGTCCGACATACTTCTCAACTTAAAGTAATGCACTAAGCATTAAGATGCATAAAGATCAAATAAAGATTCATAGGCATTAATGATGAAAACACAAATTCATCAAATTGTGAACATTTAGGGAAATTATAATATTCAGTACATCAGTCTCTACGCAATCCTAGAGATTTCATATGGCCACAAAACACATCTCTAGGTATTGGCTTTATCATAGGATCTGCTACCGTTCCATGCGTAGTATGTACTCTAAGTTCACATCTTTTCGTGCAACCATATCCTTGACAAGATTATACTTGGTATCTATATGTTCGGTCTTGCCATGATATTTTGGATCTTTGGTGTACACTTTTGCTGCTTGGCTATCACAGTTAACCAACAATGGATCTGCAGCACTTCTAATAACACCTAAATGATCCAAAAAATCTCTTAAGCCAAACACTCTCTTATACTGCTGCTGATAATGCCACGAACTCAACTTATATCGTGGACAAGGCTATACACTTTTGTTTCTTACTGCTCCAACATATGGTGCCATTATTCGGTAAGAAAACAAACCCGAGAGGTAGATTTCCTTTCATTTAAATCTCCTCTCCAATCAGTATTAGAATAGCCTTTGAGTTGCGGATCCTTTCCTTAATAACTCAACGTATGATCAGCAGTCCCCTTTAGATACCTCGGTATTCTCTTGACGGCTTTCCAATGTGCTTGACCTGGATCGGATTGGTAACTACTCACCATTCCAACTGTAAAACATATGTCAGGTCTTGTACACATCATAGCGTACATAAAGCTTCTAACAACACTAGCATAAGGAACATGTTTCATTTGTTCCTTCTCTTGTGGAGTCCTTGGACACAGTTTATGGCTCAATCCTTCACCTTTTTGCAATAGGAGTGTCTATGGGTTTACAATCCCATATCCTTCAACTTAAAAGTTGGAAGACAACCATCTCTTGACAGTATTAACTAACTCCATATTGCTTCCGGCAATTAGTATATCATCAACATATAATGATATGATCACAAGTTGATCATTGGATCTATTGATATATACACAATGATCCTCGTCAATCATTGTAAAATCATATGCCACTATGGCATTATGAAAATGTATATACATTTGTCTCGATGACTGCTTAAGGCCATATATCGACCTCCAAAGTCAACATACCTTGTCTTCTTGGTCTTTCACTATGAAACTAGCAGGTAGTTCCATATATGTTCTTTCCTTTAATTCTCCATTGAGGAAAGCAGTCTTTACATCCATTTGATGTAACTCAAGATCCATACTAGTCACTATTGCCAGAATAATGCGAATCAAGGTAAATCTTACAACAGAAGAAAATGCATTTTCATAATCAATTTCTTCCTGTTGATTATACCCCTTCGCCACAAGGCGAGCCTTATGCCTTTCTATTGAGCCATCAGCCTTTCGCTTTATATAG
Source organism: Eucalyptus albens (assembly GCA_014182695.1). Classification (NCBI taxonomy): domain Eukaryota; kingdom Viridiplantae; phylum Streptophyta; class Magnoliopsida; order Myrtales; family Myrtaceae; genus Eucalyptus; species Eucalyptus albens. Next base: position 20,291,644 of record CM024650.1, read on the forward strand.
AGAACCTACTTGTTCCTATAGCTCTGCGTCCTTTTGGAAGATCAACCAGTTCCCAGACTTGGTCTGATTTCATTGACTCCATTTCCTCTTTCATTGCATGAATCCATTTTTCCTTATTAGGGCAGTTCGAGCCTCATTAATATTTCTTGGCTCATCCTCATCTTGTGGAGCAACCATAAAAGTTTCCCTTTCAATGTCAAAACATCGACGGGGAATACTTTGGCGACTTGTTCACCGTATGGGAGATTGTACACTTAGCACATCATTCCCCATCATGCTCCCACTTGGATTAGGTAATGATGATGTCGTCACATTAGGTGGTTGCAATAGAGAATGAGTTGAATTCAATTCATTACATCTCATATTACTCCCACTTGAACGAACTCCACCGACATCATTATCTTGATCCAAGGTTTCAAATAGGGAGTTATTTTCCCTTATTTCGCCCCTCTTAGAAAATTCATCCACTAAGGATGTGACATCCCGTGATTCAAATTCAGTTATACTCCCACTTTCCTGCTCACCTATGAACACATACCTTTTTTTTTTTTTTTTTTTTTTTTTAGTGTTCGCAGTATCTCATGAAAATACTCTTATTTTCCTTGGGACCCAATTTCCCAAAACTTGTGAGAGGATTCATGAGCATAGTCAGCACAACCCATGGCTTAAGAAAAACTTAAGTCTGGTGTTCTAACTGTCCATAACTCATATGAAGTGGAAATAACTGATTTGGAAGGCACCCAGTTAAGTATATAGGCAGCAGTTAAGAACACATCACTCCAAAAAATGATAGGTAAGTTAGCATGAGCCATCTTGGACCTAACAATTCCAGTAGGGTTCTGTTTCTTCTCTCCGCAACACCATTTTGTTGAGGAGTATATGGAATAGACAACTATTTTTCTATTCCTTTTTCATCACATAATTTTCTGAACTTATCAGATAAATATTCTTAACCTCGATCGGATCTAAATACCTTTATTTTCCTGTCTAATTGATTTTCTACCAGGTTCATAAAACTTCTAAAACAACTTATGCTTCAGATTTATGAGAAATCAAATAGACATATCCGAATCAAGTAGAATCATCTTTAAAAGTGATGAAACAAACAGCCCATTGCCTTCCTCTCATATTCATTGAACCACGGCGTCCAAATGGATTAAACGCCGAGGAAATTCAGCTCTTTTACCTTTTCCAAATGGTCTCCTTGTCATTTTCCCTACTAGGCAATGCTCACATATGGACAAATCAACTTTTTCAATATTGCCCAACAAGCCCTTTTTGGCTAGTCTTTTCATATGTTGTTGGCCCATATGACCAAGTCTAGCATGCCATCATATTCACATCATTATCATATAAGATAGAAGACGTGAAACAAGGGGATAACATATTGACATCATTACAGTCAACATTTAGTACAATAAAACCATCTAGAAAGTGACCACAACCATAGTAGTTTGTATCTAAACACAAATCTACACATTTATTATGGAAGTTCATACCAAAACCAAGCTTAACCAATACTAAGACAGACACTAAATTTCGACGAATCTCCAGAGCATATAGAACATCAAGATGCGTCCACCATGCATGTTCAATTGGCAGGTGCCAATTCCTTCACATCAGCTCTAGAGTTATTTCCAATATAGATCCACTTAGTTCCAATTGGTATCGTCGGAATTCCACGAAGGATCCTCTATCCTTTGCTACATGGTCTCATCGCTCATGAATCTACATTCCACAAAGGATTGGATTCAGCATATAATGCAGAACTTGACACATAAGCAAAGTTCTCAAATGTACAAGAGGTGTATAGCTTCTTTGGCTCACAACAGTCGCGAGCATAGTGACCTCTCTTGTCACAATTGTAACATCACACCCTTGACATTTTCTTCATTTGAGGACGTTTTCCTCTCTCGTGTTAGTTAACTCTTGATTTCTTACAAGAAGGACTTGATCCTTTGCATTCCCGCATATTGAACAAATCAATACATTTGCGCTTAGAGCACAAAGCCCTTTCTGAGCTAGAACCAGCATAGCAAATGTCTATTTTCGGCTCAAATACCGTTAGGCGGTCCTCTACAAGCTCAAGGTGGTGCACAACACCCTCAATATCTTCCATAATGTGGTCAAGAGCTTCTAGTGCTTCTTGCTTTTCAAGCACATATTAAATCTTCATATTCAATATTTCACAATTATTGCCGTTCATATCAGCAATTACATTCTTAGTTGCTGAACCATCGTTCTGAACACATCAGACATACATGCACGAATAATTAATGCCTATCATTTATGCATCCCTATTTGCATAGACCCATCATATTAATAAATAATTTCAAGTAAGGCTTCAGAATCAAAAGGTCACTATGTTTCCAATCATCCTCCAAAAATCCTAACTTAAAATTATTATTAATATAATCATCTTATGCAAATAAATTATATGAAGTTACAAAAACTTCTATTACTACCCATAGCTAATTACCCACAGCAACCAGCAATAACAGAAAGCAACAGATAATTGACATACAATTAAAAAACAATAATGCTTTCAATTAACACAATTAGGTAGTAATCATTACATAATCAATCAAAGAAATAAATAGGGAATGTCCCTTCTAATCTATCAGTCAAAACATCTGAGAAAACTGAATGCACATTTGCCAACCATGGAAAAACTTTTGGAGAGCTTTCATGTCGCCTCCAAGGGGCATTCACTCGGCGCCATGTGGCGCTCAATCTAGGGTTGAAGTTTTGGCCAACTCAATCCTATAGTGCTCACTCACAAAAGCTTCCACCAGCCTCCTATAACCCGGGACCACGTTGACCTCCCATAGCCGATCCAACACTGCTTGCCATTCAGGTGGAAGAGTGTTCATCAAAGCCGGCACCTTCTCAAAATACGGCATAAGATAACCATTCCAGATGATTTCTTGTATCATCTGATTGACCTTGACCACATGTGATACTAAATCACCATCATGCCACCGATAATTAGCTAATTCTAACATCAGCCTCTTAAATCTTGCATTTCCCTCGTCCGTTCTCGGGATTGCAGGTATACTTGCATAACGCATCATAGTTCCCGCAACAAATGCGGAATTAAAAATGGATCACTTATAATCCATAATTAATATAAGAGAAAATACATAATTTTCCAAAATTCATGCAACAAATGCAGAATTAAAAATGGATTACTTATAATCCACATAGGCATGAATGAAAAAAGAAAACAAATTCTTTTTTTTTTTTGGGTCAACGGTCAACGGTCAAAGTCAACGGTCGTCGGTCAACGGTCAACGGGTCAACGGTCGGTCAACGGTCAACGGGTCGGGTCAACGGGCGCGCGGGTCGGACCGGTCGGACCAGCCGTGTCGGTCGGACGAACCGACCGCACGTGCCGCGCGCGTGCGGTGGCTGACGTCACGCAGACGTCGGCCCGGCACGTGCCTCGTGCGTGCGGG
>CM024650.1:24472778-24522810 GCA_014182695.1 Eucalyptus albens
TCGGTAGTTCGATCGTGGAATTTTTTTCTTTCTTTCTATATTTCCGAAATATGAGTGTGTGACTTGTTATAATTGATATTATTGATAATACAAAAAATAGATCTATCATCTTTATATAGATGGTTTTACCTCGTCGGATATTCATTCGAGTATTTAAAGCACGACATAGATCACAAAATATTAACTATAATTCATACTTAATATTCAAACCTCGTGACCGGACTCCAAAAAAATTTCAAAACGTTAGAAATCAAAAGATTTTTCTTCTTTTTCAAAAGATTTCCCCTTTTTTTTTTTATCAAAGGACAAAACTTTCTTTGGATTTTTAGTCATTATATCTATTCATTGATATCTAAAAGAGAAAAGCGAAACCAACTACACTTCACTCTCGCAAATACATATATACAAATTAAGAAAAAAGATCCTTGTTGTCTATGCCTACCAACATTGTGGCTTGATTTCACCAGCTATAAGTGTTTAGCAACTTGCTCGTTCGTACCATAGCTATTGAAGCTGGGAATTTCTTAGACCCATGCGGTTGACCAAGATATTAACTCTCTTGTATACAAAGTAAAGTTAATATGATAACTTTTTAATTGTGCCAATTTAACTCTAAACTTTTTAACGATTTATCAATTTAGTTTTTTTGGCTAATTTAGCCGAAAATCACAACATGTCAATCTAATCAACATATCCACATCATAGATTTCTAGCTAAAAAATTAGTCAAAATAGGTAAATTGACAAAATGTCAAAATGTTTAAAATTAAATTGATCAAATTAAAAAAATTATGATTGAATTAACACAAACGCAATAAGTAAAAAAAAAAAAAAATGGTAATTTCTCCAATATTTATTTAGGAAGCTAAAAATCAGAAGTTGAACTAGACATTTTGTTAGTCACCTAATTACAAGCATCCACCTTAACAAACCAAAAGGTAACATATTTTTATTGCATAATTAACACCACCAACACAGCACTTGCTCATTTATTTTGAAATATTGAGAAGATAGAAAGGCAAGCTTATGATACCAACCTATACTCCTAACTTTTGGCTCACCGTGAGCTGATTTTCACTCCCTTTAAAAAAAAAAAAAAAGCGGAAGATCAAGACGAATTAGTCTGATATCTATTGAATCCCGACTGCACTTAAAAAATAAGAGAGCACTCATACGATGTCGTGTTATATAAGAGAAGTCATAAGAATAATGTCAGGTTTGTTGAGGCTGGTTTAGTAAATCTGTATAATAAGCTATGAGAGGACTTTCATTGGATTGTAAGTATAGATCATTTTTTTGAAGGCTGGTATAGTTGGCAGGTCTGTCACCTAGTACACCAATTTAATGAGTAGATTAATCATAAGTGCGGGCATTATTCAAAGGGCAATTTAGGCTTGGCTCCGGCTCCACTTGCAAAACTTTTATCAGAACGAGTCATATCCACTAATTAGGAGAGAGGGTTTTGCGAGAGGGGCAAAAAAAAAGTTAAAACGTTACACGGCGCACTTGAACAAAACTGTGGTCCATCGGGGCGTGATTTGTCAACCGCAAGGATTTCGGAGAATCCGCATTGCTATCCATCGTCGTCGTCGGAGGAGGATGGGGTAGCTTTAGCTATTTGTCACATTTGGCCCCTCGATTTCCACACATTTCTTCGCGCGACACAAATCACCAGTTGCTGTATTTAACTTTTTCCCCGCCAACATTCTGCAAAATGCAAGTGGCCGACCTGCCCCCTAAGGCTTATCAAAAGCTTGACGCCTGCATCGCTTGTCTTTTCCCGTACTCGTGCAAATGTCTCTTCGGACAAGGGAGTCCTACTCCAGCACTACCACTAATGTAGCTTCAGTGAAAACAACAACTCTTCGCTATCACATGTATAATTAAATTGAAGAAAAGATCTTCGCTATCTATGCCTATCAACAATGCCGCTTGATCTCACCAGCTACATGTGCTTACCAAATTGCATGCAGATTAAAGCGTACATAGCTTTTTAAGTTTGGAATTTTTTGGACCCATGCGGTTGAACAAGGGATAATATTTATATATGAAATTGAAACATTAACGAGTTAATTAAGCATTTTGTTAGGCACATCAAACCTTTAATTTGCATGATTAACACCGCTGGCATACTAGTCGCTCACTTATTTTGATCGAATGGCAAGATGGAAAGATGAGTTTATAATATTGAATCCTACTCCTAACTCTTGGGTCTCCATGAGCTGGTTTTCACTTTTATAATATCATGTTACAAATCACAGGAATAATGTCTGAGTGTTTTGAGGTTTGTTTTTATATATTTATATGATAAGTGATGGGGGACCTTCATGGGATGGTAAATATAACTCACTTGTTTGAAGGCCCGTTTAGTTAGCAAATGGTCACTCGGTACACCGATTTAATTGGTAGATTAATCTTAGATGCATGCATTATTCAAATGGCAATTTGGGCTTGGAACCAACTCCACTTGCAAAACTTTTACTAGTATGTCATATCCACTAACTAGGAGAGAAAGTTTTGCGAGAGAAAAGCTTGTCTCAAGACGGAACGCTATAAATAGTGGTCGTGAGGGGAGACAGACACACATATGAATGATCCATCCTTCATCGTGAGAAACTGAGCAAAACAAAGTTAAAGCCAAGCGGAGAAGACATGGAGGAGAGAGATCAGAAGCATGGCACGAAGCGAAAAGGAGGGATGGTCACAATGCCCTTCATCTTTGGTAGGCCTTCTTCTTGTTCTTCTTCTTCTGCTTACTGAGGCTTATCTATGGAGGACTTATTATATGCTTCTCTTGGGTGATTATTTATACGTAAATCAGCAAATGAAGTGTGCGATAAGTTGGCTGTGGTGGGATTCAACGCCAACATGATAAATTACCTGACCACGAAAATCCACATGCCCATGACCAAAGCTGCCAACACTCTCACCAACTTCGGTGGCACCGCCAGTTTGACGCCGCTGCTCGGTGCTTACGTTGCGGACGCCTATGCCGGCCGTTTCTGGACCATTACAGTCGCTTCCGTCGTCTATGTTGTGGTATGCATACATATATCTGACCCCTTACAACCTCTCTCTCTCTCTCTCTCTCTCTCTCTCTCTCTCTCTCTCTCTCTCTCTCTCTCAACTGGTCTATCTAGACTAACATCGCAATACCAGATTTGAGAATTCAGATGGACGTCGAGTCTGCACGCTGACGGTAGAAAGAATTTCTGTTGTGAGTGACTAGGAAAATTAATGCTCAGCAGTGTTACTATTGAATGACGATGAGGGGCCGCTTTTATCTTCTTTTGTTTGGTAGATAATAATCAAATCTAATGTGCTAGTTAACTTTAATTTCTTGTTGTACTGAAGAACGTCACCCGGGGTCAACTGAACTTTAGTCTAGGATCCATCAACTTCCTAGGATAAGAGATATGCTACAAATGCAAAGTAACCTTATAATAAGTAGAAATACAGCAATGTAATCTAGCTTGAATTCCAAAAGGCTGGACGACATGTACTCAATCTCACTTTCCTTTATGTAATTTAGCACTAAATTTCATTTTCACTATGTTCGACTATATATGTGACTGGCGCCTTAATTACTATCTCCTTGCTAATTTGCTCGTTAAACTAAAATTACATGTAGGGAATGACACTATTGACCCTATCAGCCGTGATCCCCCAACTCCTGCCGCCCCCATGCAACCCCTCTACCTCGTCAACGCCGTGCCAAGAAGCCAACGGAAGCCAGCTCGCGGTCCTATACGTGGCTCTCCTGCTCGGGGCCATTGGGTCGGGTGGGATCCGACCATGTGTGGTCGCATTCGGGGCTGACCAATTCGACGAGACCGACCCAAAGCAATCTACCAAGACGTGGAAGTACTTCAACTGGTACTACTTCGTGATGGGGGTTTCAATACTGGTGGCATTGACGGTGGTGGTATACGTGCAGGAAGATGTGGGGTGGGGCTTAGGGCTCGGGATCCCGACCGTGCTCATGTTCTTGTCGGTGATCGCGTTGGTTTGTGGGTTCCGATTGTACCGAATCCTTGACCCGGCAGGTAGCCCGTTTACCCGACTATTGCAGGTGTTGGTTGCCGCGTTTAGGAAGAGGAAGGTGAGGGTCAGTCGGGACGGTAGGGCCGTAGAGCTATACCGCAACGACGAGCTTGACGCGGCGATATCTTTGGGCGGGAGGCTCGTGCACACCAAGCATATGGAGTGAGTCTCCCTCTATCTCTCTCTCCCTCAAATGTTATCGCATAATTTCCATAAATCGAGAAAGGATTCGAGTTGTAAAGGATCATATCCGTTTGCTTTAATAATCCCGTCACTCAAATCAACCATAACATAAATATATTTGAATCATCTTTCATTTCAATTGATGTTAGATTACTCATATGTATGCTTAACATAATTAAGTTCATTGGTGTATGTAATGTAAGTGAACTCGTATGCTTCTCATGTTAGGTTGGCGGCGGAATACATATATTAAATATAGGCAACATGAAGTCAATGATGTTTCATATTTATCTTTGAAAATCTTGCCCGAATGCCATACCCATCCTAAATTTTCATGTCCGGGCAATTTTTTTTTTTTTTTTGTCCTTCTGTCGTTCAATAGGAAAGAGCGGATAAAGATGAACCCGTATGAGGATCGTCCTTACCGCTCCACCACGTCACCTCCTTTCTTCTTCACGAAGACAAAAAGGAACAGAAGAATATGAATACTTAACGTATTGGAAGCAATTATAATTGTTGTCATTTCGGTGCAAGTGCAAGAATGACTCAATACATTTGTCCGCATGCGCACCAAGAGACCGTGCCCGAAAGAGCACATTCCGCGCTCCTTGTCAGAGAGATCTGTGTCCTTTGGCCGAGAGATTTGTGTCTTTTTGCCATTCTGTCTTAGCCTATCTTTCGTTTTGTACAAATACGATCCCGTGTCGAGGTTGGCATTTTCCAATGGCCCCCTCGTGGCTAGGAAAACCTTTAGTGCTCTACAACATCCTAGAGGGTTGCCTAACTCCCATTTACTGTCATGATAGGATTTATATGTTAGGTGGTGTTAAGCATTTTCCATTCAAAAGCTAGCTCAAAAGGTGTCCCAACACATATTAGGCCCTAGGTCAAAGTCATAATAACTCATAACTTTTTTGGGTCCAAATTTGTTGGCAATTAAGCTCTATTACTAGTGAGTGATAGTTTTAAACCTCTCTCACCCCCAAAAACTAATTTATAAAGTGAGATTTTCCCTCATAGCGACATCCATAACCAATATGAGACAACCTCAATATTATGCATGTTGAATATAAGTCAAAGGTGGCAAAAAAAATCTTGAATTTCGATTATGTTTGTTGTTAATCATTCGAATCTTGAAATTCTCTGGTTCATGGAGGAGGAGGAGTACTTCAAATGAGAAACACTAGATAAACTAATGAAGTGATTCACAAAATATTGGGAACCAAATGAGAAGACGTCATTTGACTGTATTTCTTTTGTTTCTTGGTCGAATTTGACTCTATATTCAAAGAAGTGGTTGTAAAGCATGGTAAACATGGGCTAAAATGTGCAGATTCCTGGATAAAGCGGCGATCGTGACCCAAGAAGACAACCTGAAGTCGCCGGACCTGTGGAGGCTGAGCACGGTCCACCGGGTGGAGGAGCTCAAGTCCGTGATCCGAATGGGCCCGATTTGGGCCGCCGGGATTCTGCTCTTCACGGCCTATGCCCAGCAAAACACCTTCTCCATCCAGCAGGCTAAGACCATGGACCGACACCTCTCCCGGTCCTTCCAAGTGCCGTCCGGGTCGATGCAGGTGTTCACCACGATCAGCATGCTCGCCACCATCGCCTTCTACGACCGCGTCTTCGTCCCGGTGGCCAGCCGGTTCACGGGCCTCGAGCGCGGCATCACCTTCCTCCACCGCATGGGCATCGGCTTCGCCATCTCGATCCTCGCCACTCTCGTCGCAGGTATATCGATCGGTCCTCAAGATTTGCGTATTGGGATGAGGATAAAAAAGCGATTCTCTGGTTTAGCCATTGATTTACTTGCTCTCTATAGGTCTTGTTGAAGTGAAGCGAAAGCAAGCCGCGGCGCAACACGGCCTCACCGACTCTCCGCACTCGGTCATCCCCATCTCCGCCTTCTGGCTGGTGCCCCAGTACAGCCTCCACGGGATCGCGGAGGCCTTCATGTCGATCGGGCACCTCGAGTTCTTCTACGACCAGGCGCCGGAGAGCATGAGGAGCACCGCCACCGCGCTGTTCTGGACCACCATCTCGGCCGGCAACTACCTGAGCACCCTCCTGGTGAGCGTCGTCCACCGGGTCACCGCAGGGGACGACGGGTCGAACTGGCTCCCCGACAACAACCTCAACCGGGGCAAGCTGGAGTACTTCTACTGGCTGCTCACCCTGCTGCAGACGGTGAACTTCGTCTACTACGTATGTTGCGCCAGGTTCTACACGTTCAAGCCGGTTCAGGTCCACGGGGCGGAAGGTGGCGACAAGTCCGAGGAGGATGAAGTCGAGCTTGCGAGGAGAGTTTAGGAGTTAGTCGTGGTTGGACAGGGTTTCATCACTGTCCACTTGAGCTTTAGTGTGTAGGATTTTAGGTCCAAATTCCTGGCCGTGCGACCGTCTCCGACATCACTCAAGAATCAGAATTGCTGGACTCTTTTGTACCGCTGCCTCTCGTGATGCTTTATATAAATCCTCTTCCTTCCTCTATATGGCTCAGATCATCTTGAACTTACTCAATTTCACCTTGCTATCGAGTTTATGATGCCTCGCTTCTTGTCTACTCCAAATCCTCTCTTCTTCAGACTCACTATTGTTAAGAGTATAACACAAGATATGGATGCTGATAGAAACAGAGGAAAGAAGAAAGAAGACTTCAAGAACAGAGGAAAGGAAGAAGGTGAAAGTGAGTTCAGTAGCAGCAATAAGAAAGCTGATGAAAACAGAGAAGATAACAACAGAGATTACAGAATTCGTGAAATTGATTTACCTTTGAGAAATCGGTTTTCAATTTTCAATTTGTAAAGTCAAACTCTGTTCTTTAATTCAGTTAGTTTGTTAGTACTGTTAAGCTAGTTAGTTTTCATTCAGTTTAGAGCACTTCAGCAGATATAAAAGCTGATAAGAGAAAGGCAAGAGAATGTACCTTCTCATTCATTGAAACAGAGCACTCAGTTGAATAATAGACGATTTTTACTCTCTGAATCATCTTTCCTTCTTTGCTTCCATTCATTGTTCTGTTCATCAAAATCCTTCATGGTATCAGAGCCGTCTTCCTGAGAGTATGAATCCACCTTCTTCTCAATGAAAAGATGATGAATCTACAGCAGATTGAAGCTTCGTCGATTGCTGTCTTCTGGTGTTGATGGTGAGCAGTCTTCCTGAGAGTATGAATCCACCTTCTTCTCAATGGAAAGATGATGAATCTACAGCAGATTGAAGCTTCATCAATTGCTGTCTTCTGGTGTTGATGGTGGTATGTACTCGTCATTTGAGGATCTGGAAATCAGTTTTCAATACTAAAGAAGAACAGTGAGTTGTTTCTTCTTCTAAATCAAGTTCTTATCATCATCGGTAATAGAATCACAACTCTGTTCTCTGTTCTGCAAAATCAGTAGGGGATTAGTTTCAGTAATAAAGAATCCTCAAGAATCTGAGTGTGAAAATGGCAGCAAGGGTGCAGAAGTATCCATTCCCTATTCACGTTAACATCTCAAACTTTGTTACCATCAAATTAGCCGAAGAAAACTTTCTTCTTTGGCAAGCTCAGTTTCATAGGTTTTTAAGAAGTCAAGATCTGTTCGGTTTTGTTAGTGGAGAAAGTCCACCACCTGCCAAATCATTGCAAATTGAAGGAGAAGAACAGGGTACTGAAATTATAAACCCTGATTACAATGATTGGATTAAGACAGATCAACTTGTGTCGTCATGGATTAGTGGTGCTGTCTCAGAGAACATACTTAGCCTAATAATTGGTTTAGATACTGCGTTTGAAGTTTGGCAGACACTACTTAACCGATTCACACAAAAGTCTCGTGGCCGAGAATTTGAGTTAAGAGGGAAGTTGCAAGGATGTCAGAAACGTGATCGAGCTTTGGCTATATATCTTAGGGAATACAAGTCTATCTGTGATCAACTCAAGGCCATAGGGAAACCTGTTGATGAAATAACAAAATTGTTTGGAGTTTTGGAAGGTTTAGGGTCTGAGTATGAAAGTTTTAAGACCACAATATATTGCTTAAAACCACAACCTGAATATGATGAGGTGATATCACATTTGGAGAGATTTGAAGCAAGATTACAGAACTACTCGTCAAATCAGTTCAGTCCTAATCTAGCCTATTATGGCCAAAGGAAAACTGAACTTCTACAAAGAGAAGTTTTTGACAGAGAACCAGCACAAAATGTCAGTTTTGGAGGACCAAGAGGATATATTCGTGGAGGCAGGAGTTATGGAAGAGGACGTCCATTTAATAATCGATATCGCAGCTATGGACATTCTGGTAGAAGTATAAGCTACAGACAGAATAATCCAAGTTATGATCAAGGGGAACAACAGTTCAAGCAATTCAACACTATCCCTGGCATTGGTTCTGGTCAAGGTTTTAGACCGTATGCTGGTTCCACACAAAGAAATCCAGATATCAAGACATATCCCTCTAACTCATCAAATCTAACCCTTCATAAAAATCTGCAGGAAAATAGAGTGACAAAAAACACTCGATTAGAGTGTCAGATCTGCAAACGTCCTGGACATGATGCTCTTCACTGTTGGTATAGATTCGACAACTCTTATCAAGCTGAGGAAATACCAACAGCACTAGCAGCAATGCATGTTGAAGAACCAGGTGGCAGTGAATGGTATCCAAACACTGGCGCAACAGCTCACATCATTGCTAATGCTGGTATTCTTCACAATTCCTCTAAACACATTGGTAATGATACTGTTATGATTGGTAATGGCTTATGCTTACCTATTACTCATATTGGTGATGCCTTACTACCTACTACAGTGGATACTTTACCTTTGAATGATGTGTTAATTGTTCCAAATTAAAGAAAAATCTTCTCGTCGCCTCAAAATTAACTGATGATTATCCTTGCTCGTTTGTCTTTGACAAAATCGGTGTATATATAAAGGATCACTCATCCAGCAGAATCAAGATGCTCGGAAGGAAAGTTAATGGACTCTACCGAGTAGACCCTCGTGTTACAGAAGTCCTCTTTACTCAAAAACACAGGACAGTTGGAGAAGATGTGTGGCACCAACGTTTAGCCCACACGAACTTGAAGGTCTTGGAGTACATGAAGAATCAGCAGTTAATTCACTGCAATACAAAGCTGCAGTCTATATGCAGGAGTTGTAAAATAGCTAAGAGCACTGCTTTACCCTTCCCATTATCAGACTCTGTAGCTTCTAGACCCTTAGAACAGATTCATTGTGACATCTGGGGACCTTCTCCAGTTAATTCATTCCAGCACTTCAAGTATTATGTGATTTTTGTGGACAACTTCTCTCGATTTAGCTGGCTTTATCCGCTGAAACTAAAGTCAGATTTCTATAATGTCTTTCTCATGTTTCAGAAGTTAGTAGAAAATCAGTTTGATTGTAGAATTAAGGTCTTCCAATGTGATGGTGGAGGAGAATTCATCAGCCACAAATTCAAGTCTCATCTACAGAATTGTGGAATTCAACAACGTCTGTCCTGTCCTTACACACCTGAACAGAATGGCATATCCGAAAGAAAACATCGACACATTATTGAGATTGGTCTGGCTATGCTTTATCATGCAAGACTTCCTTTAAAGTTTTGGGTTGATGCATTTATAACAGCAAACTACTTGGTTAATCTACTTCCCACTCCAAAGTTACAAATGAAGTCGCCCTACACTATGCTATATCAAAGAACAACCAAGTTATGATCATCTCGGGATCTTTGGGTGTGCATGCTATCCATGTCTCAGACCCTATGCACAAAACAAGTTTGATCCAAGATCTCTTACTTGTGTATTCTTAGGTTACAGTGATCGCCATAAGGGATATCGGTGTCTTATTCCCACCACTGGTCATATATACATTAGTCGCCATGTTGTATTTGATGAAAGTTTCTTTCCATTTACTCAGAAACTGACAGCAGACTATCCTCATCATACAAAACTATATCAACTATGGACAAAGGAAGCTCAATTCTTCAACTCTCCAAATGAAGAAGGCAAACAATCCACATTATCTGAACATACAAACCATTTACAGAACAACAACATCATCACTGCAGCTCACTTGCAGGAATCTCCTAGTTCAGAATCACATTCAGCCTTGTCTTCATCTCCATTACCCATAACATCTGCTGATTCTTTAAATTCAGCATCCTCCTCAACCTCTTCTTTGGATCATTTGTCTCGAACTAACTCTGCAGAATCAGGAGCTCCTATCTCCACCACTGAATCACCAGGTGATCCTACTGTTGCTCGAACTTCTTCTTCCCCAATTATCTCATCACACATATCATCTACTCATCCTATGCAAACTAGATCCAAATCTGGCATTGTAAAGATCAATCCTCGATATGCCTGCTTAGCTGAATATCAAGTGCCTCCTGAGCCACGCTCACTTAAATCTGCACTAGCAGATCAAGGCTGGTATAGAGCCATGAAAGATGAAATGGATGCATTAGATGAAAATCAGACTTGGATACTAGTTCCTCGCACTAGCCAGATGAATATTATTGGCTGCAAGTGGGTATACAAGACAAAACTTGCACCGGATGGCGCCTTGATCGTCTAAAGGCTCGGTTAGTAGCCAAGGGCTTTCATCAGGAAGAAGGAGTGGATTTTACAGAAACATTTAGCCCTGTTGTCAAGCATGCCACTATCCGCATTGTGCTCTCGGTTGCAATAGTACAGAATTGGCAGATCCATCAACTTGATGTGAAAAATGCATTTCTTCATGGCAACTTGAATGAAACAGTCTATATGCAGCAGCCTCCTGGCTTTGTTCATCCACACAAATCTCAGCATGTCTGTCTTCTTAAGAAGTCCCTTTATGGGCTTCGCCAAGCACCACGTGCCTGGTTCGATAAGTTCAGCAACTTCCTCCTTGAAGTTGGTTTCTTCTGTAGTACCACAGATCCATCTCTCTTTATATTGAGAAATGACCAAGAGATAGTCCTGCTGCTATTATATGTGGACGACATTATCTTGACTGGCAGCTCAGACACATTACTACATAATCTGATTCAGTCTCTCAGTCTTCACTTTCATATGAAAGATCTTGGCCATCTTCACTACTTCTTAGGAATTGAAGCAAAACGTACCACTACAGAACTGTTTTTGTGTCAAACTAAATATGCCCTTGACCTACTTAAACGAGCACACATGGTCGACTGTAAACCAATCTCCACTCCCTTGTCCCTGCAACCAGTTATCCTCAAAACTGATCACACCCTTCTCTCCAATCCAGTTGAATATCGAAGTTTAGTTGGTGGATTACAATATTTGACTATAACACGTCCTGATCTTGCTTTTGCCACAAATCTATTATGCCAGAAAATGCAACAGCCTACTGTAGGCGATCTTCATCGATTAAAAAGGGTCCTTCGGTATGTTAAAGGCACAATTCATCTTGGCCTCTTTATTCGTTCCCACAGCTCTATGCATTTATATGGCTTCTCTGATGCAGACTGGGCTGGCTGTGTAGAGACCAGACGATCAACAACTAGTTACTGTACCTTTCTTGGATCAAATCTCATTTCATGGGCAGCTAAGAAACAATCTACTGTCTCTCGTTCCTCCACTGAAGCCGAATATAGAGCACTTGCCTCGGCTACAGCTGATCTAACTTGGATTAGTTTTGTTCTCCGTGATATTGGCCAACCTTTGCATTCTCCAACTCTTCTCTTCTGTGACAATCAGTCTGCTATCTCACTCACAGCAAATCATGTTCTCCATGCTCGCACCAAACATATTGAAGTCGACTTCCACTTTGTCCGTGAGAAAGTTTCTTCTGGTTCTCTTCGAGTTCAATATGTTCCGAGCAAATGTCAACTTGCTGACATTTTCACTAAAGCCTTAACACGGCTCACACATTCTACTCTACGAATCAAATTGGGTATCGGTATACTACCTCCTACCAATTTGAGGGGGGATGTTAAGAGTATAACACAAGATATGGATGCTGATAGAAACAGAGGAAAGAAGAAAGAAGACTTCAAGAACAGAGGAAAGGAAGAAGGTGAAAGTGAGTTCGTAGCAACAATAAGAAAGCTGATGAAAACAGAGAAGATAACAACAGAGATTACAGAATTCGTGAAATTGATTTACCTTTGAGAAATCGGTTTTCAATTTTCAATTTGTAAAGTCAAACTCTGTTCTTTAATTCAGTTAGTTTGTTAGTACTGTTAAGCTAGTTAGTTTTCATTCAGTTTAGAGCACTTCAGCAGATATAAAAGCTGATAAGAGAAAGGCAAGAGAATGTACCTTCTCATTCATTGAAACAGAGCACTCAATTGAATAATAGACGATTTTTACTCTCTGAATCATCTTTCCTTCTTTGCTTCCATTCATTGTTCTGTTCATCAAAATCCTTCAACTATAGCACTCATCACTGGAAAATCACTAGCGCTTGACCTCTTCTCTTTCCTCTCCTCATCATCACAGGAGCGAGAGTGGGCATGCTTCCTACGTTTCCTCTGGGAACGTCTCAACTCTTTTTCTGTTACTTATCGTCGGGACCGCTATAAGTACCACTATCGAGGCCAAAGCAGATCTCCTGTTCTGTTTTGCAGCCTTCAACTTCCTCCTCAGCTTCAACATCAGCCTTTGCCTTGGCAGCAGCTTCAAGCTTCTGTTCCCATTTCAAAGGGGCTTTCCTTGTGGGAAGTTTGTTTGCAAAACAAACGGTGTGTTTCCTTATTCCACGTAAGAAAAGTAAGAGGAGGTAGGCTAGTTAATAAGTGTGAGACTTTTTCCTCATGGGTATGTGTTAATTGATTGTAATCCAAAAATATTTGGAAGTTCAAGAAATTACTAGATATCCACTTTCCTACTTTTCTGAGTTCTCAAATTTATTTATTTATTTATTATTATTTAGGAGCAATATCAACCAATTCCTTTTTTTCTACCAAAGAACAATATCCATTATATTTAAAATTCAATAGAATCCGTCATTAATTGCTTTGTTTGAATATTATCACTTAGATTTGTTTCTTTAAGTATAAAGAAATAGATCTCATCATCCAACCACGTGAGAATTTCGCCTTCGAATTGGTGTTTCTCGGGCCTTTTAAGTGCGTTTGGTAATGTTTCTGTTTAAAAATTGTTTCTAGGAACAGAAATAGAAAAAAGTATTTCTGTTCCAAGGAACAATTTTTGAACAAAAAAACGCGTTTGGTAAATCTGCTTCCAAAATATAAAAAGAATATAAACACGTTTGGTAAATTTGTATAATTTTTTTATTTCTTTTAATTTTTAAATATTTTATTTTATTTTTCTATTTTCTTTCTTATTTTTCTTATTTATTTTTCCTTTTTTTTTTTTCTTTTTCTTTTTTTCTTTTTCTTCTTTTGGCCACCACCGGCCTCAACCATGGCTGGCGACCGGTTGATGAGGGCCGGCGGCCTCGCCCAACCACGGCGAGGCTCGTCGTAGCCGGGCGAGGCTCGGCCTCTCTTGGTTGGGCGAGCTCGAGCTCGCCCGGCCAGGCGCAAGGTCGGCCCCGCCGTGCCGGGCTGGGCAATCTCGATCTCGCCCAAATCCGGCGAGGCCGAGCTCACCTGGCCGGCCGACGAGGCTCGGCCTCGCCAGCCACCGCCAGGTTGGCGTCGCCTAGCAAAGGGCCCGGTGACACCGAGCCTGGCCGGCCGCTGGGCGAGCTCGGCCTCGCCAGATTTGGGCGAGGCCGCCGGCCAAAGAAAAAAGAAGAAGAAAAAGAGAGAAGTGTTTCTAGATTTTGTTTCAGAAACAAGAAACAATTTTTTTTTTTAATTTCTTGTTTCTGTTCCAAATGTGTTTCGAAACAAAAAAAATAGTTTTGGAATAAAAACGTAAACAAACGCGTTTTACATTCCTTTTTTTTGTTCTTAACAAAAAAACAGAAATTTTTGTTCCTGGAACAGAAACAAGTTGCAAACAAATAGGCCGTTAATATCCTCCAAATCCTCCATTAAGCCAAAGAAAAAGCAAATAAAGGAAAGGTATAAAAAATACAAAGCCGGGCAACCTAATTTCCTCAGTTCGATATAGTGGCTGACATTAGACCGTCAATCTTATAAAATAACGGACGGTTATGTAATCATTCCACTATGCATAGTGCACGTCCTTTTGCGAAATAAAAGGTTCCGAATTGGGTAATACGGCTTAGTATGGACTCTGAGGAATCAATCAATCCAAGTGGTTCCAAGGTACTTGCTTATTGTATGGATAATGGATGGTTACATCACCTTTTCCCTGCTCATCTGAATTGGCGATTGTAGTCTATCATCTTTCTCCTCCTTTGAATAGGGCATTTGTGCCAACTTTTTCCTTAATCTTTGAGTTTTCAACTCCGTGATTCTCCCCACACTAATTTGAATTGGGCATTTGTGCGAACTCTTTCCTTAATCCTTGAGTTTTCAACCCTGTGATTCTACCCACACGAATTTTTCTGGTGCAAGGTCTCATCAACTTGAGCGGTCGTCCTTTCATTTTTTCAGAAAATAGTAGTTTGGCTTTTATTTTCTTTTCTTTTTCCCCTCGAGTAAAGGAGAATACAGTAGCTTCAGAAGTGCTATTTTTCTTCTCTGAGAATAGCCTGTCCATTCCTGTTTAAAAGATAATCATCTTGGTTACTGGTGATTTGCGCCGGTGCGTAAAATCCAGTTGTATAGATAAATTGGTTCCTTCGCAAGATATATGCATTAATTTCTCCTAAGGGGGTCCTAAAATTTAATAGTTACTCCAAACGCGACCGCCTCGGCGGTCGCGTTTTTCCCTCGCTCTTTGCAACCTCCTCTCTACTCTCTCTCTCTCTCTCTCTCTTTCCTCCAAGGCAAAGTATAACCCAAAGGCAAAACTTGGCACAGAGAGACACTTAAGTGTCAAAAGTTAGGAAAGTGATACTAAAGTGCCACTTTTCAAAAAAAGTGGGACACTTAAGTGCCATTTCCGGCATAACCCCGTCAGAAATCTTACATTGCACTTTTTTATTATTTTTTTCGTCTACGTAGCTCGCGAATGTTAACTCAACAAACAAAGCCAAAAACGACGTCATTTTTAAGCAAATTCAAATGTTAATATAAAAATAAATTTAATTAAATTATAAAAATAAATATTATTATTTTAATAAAATAATATAAAACTAAAATTAAAAATATAAATTTAAAAAAAAAAAAAAAAAAAGTGGGGAGAGGAGGCGGTGGCCGAGGGCTAAGCCCTCGCCGCCGCCGCCTCCCTGCCATCGCCGGAAGGGCCAGCGACGGTGGGGGAGGGTCGACCAAGGTCGCCGCCCCCAACCAACCGATGGCGAGGACTTGCAAGGGCTCACGGGCCCTCGCCGCCTCCCGCCGCCGGGAAGGGCTGGCGACGGAGAGGGGAGGGTCGGCTAGGGTCGTCGGCCCCGGCCAACCGGTGGCGAGGGCTTGCAAGGGCTCACGGCCCTCGCCGCCTCCCCCGCCGCTGCCGGGAAGGGCCGGCGACGGAGAAGGAAGGGTTGGCTAGGGTCGTCGGCCCCGGCCGACCGGGCGAGGGCCCACGAGCCCGCCACCTCCCCGCCATCACCGAGAAGAGCCGGCGACGGATGGGGGAGGGTCAGCTGGGGTCACTGGCCCCCGGCCGACCGGTGGCGAGGGCCCACAAGCCCTCGCTAGATCTAGGCGAGGGCCACGAGCCCTCGCCGAGATCTAGGGCCAGGGTCACAGCCCTCACCTAGATCCGGCGAGGGCTCATGGGCCCTCATTGCCGATCGGCCGGGGCCGACGACCCCGGCCGACACTCCCCCCTCCATCGCCGGCCCTTCCCGGCGGCGGTGAGGGCTCCCCATCTCCCTCCCCTTTTTATAAAAAATTTAATTAATTTTTATATTAAATTTTTACCACGTTAGAGGCAAAACGACGTTGTTTTGCACTTACCTCGCCGGAAAATCGCCACGTCAGCATTTTGACCAGATTGACACTTAAGTGATCCATTTTGCTCCGACACTTAAAGTGATCCATTTTGCTCCGATCTTAGCACTTAAGTGTCACTTTCCTAACTTTTGGCATTTAAGTGTCCCTCCGTGCCAAGTTTTGGCACTCTAGGTGTCCGCAACTCCTTTCCTCCGTAAAGCACCCCATGCTTGTGAATGCTGACGACGGCGCCTCTTCCTCCGCCTCCACCTCTGCCGTCACTTCCCCAAGCCCCGCCATCGTGTTTCTCCCTCATTTACCCTCACTTTTGGTGACGTCCGCTCTATTCTCTCTTTCCACCATGAAGCACCCCTCTGCTCATGCAAGCTGACACCTCCACCTCCGCCTCCGCCGTCGACTCCTTGAGCCCCGCCGTCGCCTGTCGAAGTCCCATTGGGGCCTCCAATTCGTCCTCTGAAGGTTAGGGTTTTCTATAGATTTAGATTGGATTGATGCAATGTGGTCACTAAGAAAAAGGCTACCTTGTCTAGGGATGCGTGCTTATGCTAATTTTGCACATATTACCTTCTCTAACGCATAGCCAAATTGGGACATTTTTGGGTGATTTTTCCTCATACAATTAGAACTGCGATTGGTAGCAACTGTTGAGGTAATGTTACTGGTGAAGTAAGTCTAACCCATTTCCTCAGATTACAGCATTGGTATTTGGATTAGCATTTAGTATGGGAGTAAACTCTATGCCTTAGATGTATGAGGGCAAAGAAAAATATGTGGAAAGTATGTTAAATGTGGTGCTGAGCATTACTTGACCTCTTGCCACCGGCTCTCTCATTGTTGTGATTATTTAGACCTTTCCTTTTTCTTCCTGCCATTAAACTGATTATTGGCGCATCCACTATCGATCAATAGTAAAATAAACACAGAATGTCAATTAAGCAGAGAAAAGCTCCGATATTTAACCTGAATAGAAGAGAAGATTACTCAGAATGTGGCTTGCTTGGCAACATGGTTAAACTACACTCCAGTTCTTGTGAAGTTTGTATTTTTTTTCTTTAATCCACTATAGAATGATTCATATGAGCACCAATATCCTGTATTTGCAACCCCTACTCTCATTTTGTAAATAGTTATATCCAGAGAAGATGATTGTTCACAGCTGAAGTAGCCTGTGTCATAATGTAAGTGCTTCTCCCATGTTTTGGTGCAAAGCCATGATGTGAATATGAATAATACAAACTGGTTGCTTTGTCTTCCTTTTTAGTTCATGTGACAGGAGTCAAGGGAATGACTTATTTTGGTTTTTTTCTGCAGGCATTCAGGACAACATTCGAGGGTACGTACACTTCAGTATATTGCTGAACTGAAGAAAATAATCGATGTTTTCCAGGTTAGAGACTTAGAGCTTCTGAATTTTGTGGCAATATAGTCATGCATTCTGGTCAACGATGAACACAGAAAAAATAAGAAATCCATATAGAGACATTCCCCCAACCACATCTAGCTTGTCCCATTCTATGACATGTGTGTCATAATTTGTAGCAAGCAAATGCCCAGCGCGGACTGTGCATCTTTCATATAGAACAAACCATTTGCCTTGATTATGGCAAGAAAGATGAAACCTCTTGGTTAAGATTTTTTAACTTATTGACTTCGAAAACAGGTGGTTTTATAGAGGAAGCTTCAACATTTTTCGACTTGGAAACTACAAACTACAAGAACTTCTTTGTTTGTTAAGAAAATAATTGGTTTTTCATGATTTTGCAAGTTGTTATAGATGGAAACTATTTCAAGGAATCACAATTTGCATTTGAAATTGGTTCTAGCCAAATGCACCTTTTGATCTAGAGCTCACTTACGTTGTTTGAATGATTTTCTAAATTTGGTTCATCGCAGGGGACTTGTTGCCCATCTAACCTTTGCTATTTTACTTCATTTGATGGCAATAAGAGATCTCAAATAGAATGGCTACGAGAAAACCTGGTTTAATTGCTTTGTTTGATGTCGATGGACAGTCTACGAGTTGAGGATGGGGGTTTGAATTCTAACTTTTATGTCGTTTGATCGGGTCCCAATTGTTTCACTCAAAATCAGATTGCGTTATTTCGCATGACAATTGATGATACTTCAATTGGAGAAGCAAAGGCACGAAGAAAGAAAGATACTTAAATTAGTAGATAAGTAGGATTGGTTCTAAGAGTTCCATTGACTAATAAATAAATCAATCCATTGAATGTAATACGAGGTTGATGGAATTCTCATAGCTCCAAGAAAGATGCTGGTTCCTCCTTGTTTGTTAAGAAAATAATTGGTTTTTCATGAGCTAGAATTAATTGGTTGATACATACAAGTGCAAGTGATTGTGTACAAGTGCGAGTGATTGTGTTCTAAAAATGTTTGTTTGGTATTTCATTATGAGGGAGCTTTGAAGAATTATTTCTGTTTTAGAGTCATCACCTCAGTTAATCTGCACATGTAATGTTATCGGATGGTTGAATCTGAGGTAATTGTTTACTCAAACTATGTGAAACATATTTTTTTTCTTTAGTAATGGATATGATGTTATTTTTCTTGTAAAAGCATAACATCAATTACTTCTTGTTCATTTGGTTGCAGCATGAAACTCCCCATCTTGCACATGTAATGTGTGATATGGACGAATTGATTCCAGGAGAAATGCTATCCCGCGACTCAACTCTGCATCAAGAAGATCTCGAGCTGGTCAGTCCACAATGTTCCGGATCATCGAAGGACACGACACCTGCTAAAGCCCGATCGGGAAGCAAAGAAATTCAGAATGACAAGATGGTTGTGTTGAGTACTTCAAACAGGTGCCTAAAGCAGGCCATAAAGAATCCTGACATGTGCTTCTGGTTACAGAGGGAATCAAAGCATATTTAATGCAGAAGATGGTATTTGGAAGACGTGACAAACCAACCAAATTAAGATGAATGAAGCTTCTGCAATTAGTAGAAACTCAATGCCAGCAGAATCTGACGTTTATGAGAATAGATTTATAATCCGTAAGTAGAGTCTTCTCAGGATCTGTATCTATCTTTTACAGGAAGTGCATGAACATCACAAAGATCATTGAGAGTCAATGATCAGAATTTTTATTCTTAAAGGAAGCTCCGTGTTCAAGAGGAAAGGAAAACTTCCCCATAAAATTAAGAGATTAATGTACACTTATGTCAATCTGTACAGCCGAATTTACAAAAGTGCATGAAGGAAAAAAGGTGTTCGTTCCCTGACGCCGGTCAAGACTGGTTCTTGAAGATTTTTACGCTGCTGTAGAATTGTGTGAGATCTTTCATAGCCTTCTCTTCAATCTGGATCGCACGAATAGATGAGGGTGCATCGACCTCTGGTTTGAACCAGCAGTTCATTCAGGCAGAATCTGAAGGCGAGCCCTGCCTGGATGTGACTGCAAATCCAGTTGTTCGCATCTTTGGACTGTGGGAGAGACTCTGGTGCTGTTTACCCTGGGTTAAATTAGAGGCAAAAGATGAACATCCCAAACGTCATAAAGGCATTAGCAGGGCTAAAATATATCAAGCTACTGAACATATAAAAATTACTACAAATCGTATGAAGCATGTCAATTGGAATTACCAAATGAACATAATATAAGCATGCTGTGTCCATGTGACCACCTAATGAACATAATATACTTCAGGCCATGTAATCATGTGGGTATCAGTGGCTTATCCTTCTCTTTCTTTCCATCCCACATGTAAACATCACCTGCAATAGTAACTGCAGCAGACCAATACTTTCCAGCAAAAGCTCACAATGTTCTTTTGACATAGTGAATGTAGCCATACCGTGAAAAGATGCAAGCAAACAGAAAATAGCTGAAATACCCAAATATAAGTATACAGAGATAACAGGAACATGTTAAAACCTGTTGGCATCTAAGGTTGGGATCAGAGGACACCCAACAAACTAAGGCTCCATCATCCGTAAGAGCCATGCTGTGCACCACCCCTGCTGCTATAGCTACAACGTGCAGTCATTCCTTGCAATGAAACTTCAAAGGCATCTCCCACTTTTCTTAAGATTCCTAGCAACAACCACACCTCCTGGAGTAACAAGCCAATGACCCCACGTATAAACCTGCAAGACATACTAGATATTTAGTTTTTGTAAAACATGTATGGCAGATCATATCCAAAACAAATAGAGGGATGTCACTATCAAGCCAGACAATTTCCTACCGCTTGGTTCAATACAACTACACAGAGTGACTCAAAGTCTGCAGCAAATGTGAAACCGAGACTTTGAACAAAGCCAGTATAAAGAATGAGAAGAAGTTAAGCGATATCATCACAATGAGTTACAATGAAAGACAATGACCTCCCCATCTGCTCCCAAAATGACTGTGTGACACTTTGCAGCTGAAAACTCCAATAAAAACCTTGCCCTTCAAATACTCAACCAGTCTCAGCGTGTAATTTGATCCAGAATTGGAAGTTCCATAACCGACCTGACCTTCCCTGTTGCATCCCCCCTGTGAATACTTCACCATATTCAGAAACCACAGCAGTGCACTTATTTGCCGCAGCAACAGCAACAACTTTTGACTTAAGGGCGAACTCTACGAGGAGTGGGCTGAGTATCAACGGAAGTGTATCCAAGTTGACCCTCTGCAAAAAATTAAAATAAAAAAAGGATTCTCATACTCCAAAAATATCACTTCACGTCAATCAAGGAAGCAATGGGTATAAGAAGCAAGAATGTCAACCGCTCAGTTCTCCATTTACCACTAGAAACACTAATGCATAATTGAGGTTAGACTACTTAAAATTCCAAATACAGTTCCAAATTAATACTACACCATTCAGAAACCAACTGAATTTCACCTCTATTAGATCCCCAGGTGAACACTCCTCCACCCTCAGTAGCAATAACAGTGTGATGTTTAGCTGCTGCAATTTCTTTCACACGATGAGATCCTAAACCAGAAGCCAACTGTCGAGGAGTGATGACTGCAGCTTGACCACTAGAAAGAATCAAGTGGTTAAAAACATTTCAGGAAACACACTCATATGCAAACAAGGCTATTCATCTTAACTGCGATTCATTGGCCAGGAAGGGAGCCAAAACTAAATGCTCAATTTCTAGCCTAGACTTGTGCACATCCAACAAGTGAGAGAGAGAGAGACAGAGATGCAAAGAAATTTTAGATTGCCAAATATTTCAGTTAGTGTCCACACAACTATTGCTTTTACACAAGACCAGTGTATCCTTTCCCAGAAAGAATCTAACAGTCAGAAGACAATAAACCACGACATAGCATCAATATTCTTACTCCTAAAACGAATACAATAAAGTAAGATCATGCATGGATAGAAGAAGGATACCAATATGGTACCTATGGATGTCAAAATCAGGATGCCCAAGCCGACCACCTCTTTCAGATCCCCAAGTGAAGATTTATCCTCGAGTACTAACAGCAACACTGTGAAACTTCGCTGCAGACGCCTGCTTAATTAAGGAACCGTTCTGACAAAAAAAAAAAAAATTAAGGACACGGGCGGTGAATCGACTTTGCACGGTAACTTTTGTATGCAAGCAACTCCAGTTCCTAGCTGATAATTTGCCCCACTACCCCAGCTAAACACCTCCGTGGCTACTGCAATAAGCAATAATTTCGACATACCATCAAGGGGACTAAATTAATAGTAAAAATTATTAACTACAGGATTGAAATATAAACCAGCATCATATCCATTCCCAATGACCTGCTTTACAGGGCCTGAGAGTAAGTCAATGGGCGTCCGAGACTTAGAGTCCTCCAGCGAATCCCCGTGATGAACCAACTTCGCTCTTCAAGAACTTGAAGTTTATATGCAAATTCATCATTCTGAATTCTCAAGCGTTGTCTCGAACTCGCGAGAAGGAAATCTTTATAATCAAGGGGGAAGAGGACGTGAAAATTTACCTCTAACTCCACGGAGACCGCGTGGGGGAGAGATCAGAAGGTCAAACTCCGAAGAGCAAAGCAGAAGTAGGCGAGCAAGAACAGCGTAAGCGTGGTTTCGGAAGGCGACGGCATAGGCGGGTCTTCAGGAGGCGACGGCAGGAACCTATCGCGGTCACTAACGTCACATTAACATCACATTAAACTCTACTGAGCAGAATCTATAAAAAAAAAACCCTAACCTTCGGTATCGGAGCCACCAATGGGGCTTCGATAGGCGACGGCGGAGCTCGGGAGGCGACAGCCGAGGCGGAGTTGTTGGTGGCGTCAGCTTCGAGTCAGCGTTCACCTCGCGGAGGTAAGAAAGAGAGAGCAGACCGGAGGTCGCACGGAGCGAAGAAAAACGCGAGCGAAAGGAGCTATTTTTAATCTTTGGTGAGGGAAAGCAATTTCATTTTTTCCTCAACGGAACGGGGAGAGAGAGGAGATGAGAGAAAGGATCTGGTGCAAACGTGGGCCCGGATCGGGGTCTGCAGCAATTTTGAATAATTTTCGTGTGGGTCCAGAAGACACGTGTCGATGGATGATACCTTGTAAAGTATTCTCCATCGACTCGATTCATTTCGCCCGAAAGATCGCATTCCATATTCCTTGTCAGAGGGATCTTTGTCCTTTTGCCGTTCTGTCTTGTTCTGTCTATCGTTCTGAGCAGACACGAGGAGTCAGGTTCTGGTAGTTACCTACCAAAAGAAAAAAAAGGAAAAATCAGGGTTCGGTACTTGGACGGGACGGGATTTCCTCGCTGTCCGATTGAGCATGCCCAATCAGTTCATTATTTTTGGGCAGCTCCCGAATCTTTTAATGATTGTGACGGCAAGTGCTTCTAGAAAAAGGGAAAGAACGAGGTTACTTCCTCCAATTGAGTGGTATTATCCATCACAATCCCAAAGCCCAAAACTGCTCTCCCTCTCCTAATCGATCGTCTTCTACCCTCCTTCCTCATCAGAAAAACCTCCATCACTGTCTTCCTCCCCCTCTCCGTCCTCCACCACCAACATCAAGCCTGCCGACATCATGCGTGCCGACATGATGCTCCCCATGCTCCGCATCCCCGAGAAGAATACCAAGTCCGTTGACCTGTGCGGACCTCTCCTCTTGGACATCTCCCAGAGAAACCCCGAGCGCGAGACCCAGGACCTCGAATATGACCTTCAAACCCTGAACAAACATCGCTCCCAACTCGCGAAACCCCACAAAAAGAGCTCCCTCACCGCCCGCCTGGGCCACCTCCAATCCTACTTTCGCGCCCTCTGCCGGATCAGAACCCTCTTTCCCTCGCCCAAGGACCAAATCAACAACCTCGCCTTCACCTGGTACGACGCCTTCAAGCAGAATGAGAAGGCTTCCCAGCAGAACATCCACCTCGAGAAGGCTGCCGTCCTCTTCAATCTGGGTGCTGTGTACAGCCAGATCGGGAAGAACAGGGATCGGTCGACGGTGGAGGAGCAGCGGCAGGCGGCCAAGGAGTTCCGCCTTGCGGCAGGGGCGTTTGCTTACCTGAAAGACACCGTGGCCACCGAGGCATCGATGGGCGAGTCGACCACAGTGGATGTGTCAGTGGAGTGCGCGGGGATGCTGGAGAAGCTGATGCTCGCTCAGGCGCAGGAGTGCTGGTTCGAGATTGCTGTTGCCAAGGGGAAAAGCCCGGGAGCATGCGAGATGATCTCTCGGCAGGTCGGTGTGCTGTTGTTTCCTTGATTGCGTTTGTCTGGATGTATGATTGGTGGAGTTGATGAGCCTGGCCTTGTTAGTATGGATGGACTGACAATTAATTGCGAGTATACGATGGGGAGATCTATTCTCGGTGTGGTCAAAATGGCCGAATTTGACATAAAACTGCTAATTTGAGAAAATTAATTGGAGCACGATTTATGCTTCTTTTTGGGTAAAATGAAACTTTCCTTCGTTTTGTTTCGGAATCAGGAATTGATGACATGGAAAAGTTGGTTTTTGGGGTTAAATGATAATCGATGTTAGGATTTTTGTTTCGATTGTAAAATGCTGAACTTCTGGCTTTCATTTCTGGTGGTTTAGGCCGTATTATGGCACATAGTAATCTAGGTTTTGTACCCAGCTAAATTTCATTCCTTTCATATAATGAAATTAGTGAACTCAGCGCATAGTGCCTCTTCACTACAAAACAGGTGGCATTGTACTATGAAGAAGCATTGGCAGCTCTAAAAGCGACACCTTTGAAGGGACATGTTGACCAGAAGTGGAAACCCCATTTGCAGCTGAAGGCAGCTTTGTTCAACGCAGAAGCATGCTATAGACATGGTTTAAAACTGCACGAGGAAGATGGGCTTGATGAGGAGATTGCATGGCTGAATAGTGGGATCAGTACCTTATCAGAGGCCAAAAAATCGAGAAAAGGTGGATTAGCTCTGTTTTTGGGTTTATCGACCAAAATAAAAAAGATTTCAGATGCAATTGAAAAGTTGGAGGCAAACATGAATAGGAGCCTAACGATGGCCAAAAAGGATCCAGGTTACACTAGGAGGGTTTCTTCCGCTGATTTGTCATCCCTCCAACCACATTCTATGGTCGAGCAGCCAATATCAATAGATGAGGTTTTGGGTGCCAGCAACGAGAAGCTATTTGCAAGTCTCGTACCTCATAGCAGTGCAAAAGCACTTTCTATGTACGGTGAACTAGTTGGTGGTGTCATTCAAACTCACGAAATAAAGTTGCAGCTATGTAGTGAACTTATCCGGACGAGGCTCGAGGAAATGGACTTACCAGATTATACACTAACTCTAGAAGGGCAGCTCACACTTCCAGCAAATCTCAAAGAAGTCGTGGAGACACTGCAGATCAATGGGGGTTTGGCTACTCTTGAAGCTGAATTAGTGCAGCTTGGGGATCTGAGGCGAGTGACTCAAGAGCTTGTGGTTCAAACTGAAAAACATCTGCAAAGCAAGCCTCAGTCCAGCACTCAATCAAATGATTTGCAAGATCGGTTTAATAGAATTACCGATAATCTAAAGCAAGGAGCAGAAACGGATGCTGAAATTGAGTGTTTAATGAAGTATCGTTCAACACTTATGTCAATTCTTGATCGTCAGCCGGTAAGAGTTTCATTATTTTTGTAGTTATATTAACTAGGTTGCAGCCTGTGGTATGAGAAATAAAAGTTTGCGAGAATACATCTAGCTAGCAGGGTTATGACCCAAAATGCATGCACCAAATTTTATGCCTGATTCCCTAAAAAAAATTCTCAACATTAGCTTCGATCCAAATTTTGCTCCAAACTATTTTTGTCTAAAAAAATCTCCAAATTGCACTTTAGTCCCAAATCTGTCTACACATCCAAAAATTGCTACTAATTTCCTCAAAATTATCAACATTAGAGCTAGTTAGAGATAATGTATTATCTCTTAGGACAAATTGGGCAATATCACATAACTTGTTAATCCGTTGATGTCCATTTCCATCAGCCAGCAAACGGCCACTCATTATAGTTATGTTTGCAATGAAAAATTAGTCTGGATCCTTTCATCATCTTTATCCAGTTTGGCTAATGCCACTCACCCACGCAGTTGGCAGTGGGTGATTGTAGCACTTAATCTAAATCATATTTGACCAGATCGTTTCCATAAAAGCATTTTTCCCCTTTGAATCTCGTGAGTTTTGCTAGGCCAGATTTCGGTTGGATATTAAGAAAATATCATTGTGAATTTGATGGCAGCAAGTACATTCTGAGTGTTCAAAATCTTGATTTAAGTTGTTGAAAAAAAAAAAAAATTGAGCTTTGCGTGAACGGAGTTATCTTTCTGTTTTCATCCGAATTTATGGTGACTTGTCTCCCCTTCCCTTTTTCCAGATTGAATCAACTCTCCCGATTATTTCTTTGGATGCGAATGAAGATGCTATTGTGGGGGCCCTAAAGAAGAGCTTGGTAATTGTGTCTCTCGCATGACTTAAGCCTTAGATTACCCTTTTAAATGTTTGGGTCTGGTTAAGGTAACGGTACTGTCATTCTTAGAGAAAACGGTAGATACCAGACCATAAGTTCTCTTTAGTAAGTAACTTGAGGTGCAAAGTTGGCCATTGTGAAGTAGATTTAGCAAATATTCTATTTAAGACAGCAAAGAATACCCTACAAATTATGCAGGAAAAAAGCGAAACAGTAACGTTTTTTACTGTATTTGATCCCAAACTTATTATTAGGACATGATGAAATAAGTTAGCATAAAAAATGTGTGGAATAGTTTCGATAAATTTTTTTGTATGGCAAAACTTCGAATATTAATATCAGATATCGTTATAAAAGATAAAAATCAAAATCAAAATATTACTTAATAAAAAAAAACTAAAATCTAAAAACTTGTAAAGGAATTTTGGGTGGCCGACCATAATGAGCTACCGTCATTACGGTGATTAGCTCAATGGTGGTGGTTGCCAGTCAACGACAACCAATGTGGTGGTAATCGCATCTATTGGGATGATCACCGTAGGCTAAACTGTTAGTAAAATCTTAGCTCATTTATATACATGTATATAAGATATATTATTATAATGCCTTTAAGTATAGTAAATTGTACTAATACTCTCTTGCGTGTAAGCCCCTCTCATGGACGTGTTTAACTTGATTTGACTATTTTGAAATGGACACAGTTCCTATTTGGTGTGAGCCAATTAGAGTGCTAAAGTCTAAACTATTTAACTATGCTCTGATACTCTGTCATAATATTTAACCAAAATCTTATGCCTAGCAGTGGGAAACTGCATGTAAATACAACATATTATAATAACGCATTTTATCAATGAGAAATTACACCAACAACCATGATAAACATGAAAAACCATATCCATAACTAGATCTAAATCGTGATCTCGACCTACATTACCGACCACTGTCATGGTGGCTAATTGTTATCAATGACCCCCATTTGTGGTGGCCATTTGTCAACAAGATGACCACCACCGCGATGGCCACCTATCAAGGACGACCATCATGACAATGGTCCTCATCCATGGTAATCGATTGTACTTGTGTAGAAATTTAAACATAAATTTTATTAAATATACACGCCTTTAATTAGTTTTACTGTGGAAGCTAAAGAAAGAAAATGACCATGACGCCCTAATATCTTTTTTCTTTCAAATTGGTCATTCGTTAAAAAATTAAATGAAAATACTAATGTTGTTGACTAGTCACCATTAACTAGTGATGTAGTGCTGACATGGAGTCTTACATCGCTTTTTCAACAAATATGAAATAGAACAAATGTAGAAGAAAGCAGCCCTGGTCACTTGACCCCACGAGGCACACAAGAGAATTTCAATGATTTTCACTCACGTGGAAATTGCATTAGATGGGTTGTCGTACGTACTCTCAAAATATAAATTGTAATCAAGGAAGAAATCATTACTGTACTTATTGTTTTGTTTTGAAGAAAATTACTTCACCACAAAATTAACTTTTAATTCATAAGAAATGAAGTAAGGTCAGGTATCACTTGATCATGTGTTACCGATATCACTAGTTTTGATTCTAGTTACTAGAGAGTCCCTCTAGAGCAACTTGATATGAGCAAAAAGTATAAGAAGTCATTCGAAAGTACAATGATTTCTTTATAAGTCTCAAAGCCAATATCTCTTCTTTTTTTCATGTTTTAAACTTGAATTGATCTTTGTTATGACATTGACTATTTATTTTTGCTAGTGATTATATTGTTCTACTTGCGATTATCTATATTTTGGTAGTTGGTTTATTCTAAAATTATCTATCTTCTTATGCTATTTTTTCTTTTCTCAAATGAAGGAATCTCATGGGATTTGAGGAAATCCCACAAAATGAGATTTTCCAATTTTAACTTTTCCAAAGAAACCAGTTAAAAAAGTTAACAGGTTTCCTTGAAATAATTTAAGGTGGAAAACCCACCACCTGGATTTTGGAGTCTAACAGTACCGTCACCTACTTTTTTACCTAAATGTTTTACCTGCCTCATTCCCGTCATCTCTATATGATATACTCAATGATATTTGATTTTCCTTTATTGTTACCATAATTATATTCTTTCATGGATTGTTCTCTTCAGGGAAAATTGAAAACCCTTGGTTCACAGGGTGAGCGGCTTCCACAGGACCTCAAGCATATGTATAGAAAGGCGAGTTTTCTAGATAGTTCCTTTGCTTACACCTCTGCCATACAATAGGTCAATCTAAAATTTATAATGTCTCATAAAAAAGAAGAAATATCGATGCCCTTTTTACAGATTATCAAGCTGGAGAACCTTATTCGTCCATATACAATTTTGCGCAAGGACTAGTTTTGAATGAATTATCCCATCACTCAATAATTACGGTCAATGGTTTTGTCCAACCTAGTTCTGCAACTTCCTCTCGTGATCCTTTTGGTTAACACATGACTTCTTTTGGTACGCACACTTCCAGGATCATCAATGTCTGACATTTTATCTTGCTAGTTGGCAAAGAAGAATTTCAAAGTCCATATGTTAAAATAGCATCTTTAATTGAATTGTTCTTATCTCCTTCGTCACGCACTTTATTCTCTTCAATCAACTATCTTTAAATATGAACCCATCCATTTGGACAAGATGAGGAGAAAAATGAAGCACCGTATGCATAAAATATATGCATTGACAAATATCGATTATAATTCAACATCAATAAGTACCTCTTAATTTCTTATAATCAAAAGAAGTAAAGACTTTACTCACATATATGTGTTAATTGATTGCAAAATCCAAAAATAATCGGAAGTCATGCTAGATATCCATTTTCCTACTTTTCTGAGTTCTTATATATATAGGAGCAATATTCAGCAAGTCCTTTATTTTTTCTTCCAAAGAACAATGTCCATTACATTTAAAATTCAGTTGAATCCTTCCCTAATTGCTTCGTTTGAATATTATTACTTAGGTTTGTCTCTTTAAATAAAATAAAGAAATAGATCTCATCATCCCACCAAGTGAGAATTCGAATTGGTGCTTCTTAGGCCTTTTAATATCCTCCAAATCCTTAATTAAGCCAAAGAAAAAGGAAATAAAGGAAAGTTATAAACAATACGAAGCTGGGCAACCTAGTTTCCTCTGTTTGATATAGTGGCTGACATTAGACGGTCAAACTTGTAAAGTAACGGATGGTTAGGTAACCATTCAGCTATGCATATTGCACATGTCTTTTTGTGAAACCAAAGGTTCCATATTGGTAAGATGGTTTAGTATGTTCTCGGAGGAATCAATCAATCCAAGTGGTTCCAAGGTACTTGCTAATTGTATCGATAATGGATGGTTACATCACCTTTTCCCTGCTCATCTGGATTGCCCGTTGTTGTCTATCATCTTTCTCCTCCTTTGAATTGGGCATTTGTGCAACTTAATCTTTGATGAGTTTTTAACTCCGTGATTCTACTCAAACTAATTTTCTTGCGCAAGGTCTCATCAACTTGAGCGGTCGTCCTTTCATTTTTTCATAAAATAATAGTTTGGCTTTTTTTTCCTTTTCTTTTTCCTCTTGAGTACACGAGAATACAATAGCTTTAGAAGTGCTATTTTTCTTCTTTGAAAATAGCCCGGATAATCTTTTATAAAAGATAATCATCTTGATTGCTGGTGATTTGGGACGGAGGGTACAATGAGGGGGTATAGATAATCCTTAGCAAGATACATGCATTAATTTCTCTTAACGGGGTTCCTGAAATTTAACAGTTACTCCAGTGTTAGACTGAGAAATAACGCCCTTAGTGTCTCTCCGGCAGAGCATTATTGCTTTTAGATGCGCTCAACTAAGCCTACTTTTATGTGTATTTGCATAGGATGATATCCAACCGAAGTTGTCGGCATCAACGAGCTCTCAGGAAGACCTCTTTAAGAAGGAGATATCGAAGTATGACCGTACTTGTGAAGAAATTGACCAAAATATTGAGGCGAGAGAGCAATTATTGTTGAAAATCCAGGTTTCTTGCTGACCACTGACTATTCCTCATCCAGATGCTGTGAGAATGATTCCGTTGTCTTGTTCTTAA
This sequence comes from Eucalyptus albens, assembly GCA_014182695.1. Taxonomy (NCBI): domain Eukaryota; kingdom Viridiplantae; phylum Streptophyta; class Magnoliopsida; order Myrtales; family Myrtaceae; genus Eucalyptus; species Eucalyptus albens. The sequence goes on from CM024650.1 coordinate 24,502,860, forward strand.
TATAATGTTTGCCTTGTTCCACAGGCTCAAAATGATCAATTGTCTTCCTTTCCCAACCTTGAGAAGAATAAAGGTGGGTTATGACTGTTTCAAATTGATCAATTGTTTGCTCATCTTCACTTGTAGTGAATGATGATGAAAAACCTTTTAGGGCAACATAATTTTCTTCAATCCTTATGAATTTTTATGTTTAGTAAAATTGATCTTCCACCTTTTTCGAGGGAAAATTCAAAAGGCCCGAAGGAAGTCGATGTCGCGACCTCTTTTTTTAGTGGCGCCCGCAATCGGGTACAAGCGCCTAAGGAGGCTAATGGCTCGGCTGAATTTATTAAGCCCGGACTCTCCCAAGTCCACCAATTCACGACTTTCGGGTTTAAATTTTTAACCCGTAAATCAATTTTTAAAATGGAGTCGCCACTAATCGATTTGGGGTGGGTTGATTAGAAACCCAAGTGAAGTATCGGGAGAAATACTCACTCTGCGCAACAACCGGAGAAATTAGGATCGGGGACTTGATTACACTAGTTAATCACTAATGCCCTTTCGGTACCTAATCTTGTTTAAACCCTGAGGTTTTTGGATGTTCGAGGATTTTCCATTCATTTTTGGGAGGAAAAACATTTTTAGTCATTTCTAATTTTTTGACACAAAAGGGATTTTTTGGTATTTTTGGAAAAATACAAGTCTTTTGGCTTTTTCTGAATTTTTTTGGCTTTTTCATGAATTTTTGGCTTTTTTTTTTTATGATTTTTGGCATTTTTTGAAAAATATGAAATATTTTTGATTTTTTGATTTTTTGATTTTTTCGGAAAATAAAATATTTTTTAATATTTTTTAATATTTCTTAATATTTTTGGAAAATAAATTATTTATTAATTATTTAAAATAAAACTTTAAAAAAGAAAAGCCGACCGGGTCGGATCCGCGGGTTGGGTCCGACCCGGGCAGCCCGAAACGGCAACGGGCCCGACTCGGATTTTTCTCCCTTTTTTCTTTTTTTTTTTTTTAAAAAAAACAAGCCTGGCCCAAATAGTCCTATTTTTCAAGAAGGACTCGGCCCAAGCGCGAGGGCCCGGGTTGGCTGGAACCTTACCCGAACGAGACCCACACCCGACCCGCTCTTGGCCGAAACCCTACCCGGTCACCGACCCACCTTCGACCCGGCGCGACTCCCCTTTCTCTTCGCCTAAACGCGGCGCCGATGGAGGACTTGAGGCGGCGGCTGCGTCGACGACGACGGCGACGACGGTCCACGCCGATAACGACGGTCTTCCACGGCGACGACGACTAGGGTTTCAAGCGGAGAAACGAGCGACGGGCGGTGGTTGATACCGTCGCGAGAGGGAGCACGGCGCGGGCGTTGCTGGTCGGCGTCGAGGGGGAATCGCGACACGGCGGTGGACGGATCCAGCCCTCCCCCTTTCGGTTTCGTGCTCGCTTAGCTCTCTACTTCGCAAATCCCGTAACCGCTTCTTCTCCTCCGGCCTCGGCTGCTCACGGATCTGGTTTGCTTGCCGCCGGCCTCCCCGATGTCTCTCGGTGGGAGGTCGTTTAGCTTGCGACCCGATCCTCCGCCCTCTTGGCTTGCTCTTCGATTTCCCCCTTGAAGTCTCTCAAAGGGAAGATTTCGGAGTTCGCCGTGGCTTGTCATCGTCGGGAGAAGCTTATTTATAGGCGAGGGGGCGGCCGGTCGATGGAGCTTCGACCGCCGGTCTTCGCACGCCGAACGGCCTCCGCCGGTCGAACCGGCGTCTCATCCGAGCTCCTCCAACAAGGCGTGCTCGGCATTGAAGGAAGCTCATGATGGCGCTAGAGATCTATCTCCTCCGGCCGTAGGTTGTCCTTCGTGCGCGTGAGTTGCGAGAGGCGGAGGGAAAGAAGAGGGAAGAAGGAAGAAGAAGAAGAGAGAGGGGGCTGGGCTGGAGGAGAAGGAGGTTGGGCTTGGGCCCGCGAAAGGGAGAGGAAAAGGTGGGGGCTGGGCCTAGCTGTCAATTTTTGTTTTTCTTTTGTTTTTGATGATTTTTTTTTTTGTTTTTGTTATTTATTATCTATTTATTCGGAAAGACAAAATTTAAAACTTAATTAGTAAAACTAATTAAAATTGAGGTGTCAACAGCTGCCCCTCTTTGAAGGTGAGCTCGCAGAGGTTGCATTCAAAGACAGACTGATGCCTCAATTTTATCCATGCATGCGCAATAGATTATATTTTATTTAGGACCTATTACTCTATGCGGAAAAGAGCAATATAACATTACATATTCTAAGACAGATAAGAAGATACCTGTAGTTACTTACCGGGAGTGAGTGAGATAGGGTGTGAACCCCGAGTTTTGGCAAGTATCAAGGCATCATCTTACCTGGTGACATGAGGAGGTTGCTTTTCCAGGACCCGAACCATTCTTCGGTTGCCTATTGGAGCAATAAGTGGTTTTGTCTAGGACCCGAACCTTTCTTCGGTCGCCTTGACGGGGAATTGCTTTTCCAGCACTAGGACCGAACCTTTCTTCTTCTGGTCGCCCGAACCTTTCTTCGACGAGGAATCGCTTTTCCAGGACCCGAACCTTTCTTCTGGTCAAGGAATTGCTTTTCCAGGACCCGAACCTTTAGAGCAATAAGTTGTTTTGTCTAGGACCCGAACCTTTCTTCGGTCGCCTTGACGGGAGATACGCCGACCTTTCTCAGGGCATTTGTTTGTTGGAGATACTTGGATGATTACAAGTATCGAAGGGGTACCTACTGGTAATTGGGAATATCGAGGGCGTGCCCCGCATATTCATGAAGGTCTCTCACCTCCTGGTAGTTGGGAATATCGAGGACGTGCCTCGTATATTCGTGAAGGTCTCTCACCTCCTGGTAAATGGGGAATATCGAGGGCGTACCTGGGATATTCATGAAGGTCTCTCACCTCCTGGGTAATTGGGAATATCGAGGGCGTCACCTCCCGGTAATGAGATATTCGTGAAGGTCTCCCACCTCCTGGTAAATGGGGAATATCGAGGACGTGCCCCGCATATTCATGAAGGTCTCTCACCTCCTGGTAATTGGGAATATCGAGGGCGTACCTGAGATATTCGTGAAGGTCTCCCACCTCCTGGTAAATGGGGAATATCGAGGACGTGCCCCGCATATTCATGAAGGTCTCTCACCTCCTGGTAATTGGGAATATCGAGGACGTACCTGGGATATTCGTGAAGGTCTCCCACCTCCTAGTAAATGGGGAATATCGAGGACGTGCCCCGCATATTCATGAAGGTCTCTCACCTCCTGGTAATTGGGAATATCGAGGACGTACCTGGGATATTCGTGAAGGTCTCTCACCTCCTGGTAATTGGGAATATTGAGGACGTGCCTCGCATATTCATGAAGGTCTCTCACCTCCTGGTAATTGGGAATATCGAGGACGTACCTTGGATATTCGTGAAGGTCTCTCACCTCCTGGTAATTGGGAATATTGAGGATGTACCTTGGATATTCATGAAGGTCTCTCACCTCCTGGTAGCATAAACTTGAATGTAGCACAGGGCTTACCTGGATGGTCGCAGGCACTCAAAAGGGTTGGAACACCTGGGTAGCCACAGGTGTACAAAGTACTGGAATACTTGGATGAACACAAGTATTTGATGATACGATCTGGGACTACTCTGGCTGGTCCAAGTGTAAGAAAACATACCTGGATAACCACAGGCGCACAACTCGATGGAATACTTGAATGGCTACTAGTATTCAATGATACAATTTTGAGGACAACTTGGACATGTCGAGTGTCACGGAAATGGAGTACCTAGACAATGAAAGGCACTCAAAGGTAATGGGATACTTGGTCAATTGTAGGCATCCTAGCTATGAAGACAACTCAAACAAGTGAGTGTCAAGAAAAAGGAGTATCCGAATAGTGGCCGGTACTCAAAGACAACAGGGATACCTAGATAGCAGTAGGTATTCAACAATAAAGGGATACTTGGTCAGTCACAAGTATCAATACTCTGGGGACAACTCGAACAGGTCGAGTGTCGTTAAGAGGGAGTACCCGGCAAGTGGTGAGTACTCAAAGACAATGGGATACTGAGACAATTGCAAGCACCCAAACTCAAGGGACGACTCGAATAGGTCGAGTGTCAAGAAGAGAGTACCTGGACAGTGGTAGGTACTTTAAGACAAATGGGGATAGAGATATGCTTACTTGGCAACATCTCTGATCTCTAAGAGTATGTTTGCTATTTGCACAATATGCACACATGATTGTCTATGCTGTAAATTCATGAGTTCAAATGAGATTCATGTATGATAATTTTGTCAATTTTGCATCATCTGATTTCTACCGGGGAAGATTTAAAAGACAACATTCATTTAGAATGTAGATGTCTTGAGCATGCCAGATGAGGGACTTTTAGTCTGAAAGGACTTTCAGCTCACTCTCATGGAAAAGGCTATCCTGACCATTGATGCAGGATTTATAAGGACCACACTATCTCGCTGTCATCATGTCAGTAGGGGTCTGAGTATTCTCGCAAGTGGTACGACTTTACCAATGTGAGAGGTCTTTGTTGAAATTGCGATGAAGACTTGGTCAATAGCTCATCAAATGGGACCGTCGAGGTCAAGGCTCATGAACGAAGTGCCGCACGATCATCTCCCAGTTTGCAAGTCAAGAGTCCTGCGAAAAGAGATAGAATAGTCTTGCTCGTACTTCTTCGAACGATGCTTATAGACATATGAAATCCTACGTTAATCGAAGTGCCCCTAGTCTGAAGAGACTTTTACAATGGGATGCGATGTTGGCTTGACTCATGTGTAAAAGGGCGAGAGCTGGTGATTGCCTTGGCATTTGTCACCGGTCTTTCTTCTCACTGTCAGATGGAGGCTCTATCAATTGAACCACAACAACAACTTTTTCTTGGCTGTATTTTTGACTGGAGGGCATTGGCCTTGCTTTTACCAGGCACACTGCTTTTTCATGCTCCTGTTTTTTTATTCCAGTTCTTCATTTATGGGCATTGACCTTGCTTTTACCAGGTACACTTTGCTTTTTTATGCCCCTACTTTGTCATTCTTGTTGCTTGAGAGCTGATCTTGACAAGTTCAAGCAAACGCCTTTGTTAGACTATTGAGTCTTCATCTTCAGTAGGCGCTCTGGGCTATGCTGCTTAAATGGCAGTAACTTCTATTTTGCCTCCGTGAGAGGGTGAAATTACAGACTCAATTGGGTTGTACAATGAATACAAGTGCATAGAGAAAGAATTGCTCTTCGTCATTCTAGGGCACTTAAATTAACATGAGTGTTCATATGCAATAAGGACACCCGAAGATTGATGCAAGTGCGAGCAAGAAAATTTCTATCGCTCTTCTCACCTTGTGATGCTTACTTGCTTTCGACTTGCCCCATTGTGGGGTGGTTCTTTGACGGGAGCATAGCAGAAATTTGTCAGTGTATGGGGCTCAATGGGGTGAGTGATGGAATGCTTCTCACTATTTTGGTTATCGTACCATTCACGAGAAAACTCTTTACCCTGTAGCCATGGAATCTTTTGCACTCATCTCATGAGTGTATAGATGGGGGATTGTGTGTAGGATATGGCTTGCCTTTCATCATTCTGACGTACCTCATCCAGCATGCTCAATCAATCTTGTATTCTTCACTTAGCTGTCTATTTTAATAATCCTCAGTGGAATAAGTGACTTAGACAGGCAAAATCATCATGCAAAATTCATCTGGAAACGACATGCAACATTTCGAATATGATGGAGATTGAATTCTTCAAAACAAGTGAATGGTTTTGACTCAAAAAAGTCCATATTGACAACTTTAGGGGCTAACATAATGGTGTTTCCAAATATGTTAAATTTTGAACACCAAAATGGTTATTTGCAAATGGGTGTCGATGAGTTGTCCTTATTAAGTAGGGAAATGACATAAGAAGGATTAGCCAGGGTTGGGGATCTGATCCTGGATTTGATGGGCCTTTCTCGCTTTTGCCCCTACGAAGAGAAGATGTACAAGTAGATCAATTAGTCTGGCCAAAATCAAATGTGAGTTGAGGCCTGAAGGATCTCTGTCATTTGCTTTTGGCCATTACTCAGGACGCCATTTCGCTCAGGAGAGTTTGTCATGCCTCTCATTGATTTATTATCTTTGTTTTTGACACATGCCTCTCATTGATGATCCTTGCTTTTGACAACAAACAAGACATGCTTCTCATTGATTCGTTATCCTTGCTTTTGGTCGATTATTCTCTCGAATTAGCTCATCCTTTTACACGCAACAAACAAGAGGGAATATTTAGTCATGAACTCTTTTAAGAGTCGAAAATAATTGGAAGCGATACAACTTTACCCTTCACCGGTTTGCGAGATGATTGGATGGACTTGAAGTGAGAGGGGGACACGAAGTCCTATGCCTTTTGCTTCGTTAGGTCACCTCTTCTCTCGTAATTTGCAAGTGCAAGGGAAGCAAAAAATTTTTATTATTTTTTTACCAAGCGGCTAACCGCCGCGTCGGGGATTTGAACCCCCGACTTCGGACCTTTTCGCTTCTTCCCGGATACCACTCGGCTAGAGGCGCCGACGGTGTCCGTAGGGCACTTCTTTTTTTATTTAACCGAACCGGCTCCTGGACGACACGTCCTTTCATACCAAGTTAGGTAAATCGATACAGGTCATTTGATTTGTCTAAATTAATCATTAAGTTTGTTTCTTGAATCCTATGCTTCCTGTCAATAGGAGAAAATATGTCAAAAGTGAGTTCAGACACTAGGAGTATTGGAAACGATACCAAATTACTCTTCTCCAAAGTTTGTATTTGCTGACTCTTAGGGATATTTGAATGTAGATGACAGCCTTTTCATCTTGGCACATTTTGACATTTCTTTCGATTAGCCTTTCTCACTCATGGCCATGTATGCATGATTGATGGTTGTCGATTTATCTTCAACGCCTTCCTTCCTTTTGTGGAATTTTTCTTTTGTTTTTGACTATATGACCATTAGCATTGAGCAAAGTCATGTACTTCAAGCTTCTATGGAATCTAAGATGGACAATCAAAACTCCAATTCTCTTATGGCAATTACTTCTTGGGAGAATATGCGTTTGGAGTGAAGCTTCTAAATTCCAAAATCATTGTCCGGGGTGTGGGGCTATAGATCGCCTTGACTGTCTAGATTTTCTCCCTGTTGACAGTAATCACTTAAAAGGGAGAGGAGGAACTCCTTCCTTATGTTGTAGTTGATATTGTAACATCTAACCGTTTAGGCGCGTCGTGCGACAAGATAGTTCTTTGGCTTAGGATGGAGCTGGGCAGGAGTGAGGCATGTCATGGATGCTTCGATCTCAACTCTATGCCTGTACCTATTACATCTCATCTTTTGTATCCTGTAAATAGAAGAGAGAAGACATCATTTCCAAATTATATTCGAGGATAAGACTTACCCTCTTTTGGTGTAGGATGATTCTTTCTATTTGCCCCCACTTTTCTTGGCGGGGTGTCTTTGAATTTGGTGAGTTCACACGATGCGCTTGCTTCAAATGCCCCATGTCACACTAAGTCAAAGGGGATGGGAATGATCTTCGAGACATGAAGTGAATGAGTCAAAAAGACAAACATGGTTAAATTTATCATCTTGTTTTAACAAAAACTTTCGAGTGATGAAATATTTTTTATTTTCAAAATACGTCTTTGGGGGAGAAAAAGCATGAGGAAGCCCAACCCTCAGTATTCTCCTTGGATGATATTTTCTTTTCATGGTTGGATAACATCACTGGGCCGGTTTGGGGTACCGCCTCATGCTCTCTCAAAATATTTTCAACTTTATTTAATAAGTGGATTTACATTTTGGAAAAGTGTTTTCAAAAGTCAGTTCTTCAAGCGGAACTGATGTTGAAAATAAAACAAGCCAAGCTTAAGAAAGATGTACAAGTTCCCACGTAGGGGAATACAAAAGGAAATTAAAAAGGGTTCTACTCGAGCGGGCTTGCACCCATTTCCTCTTATGGTCCTTCATTGATGGTGTCCATGAAAAGGTCTCCAAACATGGTAGTCATATCATCAGGCCCTTCTTTCTCTATTGCTAAGGGTGGCACTTCATTGCCTGAATAAAACCCGGCCTTCACCAGCCCTTGATGAATGTCAGTAGTATGTGCTTCGACATTTCTGCTCTGACTATCTTCAAAACTGAATATCGCATTTACTTTGTCGGTGTGATCAAGGAGCGAATTGCTCTGGAATGAGAAAGCTTTAGTGTCTAACAGATTCTGGATTCGACTCTTGAGGGCGAAGCACTCATCAGTCGAATGCCCCACTTCTTCCATGTGATAGTCGCATATCTTTGACGGGTCATAGTTGGAAAAACTTTCAGCGTTGGGTCGCTTTGGCTCAATCGAAAGGAGGTTCTTCTTCCGGAGGATTGCCAATACCTGTGACGGAGATCCAGGAAGAGGAGTAAATTGTCTCTTGTTATTGTAACGCTGGGATGGCTGACGGCTGGTGGTCTGTTGCTGTCTTGCACTTGTCTGAATTGTTGGAGAATGATTGTAGGTCGCATTGACATCTACCAGGGGTTCTTTATCTTTCTTCATGCTAAACCTGCCCGTAGATGCAGGTTCAGTGAACCAACCATCCCTCAATCCTATCTCGATTTGCTCCCCTACTAGAATGAGTTGATTAAATGATTCGGCGATCGTGGTTACCATTCGATTGCGGTACTCGTAAGGGAGGGTTTTGATAAACATCTTTCTTAGCTCAAAATCGGTTGGTTCAGGACTGATTTGGGCGGCCAGATTCCTCCATCGGATAGTATATTCTTTGAACGATTCATGCTTTTTCTTTTCGGTTCGCTCAAGGTCCTCACGAGAAGGGGTAATGTCCATTATGAACTTATACTTTTGAGGAATGCCTCACTCACCTCGCTCCATGTTTCGAGGAGATTCATGCTCTTTGTAATGTACCACCTCAGGGCAGGGCCTATTAGACTTGATTGGAACAATTGGATCATTAATGGTGCATTATTAACGTATTGGGTCATTCGAACCAAGTACATTTGCAAATGAGCCCTAGGGCAAGTCGTGCCATCGTACTTCTCAAACTCGGGCATTTTGAATTTTTCCGGCATTTTGACATTGGAATAAATGGAGAGGTCCGTCAAAGTAGGATCTTGGAGGCCTTGCGGTTGTTTCAGCTTCTCCTCAAGCTTTTCGAGGCGTTTGTCATGCTCGGTTTTAGACAAATTGTCTGGCCTAGCTTTCTCGATCATGGTTGGGTGTGGATCATCCTCCAATTCGGGCATGTTATCGTCGGTATTTCCACCTTGATCACCCCTAGTAGATGATTGTGGCAACAATACCTCGATTGAGGCCGGGGCGGGAGTGAGTTTGCCTTGGATGGAGTCTATCTGCTTTGAAAGTTGTTGAAGCACATTGAAGACTTGCTTCATTTCACTTTCCATGATCGCAATACGGCTTGGTACATTTTCTTCGGCCATTCTTGCTCTTGCTTTTGAGCGAGTCTGGATTGGCGAACGTTGACGCTCCGTGATTACCTAGTCATGAGTAAACAAGCGTGTGTGAATACAAGGCGTAAATAGGGAGTCAGTCCATGATGACAACCTAATCCTACTATTTTTGTTTATTCATGAAAAGGTAGAGGATTTCCTAAACATGGATTGAAAAAGGGCACATGACATGTTAACATGAGCTAAAAGGATATTCAATTTGAAAGGCGAAGAAAGCATGAGTTGCAAAAAAAGTTTCTATCCCCTTTTTTTGTTTGAGGCAAATGAAAATTCTTGTGGAAAAAAAAAAAAAAAATTTTGTGACATGCTTGAGAATAAAAACAACAACTAAAAGTAATTTTTTTGCAAATTTTTTTAAAACTTTAAAAAAAACTTTATGACAATTACTTTCAAATTTAGATGACCGCGATATTAAATTCTACACTAATCATGGACTACTCGATATATACAGGAAGGTAAGTAAATTGCAAAGTACACGAAATAAAAACTTACTTCACACGAGAAAATTAATGGCAATCACATAGACATGCGATGATATGTGCGGCTCGATTTCTAACGAGAAGGTTTGTTGAGATTAAAAGGATATCCGCCCGTCGCAGTCTCGCGTTAGCAGCATACCCTCCTAACCTCGGCTAAGAAATTCGGGAAAAGAAAGGCGACCTCTACATCGCAGTCTCGCGTTCGAGGTCGTATCTTTCTTAACACCATCCTAGAAATCCTATGGCGACCCAGGTCCGGCGGCCGGGTTGTGTGTGCCATGTGTAGTGTTTAAAACAGTAAAGCATGCACAACAATTTATAATCACAAGATAATCTATTTTAAACTAAATTAAAATAAATTTCTAAACTACTGACCTGCATAAAAAAAAAACAAAAGTCAGTAAAGAATTTAAACAAGACAAAAATGGCCTAAGTCCTCAAGGTCCCCAGCGGAGTCGCCAAGCTGTCGCGACCTCTTTTTTTAGTGGCGCCCGCAATCGGGTACAAGCGCCTAAGGAGGCTAATGGCTCGGCTGAATTTATTAAGCCCGGACTCTCCCAAGTCCACCAATTCACGACTTTCGGGTTTAAATTTTTAACCCGTAAATCAATTTTTAAAATGGAGTCGCCACTAATCGATTTGGGGTGGGTTGATTAGAAACCCAAGTGAAGTATCGGGAGAAATACTCACTCTGCGCAACCAACTGAGAAAATTAGGATCGGGGACTTGATTACACTAGTTAATCACTAATGCCCTTTCGGTACCTAATCTTGTTTAAACCCTTGAGGTTTTTTGGATGTTCGAGGGATTTTCCATTCATTTTTGGGAGGAAAAACATTTTTAGTCATTTCTAATTTTTTTTTTTTTTTTTGACACAAAGGGATTTTTGGTATTTTTGGAAAAATACAAGTCTTTTTGGCTTTTTCTGAATTTTTTTGGCTTTTTCATGAATTTTTGGCTTTTTTTTTTTATGGATTTTTGGCATTTTTTGAAAAATATGAAATATTTTTGATTTTTTTTGATTTTTTGATTTTTTCGGAAAATAAAATATTTTTTAATATTTTTTAATATTTCTTAATATTTTTGGAAAATAAATTATTTATTAATTATTTAAAATAAAACTTTAAAAAAAAAAAGCCGACCCGGGTCGGATCCGCGGGTTGGGTCCGACCCGGCCAGCCCGAAACGCGGACGGGCCCGACTCGATTTTTCTCCCTTTTTTTTTTTTTTTTTTTTTTTTAAAAAAAACAAGCCTGGCCCAAATAGTCCTATTTTTCAAGAAGGACTCGGCCCAAGCGCGAGGGCCCAGGTTGGCTGGAACCTTACCCGAACGAGACCCACACCCGACCCGCTCTTGGCCGAAACCCTACCCGGTCACCGACCCACCTTCGACCCGGCGCGACTCCCTTTCTCTTCGCCTAAACGCGCGCGATGGAGGACTTGAGGCAGCGCGGCTGCGTCGACGACGACGGCGACGACGGTCCACGCAGCGTGCTTGACGACGGTCTTCCACACGGCGACGACGACTAGGGTTTCAAGCGGAGAAACGAGCGACGGGCGGTGGTTGATACCGTCTGCGCAGAGGGAGCACGGCGCGGGGGCGTTGCTGGTCGGCGTCGGAGGGGGAATCGCGACACGGCGGTGGACGGATCCAGCCCTCCCCCTTTCGGTTTCGTGCTCGCTTAGCTCTCTACTTCACAAATCCAGAACCGCTGCTTCTCCTCCGGCCTCAGCTGCTCACAGATCCGGGTTCGCTTGCCGCCGGCCTCCCCCGATGTCTCTCGGTGGGAGGTCGTTTAGCTTGCGACCCGATCCTTCGCCCTCTTGGCTTGCTCTTCGATTTCCCCCTTGAAGTCTCTCAAAGGGAAGATTTCGGAGTTCGCCGTGGCTTGTCATCGTCGGGAGAAGCCTATTTATAGGCGAGGGGGCGGCCGGTCGATGGAGCTTCGACCGCCGGTCTTCGCACGCCGAACGGCCTCCGCCGGTCGAACCGGCGTCTCATCCGAGCTCCTCCAACAAGGCGTGCTCGGCATTGAAGGAAGCTCATGATGGCGCTAGAGATCTATCTCCTCCGGCCGTAGGTTGTCCTTCGTGCGCGTGAGTTGCAGAGGCGGAGGGAAAAGAAGAAGGAAGAAGGAAGAAGAAGAAGAGAGGGGGCTGGGCTGGAGGAGAAGGAGGTTGGGCTTGGGCCCGCGAAAGGGAGAGGAAAAGGTGGGGGCTGGGCCTAGCTGTCAATTTTTGTTTTTCTTTTGTTTTTGATGATTTTTTTTTGTTGTTTTTGTTATTTATTATCTATTTATTCGGAAAGACAAAATTTAAAACTTAATTAGTAAAACTAATTAAAATTGAGGTGTCAACAGTCGACAATGTTGATATCCTTTTCCTTACTCTATGGAATGTCTGATTTTTGTTTTGTGGTCCCAGATTCAATTATTTTGGCCTTTGCTTTTCTTTTTTCCTTTTATCTTTGAAACCTCAGATGGGAGACCATCTACTGATTTGGGGAGACCCTGTGAGACTTGTACATTTTTATTCATTTCACTTTAAGTGCAGTCTTTTACTTTGCCTTTGTAGCAGCTCTCTAAAAGCCCTTATTTTGGTTTAGTGGTAGCCAATGGTATTTTCTCCTTAATTGAGACATTATATCACTATTTTCAGGAGATATAATATTGCGTTCGTTAGTGATATTTGCCTGCAGTATGCACATTTTTGTCCAAGTCAATTTATTAATTGCGTATATTTGTGAATGCTCCCTTTCAATTTTTCAGCATCACGCCAGAAATTTTATGGGGAAATTCGAGCTGCCATAGCTCTATATCAAGAAATCAAGGAGAATATCAATCAGGCGAAAAATTTCTACATGGCTGTTCAGGTAAGGCGTGTACATTTTTGGGTGGCTTGATAATTGCATATTATTTAATTTGTTAATCAGGTTCTTCGTGAGGAAGCACTCTGGCTATGTTCCGATGTTCTTTAATCATCGAAGAGATTTCTGGTCGTTATGGTTTATAACAATGGGCTAAATACGTCCAAATGATTCTGGACAAAATATACGGTTCATCTGGGTGAGTTTTAAGCACTGATATCCTCTTTGATTTGACAGAAAACAGTTAAAAATGTGAAGCGGCAGTGCGGCGAATTCCAGGGCCCTAAAATGAATGGGTAAGTATTATCTCTTGTATGTCTGTGTTTGTGGGAAGACATTTGGATGTTTACAATTACAATTCGTTATTTTTATCTCATTCGTCCAACATGCTCTTGATGTCTTTACCTGGTACTTCCGGCCGCGTGAGCTCTCAGCACACCATCGTTTTTTTTTTTTTTTTTTGGCCCCCCTCAGTGCTCTTTTATCTTGCCCAACGACTTAATGTATTTTCAGGTTGGAGTCTAATGTCTATGGCCAAGCAGCATCTGATTTAGTCGCAGGAAGCAATTCGGAGGGAGCAATCCTAGGAATATTGGAGATGGGTGGAGGGACATGGGACAGGGGCACTGTTGATCGTGCTCTTCGTGCGGCTCATAACAATCCAAACAGAGCTGTTGAATATTTATACTCGGTCTGTGAATGTCATTGTCTTTTTTGACTTCTTGAATCTAGATTCAATGTCTTCTGTTTCAAGTCACCATGTTCTTGATATTTAAATGTTTGGAGTTCTTGGCACTTTATGACTTCTAAAAATTGCAAAGACAAGTGCCGGCAAATGCTCATCATTTGTGTACTTGCACCTTTGTTTCAAGCAGTTGCAACTTCTAAACTCTTTCCTTCACCTATTAGTTTAAATTAGTGACCATTTACATTTGCCATCACTTATCAGGGCATCCCTGAGCAAGTTGAAGTTCCACCTACTGCTCAAGTTCCTCCTGGTGCACAAGCTGCAAATCCGCCTGCCCAACCAGTACAGCCCGCCCAACCTGCTAGTGGGCAGTTGCAGTCAGCCATGCCACAGGCAGTAACTTTCATGCCCGAGGAACGTAAAGCAATGGAGAGGGTCAGTTTTTCTTTTGTGTGATCTAACTGCCCGTCCATGTGTAGGGACCCTCCCTCCTACCTTCTTTTCCTCCCTTCATCACTTGGAATTCGACTGGTAACTATTGATTCATTCTAAGCCATTGAAAATAAAAATCGTTGGAGTTGTGAAAGAAAGTAATGTTTTCCACTGTTGATATCTGAGGATAGTTTACGAATGAATACTTTGTGGACCAATTCATTAAACTAGCTTGTGATTCTATGAATGTAATGGCCTTGAAGGAAGATGAGCTTGGTGGATTCATGTGAATGGTTTAATAACCTATCTCGAACCTTGTTTCTGTTTATGACCGTATTCAATGTCTTTCCTGTGGTCTTTTCACTCTGGGAAGTGCTTGAGTCTTGCTGAACTATACATGAAAACTTCCATCAATGCTATGATAATACACCTGCCCATGGATGCTTTGCTAGATGCCTGCAGCAAATGGTTTAGTTGATGGCAGTTTATGCCCTTTATGGTCATTAACTTGCTATGTGCGACTAGTTGGTTTTATACCTAGCCATTTGATGCCATTCAATTATTGGGTTGTTGGAAAGATCAGGAAGCGTAGCTCAAAATCTCGGCTTGCTTCAACTAGAAGCTTTTAGATTTTACAACCAAACTGCATAAGTTACTCCTTTTCCACCTTTCATGTAGCTTGGGTGGGAGTTTTCATCAGGATGGACTTCACTTTTGTTCCGCGCGTTCTTTGTTTGTTTTTAATTTTTCTGGTGAACAACATTTGTCTTCATTGCGGTTAGTGATATTATTTTATTGACTCAGCTGGAAGCTATGGGATTTGATCGAGAAAGTGTTCGAAAGGTGTATTTGGCTTGCAACAAGAATGAAGAGCTGGCTGCTAATTACCTTCTGGATCACATACATGAATACGAGGACTGATTCGAGCAAAGAGGACCGTTCATATGATATCTCTATGTTGTGCCTTCAATGTCTACCAGTGTCCTCCCCCAACTGCCCCCTCCTCTCCTCTTTTCAAATGGCATCTTTATATACATATATATATAAAATAAAAACCCTCGTGGATATTGGAGTGTTTAAGGTTGGCACAATGTGGATGATGTATTTTTTTTTCTCTGAACCTCTATGGTCTTTCAGACTCTCCTGGTTGTTGTGAATTTTCGTTTTCTATACATTGTCGTCTTGACTATTCATTAACAAACATGTGGATATCGGAGTGTTTAAAGCCGACGGGCAATGTGGATGATGTATTTTTCTTTCTCTAAACCTCTATGGTGTTTCACACTCTCCTGATTATTGTGAATTCTGTTTTCTATACATTGTTGTCTTGACTATTCATTGTAATAATGTACTTGCTTTCCTTTTCATTGCCTTCTGTGATTTTACAAGTTTTGTGCAGCAATGGCTTGCCCTAATGATCGCATGCGGATTGGTTTGTTCACGAGGCTCAGCAACAGATGATCTTAATCTTGTTGCAGTCCATTGTAATATTTTACCAAACAAAATTTAGGAGAGATGGTTTTATGCTATTTATAGGTGGGACATAGATGCCATGCAATTTTTAAGTAGTCTACGCAATAAAAGAATCTTAGGCCATGAGTTTCGTCTCTTCATGAGGAACCTCAATGTATCAAGTACATAAATGCTCAGACCACACTTAATTTCACGTTAATTTCGAAGCTTATAATTTATTTTTTAAACAGTTATCTAGGAATGAGTCAAGTATTTGATAATTCACTAAAACAACACAAAATATGATTGACCCTCGAGTCACAAGAGTTATGGCTGTTCTACCGGGCAAAGCGTGGGGAAGTCATGGATGGTGTGACTAACTTTTTACTGGCTGACAAGTTTTCTAGCAGATTGCATGTTCCTTTTTGAGGTAATCTTTGTTCACGTGTTCTCCATGTGTGTAAAACGCCTACGTACCATTTGTGATCATTCAAACCCGAGTGGGTGGGCGTCAGTAAAAGCCTGGGCCTTTTGCATCGGAAATAGGTTGACCGGAAAGACACTGGGCTTGAATAATTGTTTTGAACCGGGCTGGTTTGGGTGGGTTATAAAGGTCTAAGCTCGAATGTTCAGCTTAGGACTGGGCCAAAATTTGGGCAGGAGCCTCCTGAACCGGCCCATGCCCACCCCTATCAAGGAGGGGTCTATAGTTCGAGCTATGCTGTCCCCAACTCTTTGGGCCGCTCTCAAAAGTCACAGAGTCGTGTGACTCTGTAATTAATCTGCATAGTGGAGATTGGGAGGAGTTTTTTAACGCTCTAGTGGGTTGTCAGTTGACGTTGGGTACTCTTAATTGCTATTAAGAAGGAACTTGTTTTGACAAGTGCTCCTGAGGCACCTCTTAAAAACCTGATGGGTTTTTAACAAAACAAGATGGGTCAAGCCAAGCCCGTCAAACTATGTTGGGCCAAACCCGACCAGTAAGAGAATGGCCCATAAGAGAGAGCGGTTATTTTTTAAGTAAAAACAACTGTTGTATAAAAAGAAAAAAAGAGAGGGGAACGTTGAAAACACATTAAACAGTATGTACGTTCTTCCTCTTTTGACAACTGAATTCTCCCTCAAAGAACAGAACTCTAAGATTTCGATCGATTCCTCTGATACTGCAACAAGTATTTAATCTGTGACAAATAAGGTATGTCCATCTTAGTGGTTTGCCTTTCGATTGGTGTTACCTGAATCCTCAAGCCCATTTCTGCATTTTTTTGATATTCGATTGTTCGATTATCTATTCTTTTTTAGGAATATGTTTCCATTATTGGTATCAAGGCATAGTGTTGATGTTTTACGATCATAGTTATTGTTTATAATTGGTTTTATGGTTGGAATTTGAGAATCAACATCGACAAACATTCGACGGCGGAAATCCCAATACCTGACATATTGTTCGCCTCCTTTTTAAATTTTTCGTACATCAAAATTTGTTTTTGAAAGTGCAAGTTGTAGTTCTCGTCAAGACGAGAAAAACAACGAGTAGCACAGGGCTAGGGGTGGGGACACAGGGGTCGGCACGCATCGAGGAACTCCCCAGGAGTGCATTGGCATCGCAAGTGTGTGCCCCGCACTGACCTACTTGGACAATTCCCATTTTGCCCTCACCCCTTTTGTAAAATTACAATTTTGCCGCTATCAGTTGTTTTCATGATTATGTCTTTTGTTTTTCATTGATATTATTGTTTTGCCCCTCAATTGAGCCAACTCGGCTGACCCATTAACTCAGCTCGGTCATCCATTGAGCATTGACTAGGTTGACCGACCATTGACCTGCGTTGACTTCTGTTGAGCGACCATTGATAGTTGACAAAAAAAAAAAAGTGTTTTTCAATTATTTTCACTATGGATTATATGTATCCCATTTTGTTCTACATTTTTCGCAAGTTCACTAGAATAAATGAACAAAAAACAAGACTTGAAGGGCTAATAGCGAAATTAGTTAATTATTGGTAGAATGACGATAATGTAATGTCACATGTGGTCGGAATCAACGAGATGATACAGGGAATCATGTGGAATGATTATCTTATTTCAGATTTTAAAAAGGAACTGACCCTAATAAACATTCTTCCATCAGAATGGCAAGCGGTATTAAATCATCTATAATAAATCAATGTGGTTCCGGATTATAAGAAACTTGTAGTTAGGGGTGTGCATTGGACCCGGAACCGCCGGACCGCCGGAACCGGACCGGAACCGCCGGAACCGGCGGTTCTTGAGGGAACCGTCCGGTTCCGGGTCCAATTGTTGAGAACCGGTCCGGTTCCCGGTTCCGTGGGCGGATCCGCCCGCCCGCCCACCCGGACCGGACCGGTACTATTTATAATTAAAAAAAAAAAAAAAACAAAAAACAAAAGTCGCGTACGAAGCCCCCCACCCCTAATTCGCGAAGCCCTAATCGCGTTTCTTCTTCTTCAACCTCCGACTCTCTCGTAACTTCCTTTCCTTCTCTTCGTCTTCGATTCCACGATCCCACGGTCCACCCCGAGTATCCACGCCGCCGCTGCTCCTCCTCCGCCACTGCCCGCCCCGTCGCGCCGGTCACCACTCGCCGGCGGCCAACCGCCTCCTCCGCCTCTGCAAGAACACTTGACCGAGCCGGCGAGCCCCTTTTCCGTCACTCAACAAAGGTAAGAAGCCCTAATTTGCTTCTCATCTCTTGATTCTCTTCCGATTTCTTCCTCGCTTTTTGATTATCTCTCTATTTCTTCCTCAATCTCTTCTCCTCGTCTTCGATTCCTCACCAAGCATTCACGCCGCCGCCGCTGCTCATCCTCCGCCACCACTTTGTCCGCCCCCTCGCGCCGGTCGCCACTCACGGTTCCACGGTCCACCCCGAGTATCACGCCGCCGCCGCTGCTCCTCCTCCGCCACTGCCCGCCCGCCCCGTCGCGCCGGTCACCACTCGCCGGCGGCCCAACCGCTCCTCCGCCTCTGCAAGAACACTTGACCGAGCCGGCGAGCCCCTTTTCCGTCACTCAACAAAGGTAAGAAGCCTTTAGTCTCTCTCTCTCTCTCTTCGCGTGGGAGTGCGTGGGTGGGATGCGAAGGATCTTGATCGAGATGGAATAAAGTGAAAAGAAAGAAAAATTTTACGTTTTCATGTTCGTAGTGTGGGTATACGGGCTTTATCCTGGCAAAGGTTTTATCTTTTTGAGTTTTGGGTATGTGGGTTGCCACTGATCTTGGATTTGAAGGTGTCCTATTCTGAAGTAAGATGAAGTAATGATAGCTGCTGGCTGAATTGGCATAAGCAAAGAAATTAGTGAAAACACAAAGTGTAATCTGAGAGCTCTGATCTATACTTGCATTTGTTGATCTAGAACCTATACGCATCCATCGACCCGTATTAGTTGAACCCGATGAAGCATTACACTCATCGCATAAAATAGGTCCCATTTTCAAAGGAATTACCCTCGGTGAGGTGAGTGCGATGTGTTCACAGCAGCTAAATATATGTTCAGAGGACAATCATGTAAATTTGATGGGAATTAGAAAAGAGGAATTGGGTTTTCTTTGATGTTTGTCTTAATCTATGCGCAGGAAATTAAGCCATATGCTGGGGTGGGTAATAGAGTTTTACAGGCGTGCTACAGATTTTGGCATGTGCGGCTTAAATAGCCGTGCTATTCTGGCAGAAAAATGTTTTAGTTAATTGATTTTGACAGAAGAATGGTGTTGAAGTCATATGGTTTTTTAGAGCAATACGTCACGAAGGTACACATTAGAAGAAGGACAGTCTCAACGGGGTCAAGAAATGATGTAGGGGCAATTTGACCTTGGATCGGCATCTTACGAGAATGCCCTAAGTCAAGTTTTGTCAAGTTCTTGATCTCAGCCTCTCGGGAGACATTAACCTAAAAACCATTTGTTTGTATCGATGCTTCGACTACCAACGTTTCCCCCCCCAATTTCTTTACACTTTGTGTTTTCACTGTTTTCCGGTGCCGAGTTTGGTTTTTAGTTTGTGGAATTTTGTATTATATGTTATTTGTCCGATCCTATGATACATATGACGACGAATAGAAACAGAAAGACATGGCTCATTTCCCGGTTAGCAGTCCTAGTATGTCGTGGTCCTTGGCTAATGTTGCATTACAAACTTGCACTAGATAGAAATCTGCTGGCTTTTTCTTTCTAATACCTGCTAGACCCAGAGAGTATCGTATTTATCTGTTTTCATGATCGTATGGTTAAGGATAGAGGAATTGGAAACCTGGATGTGTTGTCGAAGTCCTTCGGAATTGTGATTGTGCATTTTCTTATATTCTAAGATTGATGATCTAGACCTAAAGAAGTGATGTAGACTAACCATAGTGTATTGCTTGATTCAGGTGATTCATTAATATGTCAATGGAAGTAGAGGAATCTTATGATGCAATAACACCAATAGTGGAATCAACATCACAAGAACATGAAGGAGGTGAAAACTTTGAAGAAACATCAAAAACAAATCAGGTATCTGGTTCTTGTCCATGTC